>JAEQBH010003468.1:0-121582 GCA_016808115.1 Tetrastigma voinierianum | reverse complement strand
GCCATAAAGACTGCATCGAGGCACCGTGTTCAGCATGGAATGGCACATTCATGATAGAAATAAACCTCAACCCTAAAAAAACAATGTTTTTTAAACTAGGGCGAGTTTAATCACCGTGTCTAGGCCGAGGCACCGGCCAAGGCATGCACTAAGCCGAATCAATCGCAGTTCAGGCATGTCATGGCACAAGGCCGAAAGTAATCACAAATAATCGCCGTGTCGGTGGCATGCCAAGCGCACTAGGCCGTACTAATCGCCTAGGCAAGACTACGAGGCACCGCCTTGGTGAGGCATGCAGACTAGCCGAATCACCTTGCCTAGGCATGCCATGGCATAGGCCGAATCACCGTGCCTAGCATGCCATGGCACTAGTCAGGCACCACCGCGCCAGTAGTTAATTCCGGTCGAGGCACCGCGTCTGTGCCATGACACTAGGCCGAATCACCTTGCCCAGGCATGCCATGGCACTAGGTCGAATCACCGCGCCTAGGCATACCAGGCATCTAGTCGGCGCAATCGTTTAGGCAAGCACCGGGTCGGCGCAATCGCGGCCTGTGCCACACACCAGCCGAACGCTTTCACCTAGGCATGTCATGGCACTAGGCCGAGGCACCGTGCCCATGCCATGGCACTGGTCGGCACCGCCATGGCATCAGACCGGAGGCACCGCGTCTGCGCCATGGCACCAGTCGCAGGTTAATCAGCGCCAAGGCATGCCTCGACTCAGCCGAGGCACCCCCGCTAGTACGGCATGTCACTAGCTACGGCACCCCCGTTTCCAAAGTAAGGCACCAGTGGGAACCTCGGGTCTAGGGCAAGTCATGCACTAGCCAAGGCACCGCGGTCTATTCACGCATGGCACTGTCGGCGCAATCGCAAGGCTTAGGCAAGCACTGGGCTCAATCACCGCGCCAAAAATGTCACGCTGATTCAAAGCCCGTGCACCGCCTGCATGTCATGGCACTAGCCGGCGCACCGCGCCCCGCATGTCATGGCACTAGCCCAGCACCGCGCCCGTGCATTGTCAGCGGCACTAGGCCCGCATCGTGCCCAAAGTGCTAATAAAAGTGAATCACCGTGCCTAGCATGTCACGCACTAGCCCAGCGCCGTGGCTCAGTAAAGCACAAGGCCGAATCACCGTGCCTAGGGCATGTCATGGCACTAGGCCCAGGCGCCGTGCCTAGGCATGTCATGGCACTAGGCCGAGGCACCGTGCCTAGCGCCACTGGGCGTCGAATCACCGCGTGCCCCAGCATGTCACGGCATCTTCAGCTCGAGGCGCCGCGTGCCCAGGCAATGTCACGGCACCAAAGCCCAGACCGCACCGGCAAAGCACCGTCGGCGCGACCGCGGCCCGGCAGCACTCGTCGGCGCACCGTGCCTGGGGCAAGCACTCGGGCCGAGGCATCGCGCCAGCGCCACCAGCCGACGACCGCGCCCAGCATGTCATGGCACTAGTCGAATCATCAAGGTGCCTGTGCATGGCATCAAGCCAATCACCGTGCCTAGGCATGCCATGGCACTATGCCTAGGCCGAGGCACCGTGACTAGGCATGTCACCAAGACTGTGCCGAGGCACGCCTGCCTAGGCACGACCCTGCAAGGTCGTGGACTAGGCATGCCATGGAACTAAAGCCAGGCACCGTGTTCAAGCACGGCCTAGCTTCTAGTACGGGGTGAGGCGAGATGTAATATCATGGGTAAGGGGTTGGCAAAGATGCAATGGCATGGCTCGCACAGCGATCACTCACACCACGCCCCAATCCGCCTACCACGCGATCGAGGCAACATGTTCACGACTGACGCATAACGACCGGCGCGACCGCTAAAGATACCGTGGTGCAAGCCGCCAGTCGCGCTGGTCCGAATTCGCTTGTCTTGATTTCGAGCAAGGCAATCGCGTCACCCAATCGCTTCTCATTTCGTTTAGCTTTTTTATTCCATACGCATGCTTTATCCGTCGACCTAAGATTTGTTCAATCTGGCCAAGTAGAGCCCCGTACCACCCCGTGTAACGCTCCGTAACCTCTTGTCGGAGTGACGAAAAAGGGAAACGCCGGTGGATCGCTCGGTGGGGAGATCTAATCTGAGCTTACATAGGGCTGAATCTCGCGATCGCGGGCAAGGCGCCACTCGCCACTTACACAATACCCCGTCGCTGCATTTAAGTCGGCTCAGCGATTCTACCCACGCCGGCCGAATAATGCTTCGTTAGCGCCACACCTAGCTTGTCCACCGCGACTGACTCATGACACGCGGCTTCGGGCCGAGGGCCCCACCGAGGGTCGGCATCGGCGACGCAAGACGCTGTCAGCTTTCTAGTCTTGACTCGACTTGTGAGGCGTTCGCCACCATAATCCAAACAAGACGGTAGCTTCACATCGCTTGAACCAGCCGATGACCAATTGTGCGAATCAACCGCTCCTCTCGCATAGGCTGAATTACTATCAGCGAATAATCACATCGCGAGGGTAAAACTAACCTGTCTCACGACTTACCTAAAACCTGAGCCACGCCCCTATCGGGTGGGTGAACAATCCAACACTTGGTGAATTCGCCACAATGATAGGAAGAGCCGACATCGAAGGATCAAAGTAACGTTGGCGTGAACGCCGTCGCCATAGCCGCTATCCCCGGTGGTAACTTTTCCGACACCCTAAATCTTCAAATTCGAAGGTCTAGCGATCACAGGCCACGCTTCACTCAAGCCAGACTGCATCGGAAATCAGAATCAAACGAGCTTTTACCCTTTGTTCCACACGAGATTGCTCGTTGAGCTCATCTTAGACACCGCTAAGTATCTTTAACAGATGCGCCGCCCAAACAAACTCCCACCCGACAATGTCACGGATTGACACGAGCGCCTCAGGTCCGTGCTGAGGATGTTCCCGTCCGATTCACTAATAAGTAAAATAACGTTGTGCAGCAGATTTCACTTCACGCTTCCTCGGCCCCACTTATCCTAAGAACCCCCCACCGCTTTCATTGTGTGGCCTGGACCAGGAGTCAAGCTCAATGTGGCCTCTTTTCCCGCTGATTCCCAAGCCCGCTCTCGCCGTGGTTTCGCCGATAAGAGATGTGATGCGGGGAATCTCGTTAATCCATTCATGCGCTACTAATTAGATGACGAGGCATTTGCTACCTTAAGAGAGTCATAGTTATTCGCCGCTTACCGCGCTTTGGTCAATTTCTTCACTTTGACATTCGAGCACCGGCGTAAATCACATCAAGGTGAGCATCCGCAGTGGACCATCGCAATGCTTGCTTTAATTAAACAGCTCTGGATTCCCTTGTCCGCACGCCTTGAAAGCTCACTGCTCGATGCCCGAAGGCTCCCCGAGGAGCCGCTCCTACCGTCCCTCGGCCGCATCGCTGGGCGGATTCGCCGTCTACGGAGCGCCGAAAGCGCTCCACCGACAAATGACGGTTCGGACCTGACCCCCGCGTCTGTACCGTGAGCCGTCCCCGAGGTTACTTGATCCATTTTGCCACTTCCTCGCTTACATTGTTCCACCGACCAGAGGTCGCTCACCTCGAGACCAATGCTATGAGTACGACCGCGTGGAGGCACCGGTCCTCCGATTTTCACGGGCCGCCGAGGGCGCTGACCGACACCACGCCGACGCGGCGCAGGCTCTTCCACTACCGATCCCACTCTCCTACCGAGCCGCTTCCGGCGGGCGTGGTCGTTAAACGTAAAAGATAACTCTTCCCGGTGGCCCTCGACGACGCTCCTCCGACTCCCTAACGCCGGCCCACCACGTCCGTCAGAACGTTAACTGATTCCTCGATGTCGCAGGCTAAGACGCTTATCTGACGCGCTTCCCGTCTCAGATCGACTACCGATGTGCAAGTGCCGCCACATGGAACCTTTCCCCCCTCTTCGGCCTTCAAAGTTCTCATTTGAATATTTGCTACTACCACCAAGATCCGCACCGACGTCGCTTCGCCGGCTCACAATACCAGGTTTTATGGGCGACCGCCACGCTCCTACTATCGAGGCCCGCCCTGCCTCGACGGTCGCAGATAGGTCGCAAGGCTTCGGGTCGCCATCCATTTTCGGGAAGAAGTTGATTCGGGCAGTGAGTTGTTACACACTCTAGCTTACCACTCTCCATGACCACCGTCCCGGTCATGAATCGACCAACACCTCATGTTCTAGTTACAAATTGGGCACCAGAACCCGGCTTCCGGCTCATCCTGCACGCTAGCCTGCTACTCAAAATGGCCCACTTTGAGTTTTGATTCCACGGTTCGCCAATGGATGTACCTGCGGTCAGTCCTACCTATTTAAAGTTTGATAATAGGTCGAGGGCGTTGCGCCCGATGCCCCAATCATTTGACTGGATAGAACTCGCCCGCGGCCCAAATTTATCCCAGGGAACTGAGGAACCAGCCTACTGGGATGGTTCGACAGTCTTTCGCCTCACCCAAGTCGACGAACGATTTGCACGTCGAGACTGGCCTCCACTGGAGCTTCCTCTGTACTCGCTGCATAGCTCACCATCTTCGTCCCGACAGCATGCTCTCACTCGAACCCTTCTCGTATATCGCTCGCCGGGACGGTGCACTCTCGATGTGATCCCGCCATCAGCTTCCACGCCTTTACGGTTACTAGCCCGCTGGACTCGCACACATGTCGACTTTGTCCGTGTTTCCAAGACGTCGAACGGGGCCCGGCCGGGCCGACGCCATGAGCGCACAGGTGCCGGGCTAACGCCCGGCGGGCAAGGCCGTGATTCCACGACGAGGCGACGACGCCCCACTGCGGCGACTACAACCGCTCGTCGCCCAAGGCTTGGCCACACCAAAGCCGACGGGCTGACCGGGCGGATCGCTCCACATCGACCGAGGCGCACGCCGCCCCATCCGCTCTCCCTCCCGACACCCCCCCAAGCACTCTTGACTCTCTTTCAAAGTCCTTTCATCTTCCTCGCAGATTTGGCTCAAGCATCTACCTTCTCGCCCAAAGATGCAATTTGATCTTGATTTACCGCCCGATCAATGCATCTCAACACCCGACTCGTCGACAAATACCGTATGCGACAGTGGTCCGGCACGACGGGCTCTCACTCTAGCGCCTTCCAGTGGACTTCAAATTCATTCCCACGCCGAGGACGCTTCTCCAGACATATCTCGGATGGGACCGCCCGATTCTCGTCGGGCTTTCCTTGCCGTCACTGCTACTAAGGGAATCCCAGCTTCTTTCCTCCGCCATTGATATGTTTAAACTCGGTGTTCCCGCCGACCCGGGGTCGCGAGGTTCCCTGCCAGGTGCCCGTCGCCAGCGTCGCCGCTACCGACATGGAGATCTCCTCCTCCTCCGGACGAGGGGAAAGGGATCGTGGGTTCGCTTCAAACCACCGCCACGAGGCGCATCGCCGCGGACAGATTTTAACCAACCACGACGCGATGTTCCATGGGAGGTTACCAACCGCCCCAACCCAGCCCCTTACCTCTACTTATGCAGCGAGGGGGCGACGTGTGCGTGACGCCTAGCAGCGCGCCGACCTAATGGCTACGCGCGCAACTGCTGTTCAAAGACTCGATGATTCACTCGGATTCGCACCACACCGCATCGCATTTTGCTACGCTTCATCGGCGAGCCTAGATATCCGCGTCGGAGTCGCTTTTTGTGAGTTAAACGACCACTTTCGCACACCTCGCGGACTCCGGGGCGACGGATGGTTGTTCGCTAGATTTTTCTCTCGCGCTCTAATTTCTGTCTGCTTGTTGGATTCTAGCGTCCTCCTGAAGACACCCCATGCACGGGCGTAGGGAGCGCTCGCGAGGCCCACCGATCCATCGAGCCGAGCGTGGCCCACGCCCGCTCCGCCTCGACGCGTTGTTAAACAACGGTTCACGGGGTCGCTCTGGCCGATAAAGTTCGACACGATCCTTCCGCAGGTTCACTACTTTTGAAACTTGAGTTATTTACTCTCCTTCCTCTGGGTAAGGTTCAAGTGACTTCTCGCGACGTGCCGCAGCGGCGAACCGCCGCCGCTTTATCCGAACACTTCACCCACCATTCAATCTGGGTGAAATGACGCTGTGCGGCGTGGACGTATCAACGCGAAATGATGACTGGGGCGCCATTAGAATTCCTCGAAGACCAACACCGCGAATGATCTATCCCCATCACGATGAAATTTCAACATCCGCACCGTCGGCCAAGGCCATAGACTCGTTGAATACATCGCTGGGTAGCTGCGGCGCCCGTATATCATCTAAGGGCATCAGCGTGACCCAAGTATCGTTTCAAACTTCCTGGCCTGCTTTTACCATAGTCCTAAGAAGCCGGGCCGCTGAGGATCACCGTGACAGCTAGCCAGCGTGCCGAGGTCCTCGTCTGCTAACCCGACCAACTGCATTAAATCGCTTCCACCAACTAAGAATCCATTTAACACCACCACCCATAGAATCAAGAAAGCAGCCTCAGCCTCACATCCTACTATGTCCGGACTCCGGTAAGTTTCCTGTGTTGAGTCAATTAAGCCGCAGTCTGTGAAGTTCCTTCCGTCAATTCCTTTAAGCTCACTTTACCATACTCCCTAACTCCAAAACTTTGATTTCTCATAAGGTGCCAGCGAGTCCTAAAAGCAACATCCGCCGATCCGGTCGGCATCGCTTATGGTTGAGATCAGGACGGCATCCGATCGTCTTCATTCCTTAACTGCTTCGATTAATGAAAACATCCTTGGCAAATGCTGCAAATTGCTCGCCTTCATAAACCAAGAATTTCACCGACTAAATACGAATGCCCCGATCGTCCCCCGTTAATCATTACTCGATCCCAAGGCCAACACAATAGACCGAAATCCTATGATGTTATCCCATGCTAATACCCATAGCGAGGTTTGCTTCAGCACTCTAATTTCTTCATACAAGACTGGAGTGTCGACCCGCCGCTTAAGACCGAGCGCATCGCCGGTAGGTGATGAGACCAGGCACACCGTAAGGCTGACCGACCGACTCCATCCCAAAGTCCAATCCACGTAGCTTTAATCGCAACAACTTAAATATACGCCATCGAGCCGAATTGACGCGGCCGCCGGGCACTGACTTCGTTTCTCCAATGGATCTCGTTGCGGATTTAGATTGTACTTCATCTCCAATTAATGTGACTCAAAGAGCCCAGATTGTTATTTATTGTCACTACTCTCCCCGTGTCGTGATTTGCAATTTTATGCGCTCGCCGCTTCCTTGATGTGGTAGCTGCTCTCGTGCCCCTCCTGAATCGAACCCCACTCACACCACAATACCATGAGCTACCATCCCCACCATCGAAAGTCGATAGGCGTATATTCAACGATGCGCCGCCGCACGACGGGCCGCAAGGACCGGCCGAAGCTATCATGAATCATCGCAGCAACGAGCATAGCCCGCGCCGACCTTTATCTAATAAATGCATCCCTTCCAGGCCCAGGCTTGTCAGACGATAGCTCTAGAATTACTACTTGCTTATCCGAAAGTAAAGAAGTACCATCAAACAAACTATAACCTGATTTAACGAGCCATTCGCAGCTTACACCGAATTAGTTCTGCGCTCTACATGCATGGCTTAACCTTTGAGACAAGCATATGACTACCGGGGCGTGATCAACCGTAGCATTCTTGCGGCAACGCCTAACCGCATGCACCTACCCTAGACCACAATGGGTGTCGGCAAAGCAGAGCCGATCACGTGGTGCATATGCTGTTTCAGCGATGACGCTTAAGCTCGGGCACAAGTAGGATCTTTTCGCCCGTGTTAAGGTTCCGTGATCCAGAGCACGAGCCATCATCATGGCCCATTGTGAAACCCTTCGTGATGGTCACACGCGTGGGGAGTACATGGAGCACGATGATCGCTTGCAAGGTCCACTCCGCCCTACGAGCGCAGCTAGACGGAGAAAGGCAACATTCGAGAGAAAATTCCATCGATTAAAGGCAACACAGAACCATTATTGCCGTATGCCCAAGGCTTGATTCAAGCGCTTTTGTACTAGAATGAGGAGGGACGTGGGGCAATAGTTCTGCTGCACGAGCAAGGAGCCTACCAACCCACATTACCCAAACACCACTCACACGCCACCAGTTGACTTCAAGATGCACCACACCGACCGTGACTATTCGGGAGTTGTCTCCTAAGAAGCACACCTGGCAACAAGTGATGCCTTTGTAGTACCATCAGTGCATGAGAAGAATGATACTTCCAAGCAACCAATAGTCGGGTCGCTAAATGTAAGACGCTTCCGGGGATGCTGAAGATCGTGTCATGTGTCTAGCCACCATGTCTAGCAATGAACTCGTCGAGGCACCTGTCTAGGCATGGCATGGTACCAGCTCGAGGCACCATGGTCTAGCATGCACCTAGCCAAGGCACCGCGCCTAGGCATGTCATGGCACTAGTCCCA
Source organism: Tetrastigma voinierianum (assembly GCA_016808115.1). Taxonomy (NCBI): domain Eukaryota; kingdom Viridiplantae; phylum Streptophyta; class Magnoliopsida; order Vitales; family Vitaceae; genus Tetrastigma; species Tetrastigma voinierianum. The sequence continues at coordinate 113,185 of JAEQBH010003468.1, read as the reverse complement.
GCACCAAGGCTGTATGCACTATGAGAGAACCGCGGCCTGTGCGCACTAAGCCAAGGAACCTTGCCTAGGCACAATAAGGAACCCTGCTCGCAGCAAGGCACTAAACCGAGGAACCACGCCAGGCATGCAGACTAGCACCATGCCCAGCATGCACTAAAGCCAAGGCTCTCCATGCCTGTGCATGCACTCCAGACAGCAGGACCGTGCCCACAAGGCACTGCCGGAGGCACCATGGCTAGTGAACGAGGCATGCTTGCAATGGGGGAACATCCGTCTATGTGCTTGGGAGGCCAAGGGCAAGCAAAGATGGCGTCTAGGGCAACGAGTCGACAAAGATCGCACGAGAGCTAGCAACTGATCATTGTCTAAATTGCACAGTAACCTGATGTCGAGGAGGGCTTCCACACAAGTGGCATTGGTGTGTGCACGCCAGTGGCAAAGACGTGAAGGCAAATAAGGTCGAAGCCATGGCACCATGCCTAAGCAAGGCACTAAGCCGAGGCACCATGCCAGGCATGATCAGGTCGAGCACGCCTAGTACGCACTGTGAAGGCACCTTGCCTGTGCAAGGCACTAAAGCAAGGCACCATGGCTAGGCATGCACTCAAACGGAGGCAATCGCGTGCCTAGGCTGGCGTCCCGCGCCTAGGCATGAACTAGGCCAAAGCACCGTGACTAGTCCATGCACTAGTCGAGGCACCTCGCCTGGGTTACGCACTCAGGCCGAGGTACCGCCGAGGCATGCACCAGCCTTGCGCACCCCGCCGGCGTACGCACTAGGCCGGCGCACCATGCCCAGCAAGGCACTAGGCCGAGGCACCGCCGAGGCATGCACAGCTCGAGGCACCGGCTCCAGGCATGCACTAGGTCGAGGCACTCGCTCCATGCACTAGGCCAAGGCAACTTCGTCGGCGGCATGCACTAGGTCGAGGCACCATGCCTGTGCAAGGCACTGTGCCGCTAGCACTCGTCTGTATGCACCAGCCTGAGGCACCCGTCGAGGCACGACTCAAAGCCGAGGCACCATGCCCAGTAAGGCGAGCAACCGAGGCACCGGCCGAGGCACCATGCCCAAGGCATTTCAGGCCGAGGCACCATGTTCAGTGAAGGTACTACGCCGAGCACCCATGCCCAGCAAGGTACTAAAAGCCACGCGGCACCATGCCCAGGCAAAGGCATCGGTGCGCACCATGCCCAGCAAGGAGCAACCAAGGCACCGCGGTTCAGCATAGTACAGGTCGGTGCACCATGCCCAAGCAAGGTACTAGGCCGAGGCACCATGTCTCAGGCAAGGTACTAAGTCGGCGCTGACCATGTTCGCAAGGCATCGGCGCCAGCGCACCATGTTCCAGTACAGGCCGAGGCACTCGTCTAGCATGCACTAGTCGAGGCACCGCGGTCTAGGCAAGGTATCGGGCCGAGGCACCATGCCCGTGCAAGGTACTACACCGTGCCTAGGAGGCATGCACTAGGCGAGGCACGCTGGGAACGAGGCATGCTCGCCAAGCAACGGGGGGCAACGGGGGGGAACGAGGCATGCTTGCAACGTGGGGGAACGCCCTCATCTACAGGCTTGGGCGGCCATGGGGCAAGCAAAGATGGCATCTTAGGGTAACGTCGACAACGACCAAGGTGGAGAGCAAGCAATCACTGTCTAGCCTTCCTACCAACTGGATGTCGAGGGCTTCTGTGGGTGGCATATGAGCACGCCATGCCACGAGTGGCATGGGTGTGGCACGCCAGTGGGCGTAAAGACGCTGCTACTGCGTATCTAGCTCTAGCGCCGCAAGCCCATAGAGGCAACCACTCCCTTAAAGAGCAATATAGTTTTGAAAACTGGAGGAGATCACACATGTTTCAGGAGACATAATGGCAAATTTAATCAGAAAGCGATTTTAGTCCTTGCTTGGCAAGATTCTCTTTATAATAATTATACATGGCCAAGAAAAAAAGAAGAAAAAAATCTTGGACGTTATAAAATATTTATTTTTGTCATTACTAGAAAAATAGGGAAAATAGGGAAAATAGAGAAAATAGTAAAATATTTTAAAATTCATTTTTCACATGGAAAATATTTGTAGAATTGATCGATTTGAAGTGAGGAAATATTTTATTTTAATTTATTTATCGAAAAATAGCTTAAAAATAGAAAACAAAAATAGGAAAAGAGGAAAATCAGGAAAAGAATTGATTTAAGATTTGACATCGAATGCAATATTTTACTATAAAATATTAATATTTACAATATTTTAAATGAAAAAGGATAATTTTAAAATTTTTTTCAAAAATATAGAATATAGGAAAACATGGGAAAAGGTATTGAAACATTTTGTCACAGGAATGATATTTTGAACAATGAAACGATAATAAACAATGGAATAGGAAACTATAATGGTTAGGGAACCGACAAGGCATAGGTGCGGAAAGCCACCAATATTGTTCTGGTGCACGGCACGGAGGACAACAATGGTCAGGGCACCATCAATACCGGCCGAGGCACCTATCAATATTGCAACGACATTTCGCACGATGGAACGGTTACCGTGGCGCAGGTGCCACCAGCCGAGGCACTGTGTGTCATGGCATGGCATGCACTAGCACTAGGGCGAGGGCCTCGTGTGTCTAGCATGACAAAAGCACTGTGATTCCAGGCCCTATGTCTGGGCATGGCATGGCACTGGGCGCCGAGTCTCCGTGTGTCTAGGCATGACAGCGCTGCACTCGAGGCACATATGTCTCAGGCATGGCATAGCACTGTGCCGAGGCCCCGCGGTGTTCATGCATACACATAGCACTAGGCGCGAGGCCCCGCGGTGTCTCAGCATTTACTATACATTTCAGCCCGAGGCCCCGAGGCCCCGAGGCCCAGGTGTCTAGGCATGGCATGCCATACACCCCGAGGCTACGCCGAGGCGCCGAGGCCCGTGGTGTCTAGGCATGGCATGCCATAGCACTAGCCCGAGGCCCCGAGGCCCCGTGTGTCTAGGCATGGAATGCCATAGCTCTAGCCCGAGGCCCCGTGTGTCTAGGCATGGCATGCCATAAAGATACTCGAGAGGTAGAGTACGGCATGCCATAGCACAAACCCGAGGCCCCGAGGCGCGAGGCCCGGTTCCAGCATGGCATGTGCCATAGCACTAGGCTGAGGCCCCGTGTGTCTGCACACATGCCATACCCAAATTTCGAGGCCCCCAAGGCGGAGGTCTCCCTGTGTCTAGCATGGTACGCATAAGAGCCAAATTCTGAGGTCCCGAGTCCGAGGCCTCCTGTGTCTAGGGCATGGAACTACAGCACGAGTCCGAGGTCCCGCGAAGCTCCCAGGCACGAGCCATAGCACTAAACTCGAGGCCCCGAGGCGCTGAGGCCCAGGGCCAGCATGGCATGCCATAGCACTAGGCGCCGAGGCATCGTGTGTCTAGGCACGGCATGCCATAGCACTAGCCCGAGGCCCCGAGGCACGGAGGCCCTGTAGGCCCAGGCACGGTGGCGCATGCTGACTAGGCGAGGCCCCGTGTGTCTAGGTACGGCATGCCATAAAGACTAGCCCGAGGCCCCGTGTGTCTAGGCACTGATGCCACAGCACTAAACGAGGCCCCGTGTTCAGCATGGCATGCCACAGCACCAGGCGCTAGAGTTCCTGTGTTCAGGCATGGCATGCCATAGCATAGCCCGAGGCCCCGTGTCTAGGCATGGCATGCCATAAGACTAGCATGAGGTCCCGTAGTCTAGGCATGGCATGCCATAAAGACTAGCGCCGAGGATCGTGGTGGTTCTAGCATGGCATGCAGATAGCACTGGGGCCGAGGCCCCAGGGGCATGGCATGGCATGGCATAAAGACTAGGCCGAGGCCCCGTGTGTTCAGGGCATGGCATGCCATAAAGCACTAGACCGAGGCACCGTGTCTAGGCATGGAATGGCACATTCATGATAGAAATAAACCTCAACCCTAAAAACAATGTTTTTTAAACTAGTGGCGAATGACCACCGTGTCTAGTCGAGGCACCCGCCTAAGGCATGCACTAGCCTAACTCACCGTGTCTAGCATGTCATGGCACAAGGTCGCAGGCACCGCGCCGAATCGCCGTGTCGAGGCACGCCGGCAGCACTGTGTCGGCCAATCGTGCCTGGGCAAGCACTCGCCGAGGCAATCGCCTCAGAGGCATGCACTAGGCCGAATCACCGCGCTCAGCATGCCATGGCACTAGAGGTCGAATCACTGCGCTTCAGCATGCCATGGCACCAGGCCGAGGCACCACCGCAGCGAAGCACCCGGCCGGCGCACCGCAGGCTCGTGCCATGACACTAGTCAATCACCTTACCAGTACGCCATGGCACCAGTCAATCACCGCGGTCGCAATGTCAGCGCACCAGGGTCGGCGCACCGCCGCAGCAAGACCGCCGAGGCACCGCGCCCGCGCCATGACGCCGGTCGCTTACCTATACGTCATGCACCAGTCGGCGCACCGCGCGCCCACGCCACGCACTAAAGCCGAGGCACCGCGCCCAGCGGCACCAGGACCGAGGCGCACCGCGCTCCGTGCCATGGCACTAGTCGGTGTTAATCAGTGGCCAGCATGCCTCAGACCAGCCGAGGCACTCGTAGGCATGGCATGTCACTAAAGCCATGGCACTCGTCTGTGCAAGGCACTGTGCAGGAACCCGGGTCTGTAGCTACGGCACCAGCCAAGGCAATCGTGTTCATTCACGCATGGCACTAGGGCTTCTATAAGACCTGCGAGGCAAGCACTCAGCTCGAATCACCGGTGCCTAGCACGTCACGGCACTAGGCCCGTGCACCGTGCCTGTGCATGCGTCATGGCACTAGTCGAGGCACCGCGCCCAGCATGTCACGCACCAGCCCAGCACCGCCCAGCATGTCAATGCGCACTAAAGCCCGTGCATCGCGGCCTAGGCAAGCACAAGGCCGAATCACCGTGCCTAGGCATGTCATGGCACTAGGCCCAGGCGCCGTGCCTAGGCAACACGCTGCCGAATCAGTAACATGTCATGGCACTCCAGCCCAGCGCCGTGCCTAGCATGTCACGGCACCAAAGCCGAGGCACCGTGGCCCAGCAAGACAAGGTCGGGACCCCACCAAGGTCTAGGGCAGTCATGGCATCTTAGCCGAGGGGCGCCCGTGCCCCAGGCATGTCATGTGCACTAGGCCCAGCACCGTGCCCGGGCAAGACTGGGTCATAATCGTGCCTCCGGCAAGCACCCGTCTCGAGGCACCGCCCAGCAAGCACTTCACATCAGGTCAGCAAGCACTGTGCCTGACGCATCGCGCTCCAGGTACGTCATGGCACCAAAGTCGAATCACCGCCTGTGCACGCACCAGCCGAACTCACCGTGCCCAGGCACATGGCACCAGGCCTAGCCCGTGCACCGCGATTCGTAGTACGTCACCTTCCAAGACTAGCCGAGGCACGCCGTCTAGGGAACACTTCAAAGCAATGACTAGCATGCCATGAACTAGCCGAGGCAATGTGTCTAAGCATGGCTTCAGTTTCCAAGACGGGGGAGGCAAAGATGTAATATCATGGGGGTGGGGGAGGCATGTAATGGCATGGTCGGGCACAAGGACATCACACCATGCCTCGAACGTGTCTACCACGCGTGATCATAACATGTTCACGAATGGGACGCAGCACCCACCGGAAGCACCATGCAAGAGTCCGCAGTGCCGCAAGTCAGGCCGGTCTGAATTCGCTTGTCTTGATTTCGAGCAAGGCAATCGCTGGCCACCCAATCATTTCTATTGCTTAGCTTTTTATTCCATACGCATGTTTTATCCGTCGACCCGAAGATTTGTTCAATCCATTGGCGGCTTCCCGTACCACCCCTCGTAACGCCCGTAACTCCTGCCTGAGGGACGAAAAAGGAAACGCCGGGTGGATCGGTTCGAGGTGGTGATCGACCTGGTCGACATAGGGCTGACCTCGGATCGTGGCAGCAAGGCCACTCGCCACTTACAATACCCCGTCACAGACAAGTCGCTCCGCAGCGACTTCACCTGGCCGTCTGTGCCTAATAATGCTCAAGGCGGCCCACACGGCTTGTCCAATCGCGGTGACCGACCAACACGGTACTTCCGAAATGGTGTCCCCACTGGTGGCTCCAAGAATCGCGCGACGGCGATGCTGCCGTTTTCTAGCCCGGATTCGACTTAGAGGCGTCAGCCATAATCCAACAAGCATCTGCAGCTTCGCAACACCGGCTTTTTGAACCAAGCGCTGGCGACCAATTGTGCGAATCAACTGCCTCTCGTACTAGGTTGAATTACTACATCAGCATAACGTCATCGAGGGTAAAATCCAACCGTCTCACTACTCCGCCTAAACCGTACCACGCTCCTATCGTGGGTGAACAATCCAACACTCGTGAATTTCCGCTTCACAATGATAGGAAGAGCCGACATCGGCGATCAAAGCAATGTCGCTTATGAACGCTTGGCTGCCGTTATCCTGGTAACTTTTCTCGACACCTCGCTTCAAATTCAAGGTCTAGCGATCGATAGGCCACGCTTTCACGTCGTATTCGTACTGAAATCAGAATCAAACGAAAGCACCTCTTTGTTCCACACGAGATTTCTGCTCGCTGAGCTCATCTTAGACACCAAGTATTTTGAATGGTATGGCCGCCTCTACCAAACTCCCCACCTCGACAATGTCTTTCCGTCGATCGACACGAGCGCCTCGGGTCCAAAAGGAGGATGTTCCCGCCTCCGATTCACCTTAATAAGTAAAATAACGTTAAAAGTAGTGGTATTTCACTTCGCCGCTTCCCAAGCCCCACTTAATCCTACACCCAAGTCATTTCACAAAGCCTGACCAGAGTCGTCGGGCCATGGTCTTCTTCTCATCATTCTCATGGGTCTGCCTTCGGTCGTGGTTTCACGATATGGTGATGTTGACAAATGAATCTCGTTAATCCATTCATGCTGGCCACTAATTAGATGACGCGGCATTTGCCACCTTAAGAGAGTCATAGTTACTCCCGCCGCTTACCCGCGCTTGCTGAATTTCTTCATTTGATACCAGAGCATCGCGTAATCACACGAGTATCCATGAAAATCATCGCACGCTTGCTTTTTAATGCAACAATGATTCCTTGTCCTGCATCAGCTTCGAGTCGACTGCTCGACGCCCGGCGCCCCCGAGTGCTCCGCCTGTCTCTGCCGGCACAAGATCCAGCTTCTACGCTGGAGGTCAGCACCACCACAGAAGTCGACGCGGTTCGGACTGGACCCCGTGCTCCACTCCTCGCAGCCAACTTTTCCCCGAGGTTACTGATCCATTTCTTCACTTCCTCGCCTACATTGTTCCATCGACTGTGAGGCTGTTCACCTTAGAGACCGAGCAAGTGCTATGAGTACGACGGCGTGGGAGGCAATTCGGCCCTCCTTGATTTTCATGGCGAGGGCGCACCGACACCACGCCACGGCGGTTTTCCGGGGTTCGCTGACCCTACCTCCGGCTGATTTGTAGCGGCGGGCCTGCAAACGTGAAAGATATTCTTCCCGAGGCCCCAACACGCTCCACTCTTAACGTCGTCACCGCCACGTCCCTGCCTTGTGAATGCAACCTGACTCCTCGACGTCGCTGCAAGGCAGACGTCGCATCTTAACTTCAAAGCCCCTTCGTCCCAGACCACCAACCTATGCAAGTGCCGTCTCACATGGAACCTTCCCCTCTTCCTACCAAAGTCTTCATTTGAATATTTGCTACTACCACCAAGATCCACACCGACGGTCGCTCCACTGCCTTTCCGCGCCAGCTTCATGGCACCGCCACGCCTCCTACTCATCGAGGCTCGGCCCTTGGCTCGACCACGTATAGGTCGCATCCACTTCTGGGCTAGTTGATCTTAGTGTCTGTTGCTACACACACCTTAGCGATCACCCATGACCACCGTCTGGGCCGTCTTAATCACCAACATCTCAGGTTCTAGGTTGGGCCGCTGCTAGCCAGCACTGGGTGTAACCCGCTTCATCCCGCACGCGCCCGCTTACTCAAAATGGCCCACTGGAGCTCCCGATTCCCATGCGGTCTGGCCAATGGAGCAGCCAAGGCCAGCCTCTACCCATTTGGGTTTGAGAATTAGCTCGAGGGCGCGCGCCCGAGCGCCCTAATCATCAAGTTTGACCATAGAACTCTGCGGGCTCCGGGGCCTATCCCGGTGGAAACTTTGAACCACATCAGATGTTCCATTAGCCTTCAGCCTTATACCCAAGCCCGCATTTAACGACGGTAACGCCAAAGATCGCCGCGGCCTCCACCGTAGTTTCTCCCGGCTTCGCCCCGCCTCGTGCATAGCTTCACCATCTTTCGGTCCCGGTTGCATGCCTCACCAAACCCTTCGAAGATCAAGGTCGGTCGACGTGCACCCCCAGGTGTGATCCCGCCGATCAGTTTCCTACGCCTTACGGTTTACGCAGTCCATTGACTCGCACACGTCGTACCTTGGTCCTGTTTCAAGACGGTCGAATGGGGGTTCACTGCCGGCCGCCATGAGCGCACAGTCGGCATCGCCCGGAGGGCGTATACGTGATTCCACTGATCGAGGCGACGACGCCCCACTCGTATGACTATTAACCCGGCTCGGGTCGCCCAAACCAAGGCCGGTCCACGCTGAGTCGAAACGGCTGGACCGGCGATTGCTCCACATCCGAATCGGCGGCGATCGCCGCCCATCCGCTCTCCCCATAATTTCAAGCACCCTTCACTTCTTTCAAAGTCCTTTTCATCTTTCCTCGCTGTACTTGTTTGCTATCGGTCTCTCGCTCAGATTTAGCTCGGACGAATTTAATACTCGACGTGGGCCAGATTCCCAAAACAACCACTGGCCGACAAATAAACAGCGACAGTGTCCGGCACGACGGGGCTCACTCCTCTCCGGGCGCCCCTTCCAGGACTCACCCGTCCGCCGAGACGCTCCGCACACAATTCGACTACGGATCACCCGACCCTAAGCTCGGGCTTTTCCCGCTTCGTCTCAAGCATTAAGGAATCCTTGTAGTTTCTTTTCCTCCGCTTATTGATATGCGATCCCGCCGGTGTTCCCGCCTGACCGGGTCGCCGTCAGGCCTCGGCTCAGCCCGCCGCGGGCCGCCGCTACCACATGGAGATTCTCCTCCTTCCTCCTCCGACGGAGGGGGAAAGACCAGTTCGTTTAAACCACTGGCTGAGGCGTGCATCGCCGCTGGGGATGTGAGCTTTAACCAACCACTGACGCGATGTTCCATGGGAGGCCACGTCCGCCCATCTCCGTGTGCCCCTTACTCGGGCGGAAGCGGGCGGAGTGGGCGACGTGCGTGACGCCCAGCAGCGTGCCTAATTTGAACAAGCGCCGGGCGCAACTCGCGCTCAAAGACCTCGATGATTCACTTCGATTCCGCACCGCCACCGCACGATTTGCTGGCGCCTTCATCGACGCGAGCCTGATATCCTGCTTTCGCAGCCGCAGAGCAACCATCACGCCATCGACCAAGTACGGATGGCGCAGCTTCATATTTTCCGCGTTTCCACGGTTCGGGTTGCTGGATCTGGCCAATCCCCCGCAAATACCCCATGCACTGCAGGGTATACTCGCGAGGCCCACCGATCCATCGAGAGCTGGATGAGGTCACGCCGCTCGCTCGGACGTTAGCAACAACGCGTTCACTAGTCGTTTGGCCGATAGTTCGACAATGATCCTTCCGCAGGTTCACCTACCGAAACCTTGCGCGCTACTTCTCCTCTAAATGATAAGGTTCGCTGGACTTCTCGCGATGCCGCAGCGCTTAACCGCCACGCATCCGAACACTTCACCTGACTATCCAATCGTATGAGCTGACGCTGTGTGTACAAAGGGCAGGACGAGTCAACGCCGAGCTGATGACTCGCGCTACTAGAATCTTCGATCATCCACCGCTGCAGCCTCAAGATTGTTCCCGCCCGTCGCCAAGGCCATAGACTCGTTGAATACATCGCTGCAGAGCTACAAGGCGGCCCAGAACCAAGTGGTACCATGCACTAAGTATCGCTCAAACTTCTCGCCTAAGCGGCCATACCCCTCTAAGAAGCTCGGCCGCCGGAGGATCACCTTCGCAGTTGGGCCAGGCCGAGGTCTCGTCTGCACCTGAACAACTCGCACAAATCTGGTCACCAACTAAGAACGCCATGCACCACCACCCATAGAATCAAGAAAGAGCTCTCAGCCCCGTCAATCCTTACTGTGTCTGGACCTGTGTTTCCCTGTCAGAATAAATTAAGCCGTTAGCTCCACTCCCGGTGGTGCCCTTCCGTCACCTTTAAGTTTCAGCCTTTACACCATACTCCCGAACTCCAAAACTTTGATTCACAAGGTGCCAATGAGTCCTAAAAGCAACGATCCCGCTGTCCTGCCGCATCGCTTATGGCTGGTGACTAGACGGCATCCGATCGCCTTCGAGCCCCAACTTTCGCTCTTGATTATTGAAATCCGGCAATGCCGCAGCTGTTCGGGTTTTCATAAATCCAAGAATCTCACTCACGCCAGAAATACGAATACCCTGACCATTCCGTTAATCACACCCGATCCAAGGCCACCACAACAGGACCAAACTTCATGATGTTATCCCATGCTAATGTATCCATAGCGCAGTTTGCTTTCGTTAATTTAATTTCTTCAAAGTAACAGCACCGAGGTAACGAATCGGGCCAGCTTAAGACCAGACGCGACGCGAAGGGACAAGAGGACCGTGCACACCGTAAGGCTGACCGACCGACCCATCCCAAAGTCCAACTACGAGCTTTTAACCGCAACAACTTAAATATACGCCTATCGAGCCGGAATTATCACTACCGCCGGGCACCGCACTCTGCCCTCCAATGATCCTCGTTAAGGATTTAGGATTGTACTATTCCACCACGCACTAAAGAGCCCTAAGATTGTTATTTATCGCCGATTGGGTAATTTGGCGCCACCGGCCGCCTTCTCGATGTGGTAGCCAAGCCGTGCCCTCTCCGAATCGAACCCACTCCCTCCGTCACCGTCATCACCATGGTAGGCCACCATCCGAAAGATAGGCGTATATTTGAATGATGCCGCCGCACGATGGCCGCGCGATCCGCCGAGTTATCATGAATCATCGTGAAAGCAACGAGCATACTCGGGCCGACCTTTATGCATCCCTTCCGTAGTCGGGCTTGCTGCACGATTAGCTCTAGAATTACCACGTTATCCGGCAGTACCATCAAACAAACTATAACCGATTTAATGAGCCATTCGCAGCTTCACAACCGGCTATTCATACTCTTACACATGCATGGCTTAATCTTGAGACAAGCATATGACTAACGCGTGATCAACTGTAGCATTCAGGCAACGCCTGAACCGCATGCACCTACCCTAGACCACACCAGCGCCGAGGGCGCTGCAGCCGATCGTCGTACATACGCTGTTTCAGCGATGAACGCTAAGCTCTAGCACAGTGTGGATCTTTAGATCCCATGCCCGTGTTAAGGTTCCGCGATCCGAGCACGAGCCATCATCATGGCTCATTGTGAAACCCCTTCGCACGGTCACACGCGTGGGGAGTACATGGAGCACGCATGATCTTCGTAGCGTCCACTCGCCCCCTCATGAGCAGAGCTAGATGGAGAAAAGGCAACATTCGAGAGAAATTCCACCGACTGGGAAGGCAACACAGAACCATTATTGCTCGATGCCCAAGGCTTCATTCAAGTCACAGAGCCTAGAATGAGTGAGGGACGCGGGCAATAGCTCGCTGCACGAGCAAGGAGCCTACTGCAACCCACATTACCTTAAACACCACTCACACGCCATCAAAGTTGACTTCAAGACGCACCACACCGAACCGTGACTATTCGGGGAGTTGTCTCCTAAGAAGCAATACCTTAAGGTCATGATGCCTTTGTAGTACCATCAGAGGTAATGAGAAGAATGATAACACTATTCCAAGAACCGAATAGTTGGTCAAGCAATTGTATTATCAAGCCTAGACAGCAAGATTGCAAGCCTGGGCGGTGCTCCAAGCCACCATGTCTAGGCAATGAACTCGCCGAGGCACCGTGTCTAGGCATGGCATAGGTACTCAGCCGAGGCACCATGCTCAGCATGCACTTCGGGCCAAGGCACCGTGCCTAGGCATGTCATGGCACTAGTCCCGTGCACCCTAAGCTTAGCAAGGCACTGGTGGAGATGGAACTCGTGCCTAGGCAAGGCACTAGCCAAGGAACCTTGCCTGTGCAAGGCATCTGTCATGGAACCTCGCCTAGCAAGGCACTAAACCGGTGAACCATCGCCGTGCATGGCACTCACACCATGCCTAGCATGCACTAAAGCCAAGGGGCTTCATGCCCAGTACGCACTAAAGACAGCACCGTGCTCAGCCAAGGCACTGGGCCGAGAGGCACATGGTTAGTGAACGAGGCATGCTTCAGAATGCAGGAACATCCGCTTCCATAGCTCGGAGGCCAAGCGGCGTTGAAGATGGCGTCTAGGCAACGAGCCGACAAAGATCGGCATGGGAGAGAGCCAGCAACCCGGATCATCAAGCCTGTACCAGACAGCACCTGGATGTCGAAAACTCGGGTGGCATATGATACGCCCATGCCACAAGTGGCACGGGTGTGTGCACGCCAAAGACGCAAGGCGGCAACAGGCTCAGTGCCATGGCACCATGCCTAAGCAAGGCACCAAGGCCGAGGCACATGCCTGTGCATGCACTGTGCCGAGTATCGGCGTTTCAGCATGCATTCAGGTGAAGGCACTCGCTTCAGCAAGCGCACTGTGGCGAAGGCGTCTGGGCGGCTAGGCATGCACTAAACTGAGGTAATCGCCGCACCCAGGCGAGTCCCGTGCCCAGGCAGCCGAATCAGCCAAAAGCAACCGACTAGTCCATGCACTAGGCCGGAGGCAAGGGACCTCCGTTTACATGCACTGTCGCAGGCACCCCGGCCGGCGCATGCACTAGTCGGCACCCCCGTCAGGCACGCGACCAGGCCTATACCATGCCCGCAAGCGCACCAGGCCGAGGCACCGCCGAGGCATGCATTCAGGCCGAGGGGGCACTCGCTCAGGCATGCACTAGGTCGAGGCACCTCGCCCAGCATGCACTACAGCCGGGCGGCACCCCGCCGAGGCACCAGCCGAGGCACCATGCCCGTGCAGGCACTAGGCCAAGGCACCCCGCCTAGGCATGCACCAGCCGAGGCACCTGGCCGAGGCATGCACTAGGCCGGCGCACCATGCCCGTGCAAGGCGAGCAACCGGCGCACCGCGGTTCAGTAAAGGCACAGCCGGCGTCGCCAGCGTACTCAGCCGGCGCACCATGTTCAGCAGCGTACTATGCCGGTGCGTTCAGCAAGGTACTGTGCCGGGCGCACCATGTCAGCAAGCAGCCGGCGACCACGCCCGCGCAGCGCGAGTAACCAAGGCACCGTGTTCAGGGGCAAAGGTACCAGGCCGAGGCACCATGCCTAAGCAAGGTACTAGGCCGAGGGCACCGCTGCTCAGTAAGGTACTATGCCGAGGCACCATGTCTAAAGTATACCAAAGCCAAGCGCACCATGTCTAGCAAGGCATTTGTATCGAAAGTACCCCGCCTAGGCATGCACTAGGTCGAGGTACCGCGGTCTGTGCGTACTAGGCCGAGGCACCATGCCGTGCAAGTGCCTGGGCTAATGCGCTCAGAGTGCACGCATCAGCGAGGCAACGCGGGGAACGAGGGCATGCCTTCGCCGCCAACGTAAAGTAAACGTGGGGAACGAGGCATGCCGGTAACGTAAACGCCCGGCCCATAGGGCTTGGGCGGCGATGGCAAGCAGCATGGCATCTTAGGCAACGAGTCGACAACGATCGCGTGGGAGAAAATCTGGTCATCGTTTAAATTTTTACCAGACCCGATGTCGAGGGCTTCAGGGTGGCATATGAGCACGCCTGCATGCCACGAGTGGCATGTGTGTGTGCATCGTGGGCAAAGACGCAAGGCTGCGCAGCCTAGGCCGTGCGCCGCTTCCATGGGAGGCAACCACCTTATGCAATATGCTCTTTGGAAAATCGGAGGAGACATCACACATGCTCGGCGAGACATAATGGCAAATTTTAATCCAGAAAGCGATTTTAGTCCCGCTTTTTTTTTGCGCATTCTCTTTATAATAATTACATGGCCAAGAAAAAAAGAAGAAAAAAATTTGACGTTAAAATATTTATTTTTATTTATTTACTAGAAAAATAGGGAAAATAGGGAAAATAGAAAATAGTAAAAATATTTTTAAAATTCATTTTCACATGGGAAAATATTTGGGACCCTAATTGATCGATTTGAAGTGGAGGAAATATTTTATTTTAATTTATTTACTGAAAATAGGCAAAATAGGTGAAAACAGGGAAAATAGGGAAGTAGGGAAAATAGGGAAAAGAATTGATTTAAGATTTGACTACTGGAATGCAATATTTTACTATAAAATATTAATATTTGATAATATTTTAATGAAAAAGTGATAATTTTAAAATTTTTTTCTCTAAAAATATAGAATATAGGAAAACACGGGAAAAGGTATTGAAAACATTTTTGTCATGAGAATGATATTTGAACAATGAATGAGGAAGAAACAATGGAATTTAAAACGAAGCATGGTTAGGGAACCGACAGGCTAAAGCCACCAATATTGCTCCAGTAATGGCAATGGAGACAACAAGGGTCGCGGCACCATCAATATTGCCGAGGCACCATCAATATTGCAAATTGCTTTCGCACGATGGAACGTTACCGCGGGCGTGGCAGCACTAGGCCGAGGCAATCGGTGTCATGGCATGGCATGCACAAGACTAAAGCGCGAGGCCCCGTGTGTTCAGCATGACAAAGCACTGTGACCGAGGCCCTATGTTCAGGCATGGCACACCAGCGCCGAGGCCCTCGTGTGTTCAGCATGACAAAGCCGCTAGACCGAGGCCATGTCTAGGCATGGTGACAAGACTAGGCCGGGTCCGTGTCTATGCACAGCATGCCATAAAGACTCAGGCGCCGAGGCCCTGCGGTGTTCCAGGCATTCAGCCCGAGGCTTCTCCCGAGGCCATCCCGTGTGTCTGCATGGCATGCCATAGCACACCCCCGAGGCGCCGAGGCGCCGAGGCCCCACAGGTAGCCCAGGCATGGCATGCCATAGCACTAGCCCGAGGCCCCGAGGCCCCGTGTGTCTAGGCATGGAATGCCATAGCACTAGGCCGAGGCCCCGTGTGTCTAGGCATGGCATGCCATAGCACTCACCGAGGCCCCGTGTGTCTAGGCATGGCATGCCATAGCACTAGCCCGAGGCCCCGAGGCGCGGAGGCCCCGTGTGTCTGGGCATGGCATGCCATAGCACTAGCCCGAGGTCCCTCTGCAGGTCTAGCATGGCACGCCATAGCACTAGCCCGAGGCCCCGATGCGCGGAGGCCCCGTGTGTTCCAAAGTAATGGCACGCCATAGCACTAGGGCCCGAGGCCCCGAGGCCCGAGGCCCCGTGTGTCTAGGCATGGACGCCATAGCACTAAATTTCGAGGCCCCGTGTCTAGGCATGGCATGCCATAGCATTAGCCCGAGCCCTGGTGCGGAGGCCCCGTGTGTGTCTAGGCATGGCATGCCATAGCACGCGAGGCCCCAGAAGCCAGGCATGGCATGCCATAGCACTAGCCCGCGGCCCCGAGGCGCTGAGGCCCCCAGGTAAGAGGCATGGCCATAGCACTCCAGCGCGAGGCCCCGTAGAACAGGCACGGCACATACACTCAGCCCGAGGCCCCGTGTGTCTAGGCATGGCATGCCATGCGCATCAGCCCGAGCCCCGTGTGTCTAGGCATGGCATGCCATAGCACTAGGCGCGGAGGCCCCGTGTGTCTAGGCATGGCATGCCATAGCACTAGCCCGAGGCCCCGTGTCTAGGCATGGCATGCCATAGCACTAGGCGCGGAGGCCCCGTGTGTCTAGGGCTATGGCATGCCATAGCACTAGGCGCCGAGGCATCGCGGTGTTCTCCAGGGCATGGTTGGCATAGCACTAAAGTCGAGGCCCTGTGTTCAGGCATGGCATGGCATGGCATAGCACTAGGCCGAGGCCCCGTGTGTCTAGGCATGGCATGCCATAGCACTAGACCGAGGCACCGTGTCTAGGCATGGAATGGCACATTCATGATAGAAATAAACCTCAACCCTAAAAAAACAATGTTTTTTAAACTGCATGAAGTTTAATCGCGGTTCAGGCCGAGGCACCGGCCATGCACTAGGTCGAATCGTGTCTAGGCATGTCATGGCACAAGGTCGAGGCACCGCGCCGAATCGGCCGTGTCGGCAGGCACGCCACAGCACCAGGTCAGTACAATCGCGCCTGTGCAAGACCGTCGGCGCAACCTGCCCGCAGTGCATGCACTGGGCCTAATCGTCAGCGCCTAGGCATGCCATGGCACTAGGCCTAATCACCGCGTCTAGGCATGCCATGGCACTCAGCCGAGGCACCACCGCGCTTACAGCAAGACCCGGCCGAGGCAACGTGCCCGTGCCATGACACTGCCGAATCACTCGCTTTCAGCATGCCATGGCACCAGTCGAATCACCGCGTTCTGGCATGTCATGGCACCAGCCGCGAGGCAACTGGCTAGGCAAGCACTGGCCGGTGGCACCGGGGTAACGCCATGACACTAGGCCGCATCGCCACCTAGGGTACGTCATGGCACAGTCGAAAGAATCGCGTCTACGCCATGGCACTGTGCCGAAGAATCGCGCCCATGCCATGCACTAGAATCGGTGCTAATCGCGCCCAGGCCACGGCACTAAAGTCGAGGCAATCGCGCCAAGGCATGCCTCAGACTAGCCGAGGCATTGCAGGCATGGCATGTCACTAGGCCATGGCACTCGTCTAAAAAGGCACTGCAGTGCGGAACCCCGGTCTGTGCATGTCATGGCACTAGCCAAGGCACCGTGGTCTATTCATGGCACGGCACCAAAGCCGAGGCACCGTGCTTAGCAAGACTAGGCTGAATCACCGCGGCCCAGGCATGCACTACAGCCCAGCGCACTCGCGCCTTACGTCATGGCACTAAAGCCGAGGCACCGCGCGCTCCAGCATGTCATGGCACTGTGCCCGCACCGTGCCCGTGCATGTCATGGCACTAGCCCGTGCATCGTGCCTGTGCGTTACCAAGGCGAATCACCGTGCCTAGCATGTCATGGCACTAGGCCCAGCGCCAAGTGTCAGGCAAGCACAAGGTCGAATCATCGTGCCTAAAGTATTACGGGGCACTAGCCCAGCGCCGGCCCAGCATTACGGCACTGGGGCCGAGGCACCGTGCCTAGGCAAGCACAAGGCCGAATCACCGTGCCTAGGCATGTCATGGCACTAGGCCGAGGCGCCGTGCCTAGGCATGTCATGGCACTAGGCCCAGGCACCGTGCCTGGGCAAGCACTTGGCCGAGGCACCGCGGCTCCGGCAAGACTGGGCCGAGGCGGCTCCGGCAAGCACTCGCCGAGGCATTGTGCCCAGGCAAGCACTAGGCCGACACACCGTGCCTAGGCATGTCATGGCACTAGAATCACCGCGCTTCCAAAGTAATTACACTAGTCGAATCAATCGCAAGCTCTAAAGTATTGCCATGCAGACTAAAGTTCAGCCCGCACCGTGACTAGGCATGTCACCAAGACTAAAGCCGAGGCACGCCGGTTCAGTGACCGACCTCAGGGCTGGCAGCGTGACTAGGGCATGCCATGGAACCAGGCCGAGGGCACCGCGGTCTACATGGCCTAGCTTAGCAATGGAAAGATAATATCATGCAGGGTGGGGAGGCAAGATGTAATGGTACGGTTCGACACCACACCATGCCCCTGAATCCGCCTACCACGTGATCGAGGCAACATGTTCACGGTCGGATCTAGTTGGCGATCGGTGCACCACGGCATAGCCCGCGGTGCAAGCCGCAAAGTCGGCCGGCTCGAATTCGCCATTTCTTTGACAGCAAGGTAATCGCTAGCCACCCAATCGCTTCTCATTTCGCTTAGCTTTATCTCTACAATGATGCTTTATCCGTCGACCGAAGATCAATCCGCCGCTGGTTTCCCGTACCACCCCGTAACGCTCTTAACCTCGTCGGAGGGACGAAAAAGGGAAACGCGTGGATCTACTCGGTGTGGTGGATCGACCTGACGCACATAGCTGAATTCGCGGATCGGCAGCGCGCCACTCGCCACTTGCCACCACCTGGCCGCTGCATTTAAGTCGCCCGCGAGCGATCTTACCAGTCGTCATCGGAATACTCAAGGCTGCCCACACGGCTTGTCCACCGCTGGCACCGACCATGACATACCGGAATGAGGCCCCATCGAGGTCACCCGCGACGCGCACGTTGCCGCTTCTAGCCCTACTTAGAGGCGTTCGGGCCATAATCCAACAAGACGGTAGCTTCACAGCCACCGGCTTTTCAACCAAGCGCGACGACCACCTGTGGCGAATCTCAACTGCCTCTCGCACTAGGCTGAATTACTATCATGGCACCGTCATCAAGAGGTAAACTAACTCCGTCTCACGACCTACCTAAACCCAAACACGCTCCCTATCGTGCGAACAATCCATTTGGTGAATTCTCGCTTCACAATGATAGGAAGAATGGCATCAAGGATCAAAAAGCAACGCCGCTTATGAACGCTTGGCTGCCACAAGCCGCTTATCCTCGTGGGTAACTTTCCGACACCTCTAGCTTCAAATTCAAGGTCTAAAGGATCGATAGGCCACGCCACTCGTCAGGATCAGACCGAAATCGAATCAAACGAGCCTTTACCCTCGTCTACACGAGATTTCCTTGCCTTCGCCGAGCCCATCTTAGGACACCCGTTAAGATTTAGCATGTGCCGCCTGTACCCCCACCCGACAATGTCTTCCGCCTCGGATCGCCACAAAGGCCTGGTCCAAAAGGAGGATGTTCCCATCTCGATTCACCTAATAAGAAATAACGCAGCAGACACTTCACAAGCCTCTCGCCCCACTTATCCTACACCCCTGCTTCACAAAGCCTGACTAGAGTCAAGCCTAACAGGTCTTCTTTCCCCCCACGATTCCTCGTCAAGCCCGCTCCTTACCGTGGTTTCGCTGGATAGTAGACGTGACGTTGAATCTCAGAATCCATTCACGCTACCACTGGGGATGACGAGGCATTCTGGGCTACCTTAAGAGTCATAGCATTCCCGCCAAGCATCTGCGCTTGGTTGAATTTCTTCACTTTGACATTCGTATAATCGGCGTAAATCACATCGCGTGAGCATCCGGGCAGTGGACCATCGCAATGCTTTCTGGCTTTAATTAAACGCCTGGATTCCCCTTGTCCGTACTCCGCTCGAGTCGACCGCCTGACGTGGAAGGCCCCGAGAGCGCTCCTACCCGTCCCCCGCCAAGACGCTGGCGACTCCGCCCGCCGCGGAGCGCCTCGGAGTACCCACCGGCCACGATGAGCCGGATCGGGACCCCGCCCAGCCCTCGTGAGCCAACTTTTCCCGAGGTTACGATCCATTTTGCCGACTTCCTTCACATTGCTCCATCGACCGCAGGTCGCTCACCTTGGAGACTGACGCAAACAAACGCAGTACACCCGCTCAGATTACATTTCACAAGATCGATGTCATTTATTATGGTCCCACGATTCATCGAGTTGCTTCGTACGTCGTTAACAAAGATAATCAGAAACTGATATTCCGATTTGATCAAACACACGACGTCGCCAGAACATCCGATCATCATAATGATTCGACGCTTCCCATTTAAGATTAATATCCATATATACGTCATATGGAACTTCTCTTCGTTAATTATTTGAATATGTTGTTATCAGATTCATCATTGTTACTGCATATTTCGCACTAGGTTTCGGTGTTATCACATTTCCACTGAGTCGCTCGTTCATCGCGAAACGTCACGCCATCCATTCGCCGCTGATTCGCGTTATTAACGGCGACTTTATCACGATCATCGCCCGTCGTTTGATCATCATCTTTGTCCGCAAGACAACGATCGTCGCTATCCGAACATCATTGCGTCATCATCGATCGACCGTCGTCAACGGAGCGCTCGCTCATCCATTGAAACAGACGTCGAGGCGCGCTCCGACGCCTGACTCATCGCGCCGGCGAACCCGGCACCGAACACCGGCGAATTTGAGGAACCACGATACTCGACGTTTCTCATCGTTATCAATTGATTTACGCCATCGCCGCGCCCCATCAGATTTCGCTTCGCCCCGCCAGGATAACACGGTCTTCGGTCCTTACGTGATGTTCATCAATTTGAGATCATCATTGACGCACCTTCAGGTGATCCGCCATCGTCGTCGTTATTAGTCGGATCTTGATATGCGATTTGTCGCGAACATTACCACCCATTATTTATTGGCGAACGGTTACTTCGAGGTTGATCACTATCATACGACGTCATGCACGGCGGAATCGGCGTCAAATCGCGCATCGCGTCGAACGATCCGCTACTTCGTTATCGTTGTTCAGATCCATCTGAAGATCACGCCTTGATCCGCTCTTCCATACTTCTATTACGATTTCGTCTTTATCTTCGATTATCATTATTCCTCCTTCCTTCGCTGATATCAACGATTAATTCACCGCTCGACGGTCGATTCTCATTATCTCGATTTCATTATCTGTGCCATGTGGTCCGCATCCACGGCTCCACTCTCTGCCCTCCTCCAGCACCCACCCGGCCCGTCACCGAGGACGCTCCAGACTACACCTGGACGGCGGACCGCCCGAGCCTCAAGCCGCTTCCGGCCGCCGCTACTGGGCGGAACTGTAGTTCTCCGTCATTGATGCGAACTCACGGTTCCCCGCCGACCGGGTCGCCGAGGTCTCTCTGCCTTCAGGTGCCCCGTCGCGGCCGCCGCCCGACATGGAGATTCTCCTCCTTCCTCCTCCGACGAGGGGGAAAGGATCGTGGGTTCGTTTAAACCACCGGCCGTCGAGGCGTGCATCGCCGCGACGTATTTTTAACCAACCACGGACGCCGATGTTCCATGGGAGGCCAATGTCCGCCCCACCTGTGCCCCCACGGCGGGCGGGGTGGAGGGGCGACGTGTGCGTGACGCCCGTGGCGTGCGTGCCCCCACTCCAATGGCCTGGCGCAACCCTGGTTTTCAAAGACCGATGATTCACTCGGGATTCGCACCACACCAAGTATCGCGATTTTGCCGCTCTTCATCGATGCGAGATTTAGATATCCGCTTGCCGAGAGTCGCTTTTGTGAGGTCCACACGCCTTCCGCACACCCGCGACCGGCGCACTGGATGGCTTGTTTCGCTAGGTTTTCCCGCGCTTTCACGGGGTTCTGGCCGCTGGATCTGAAGGTCCCCCAAGAAGACACCCCATGCACGGGCGTAGGGAAAGCCTCGCGAGGCCCACCGATCCATCGAGAGCAGAGCGGAGGGCTCACGCCCCGCTCTGCCCTCGACAGGTTGTTAAACAACGTGTTCACGTCGCTCTATCGATGTTCACGATCCTTCCGCAGTTCACCTACGGAAACCTTGTTACGACTCTCCTTCCCAAATGATAAGGTTCGCGACTTCGCGAGCCGTCGCGCGGCGAACCTTCACGCCGCTGATCCGAACACTTCAATCTAATTATCCAACCCGTGAGGGAGCGACGCTGTTAAAGGGGCGTGGACGAGTCAACGCCAGCTGATGACTCGCGCTTACTAGAATTCCTCGCTGAAGCACCAACAATCGCAATGATCTATCCCCATCACTTAATAGGGCCTCAAAGATTTATCCGCCCGTCACTGCTACATGCACTCGTTGAATACATCGCTGTAGCCGCGTGCGGCTCCGTAACATCTAAGGGCATCACGCATCTGGGTTATTGCCTCGAACTTCGCCTAAGCCGCCATAGTCCCTCTAAGAAGCTGGTCAGCGATGAACACCTTCAGATAGCCAGTTGAAGGTGCGCCGAGGTCTCGCTCGTTAACCCGACCAACCAGACAAATCGCCCACCAACTAAGAACCCAGCCATGCACCACCACCCATAGAATCAAGAAAGAGCCTCACCGTCAACTCATTATGTCCTGACTGCAAGTTTCCCCGCAGCCAGCCAAATTGCCGCTGCGCTCCACTCCCGGTGGTGCCACACCTTTAAGTTTCAGCCTTTGGCACCATACTCCCCTGAACCCAAAAACTTTGATTTCGATAAGGTGCCGCCGAGTCCTAAAAGCAACATCCGTCGATCCGGCTCTGAAACAAGCATATCAGACTAGACGGCATCTCGATCGCCTTCGAGCCCCCAACTTTCGCTCTGATTAATGAAAACATCTCGCAAATGCTGCAGTTGTTCGCTCTTCATAAATCCAAGAATTTCACCTCCGACTATGAAATACGACGCCCCGACCGTCCCTCAGAATCATTAATTGATCCCGAAGGCCAACACAATAAAGACCTAAATCCTATGACGTTATCCCATGCTATCGTATCCATAGCGTAGCTTGCTTTGAGCACTCTAATTTCTTCAAAGTAACAAAGATCGGAGGCACGACCCACATTAAGACCAGAGCGCATCGCCGTAGAAGGACAAGAGGACCGGCACACCGTAAGGCTGACCGACCGACCCATCCCAAAGTCCAACCACGAGCTTTAACTCCGCAACAACCAATACGCCATCGAGCCGAATTACCGCGGCCGTCGCACCCGTACTTGCCTCCAATGGATCCCCTCGCAAGGGATTTAGATTGTACTATTTCCACTACGACTCAAAGAGCCCTGCATTGTTATTTACTGGTCACTACCTCCCGTCGATCAGTAATTTATGCTACCACGCCTTCCTGACGTGGTAGCTGCCGTGCCCTCTCCTAATCGAACCCTAATTGGCCAATTCGCCAATACTCTACGGTAGGCCACTATCCTACCATCGAAGTTGATAAAGGCGCATATTTCCAATGATGCGCCGCCGCAAGACGATGGCCGTATGATCCGTCGAGTTATCATGAATCATCGTATAAACGAGCATACTCGCCGACCTTTATCTAATAAATGCATCCCTTCCGTAAGTCGGGTTTGCTGCACGATAGCTCTAGAATTACTACTTATCCGAGTAGCAAGTACCATCAACAAACTATAAATCGATTTGACGAGCCATCTGTTAGCTTACGGGCCTAATTGCCCATACTTACATTACGCATGGTTTAATCTGGCACAAGCATATGACTAACGCAGATCAACTTGTAGCATTCGCGCAAACGCTGAACCGCATGCACCTACCCTAGACCACAATGGGGTGCTCTGAGGCAAAGCAGCCGATCGTCGTACATACGCTGCCTAGCGACATGAACGCTTAAGCTCGGGCAATAGTGGATCTTTAGATCCCATGCCCGTGTTAAGGTTCCGCATCTGAGAGCACGGTTGAATCATGGCCTATTGTGAAACCCTTCGCATGGTCACATGCAGGGGGAGTACATGGAGCACGGCTGATCGCTGTATGTCCACCGCTCTATGAGCAGAGCTAGATGGAGAAAGGCAACATTCGAGAGAAAATCCCATCGATTGGGAAGGCAACACAGGAACCATTATTTGGCTGATGCCTGCTTGATTCAAGCGCCAGAAGTGAACAGAGGACGTGGGCAATAGTCGGTTGCACGAAAGCAAGGAGCCTACCAACCCACATTACCCAAACACCACCACACGCCATCAAAGTTGACTTCAAGATGCACCACACCAATCGTGACTATTTGGGAGTTGTCTCCAAGAAGCACACCTTGAAGCAACAAGTGATGCCTTTGTGAGTACCATCAGATGAGAAGAATGATAACATCTATTTCCAAGCAACCGAATAGTTGGCTAAATGCAAGACAAGCCTAGACAAAGAAGATTGCAAGCCTAAAGGTGCCCAAGCCACCATGTCTGTGCAATGAACTCTGCCGAGGCAATCGTGTCTAGCATGGCATGGTACTAGGGCCTACAAGAATCATGTCTAGGCATGCACTCAGCCACAAAATCCCGTGCCTAGCATAAAGTCATGGCACTAGTCCCGTAATCGTGCTGTGCAAGGCACTAGGAGAGGAACCGTGCCTAGGCAAGCACTAAGCCATGAACCTTGCCCAGGCAAGGCACTTAAGCCATGAACCTTGCCTGCAAGGCACTAAACCGAGGAAATTACGCCTAGGCATGGCACTAGCACCATGCCTGTGCACGTACCAGTGGGCCAAGGCTTCATGCCTAGGCATGCACTAGACCAAGGCACCGTGCTTCCAAACAAGGCACTAAGCGGAGGCACCATGGCTAGGGAACGAGAGGCATGCTTGTAATGCGCAGGGGAATGATCTATAGGCTCGAGGCCGGCAAGCAAAGATGGCGCCTTAGGGCACGAGCCGACAAAGATCGCACGGGAGAGCCAGCAACCCGGACTGTCTAGCCAGACAGTAATCGGATGTCGAGGGACTTGGGGTGGTGAGAGCACGCCCATGCCACAAGTGGCATGGGTGTGCACGCCAGGCAGCACGCAAGGTACAGAGCCCAGCCATGGCACCGCGCCAAGCAAGGCACTGCCGAGGCACCATGCCTCAAAGTACACCAGGCCGAGGCATCGCGCCTAGCAGTATCTAGGCGAGCGCAATCTTGCCCAGGGGCAAAGGCACCAGGCTTAAGGCACCATGGCTAGCATGCACTAAACGAGGCACCGGGCCATGCCTAGCGGCGGGCCCCTGCGTCAGTACGAATCCAGGCTGTGCCAGGACTAGCCCACGACCAGCCGAGGGGCACCGCCTAAGCATAACAGGTCGGCGCACCTCAACAGGCATGCACTAGGCCGAGGCACTCGTCAGTACGCACCAGGTCGGCGCACCATGCCCAGGCAAGGCACTAGGCCGAGGCACCCGTCGGTGTTAATGCAATTGTGCCGAGGCACCGCCTGCATGCACCAGGTCAGGCACCTGCCCAGGCATGCACTAGGCCAAGGCACTCTGTCGAGGCACGCATCAGGTCAGCACCATGCCCGCACTAGGCCAAGGGGCACCGTCTAGGCATGCACTAGCCGAGGCACCGCCGAGGCATGCACTGTGCCGAGGCACCATGCCCAGCAAGGCGTGGAGCAACCGAGGCAATCGTGCTCAGGCAAGGCATTTCAGCCGGCGCACCATGCCCAAGCAAGGTACTAGGCCGAGGCACCATGTCTTAGGCAAGGCAATTGGTCGGTAAGTAACCATGTCTAGGAAGGTACGAGCCAAGGCACCATGTCTAGGGGCAAGGTACTAGGTCGAGGCACCATGCCCGCAAGGCTGAGCAACCAAGGCACCGTGTCTAGGCAAGGCATTCAGCCGAGGCACCATGCCTAAGCAAGGCATTCAGGCCGCAGGCACCATGTCTAAAGTAAAGGCATTATGTCGGCACCATGTCTGTAAGGTACCAGGCCAAGGCACCATGTCTAGGCAAGGTACTAGGCCGAGGCACCCTGCCTAGGCATGCACCAAAGTCGAGGCACCTGCCCAGCAAGGTATCAGTCGAGGCACCATGCCAGCAAGGGTTGGCTAATCGTGTTTGGCATGCACTAGCGAGGCAACGTGGGGGAACGAGGGCATGCCTTCGCTCAAGCAACGCGGGGCAACGTAAGTGGGAACGAGATGCATGCTTTAACGTGTGAACGTCTGGCCCATTAGCTTCGCGCCGGCAAGCGTAAGATGGCATAGGGTAACTAGCTTCCATTAACGATCGGCAAGTGGGAGAGAGCAAGCAACGGGTCATTGTCTAGCCTCTACCGCAATCGATGTCGAGGGCTTGTGGGTAGGCATATGAGCACGCCCATGCCACGAAAGTGGCATGGGTGTGTGCATCTAGGCAAAAGACGTTGCTACCGCGTGCCTAGCCGGTGCGCCGCAAGCCCATAGAGGCAACTAATTCCCTTAAAGAGCAATATAAGCCTTGGAAAATCTGGAGGAGACATCACACATGCTCGAGGAGACATAATGGCAAATTTTAACCAGAGCGATTTTAGTCCTGCTGTGCATTCTCTTATAATAATTATACATGGCCAAGAAAAAAAGAAGAAAAAATTTGACGCAGAAAATATTTATTTTTATTTATTTACTAGAAAAATAGGGAAAATAGGAAAAAATAGGAGAAAATAGTAAAAATATTTTAAAATTCATTTTCACATGGGAAAAATATTTCGACCAGAACTGATCGATTTGAAGTGGAGGAAATATTTTATTTTAATTTATTTACTGAAAAAATAGGCTTAAAAATAAAAATGTGGTGCTAGGGAAAAGAGGGAAAATAGGGGAAAAGAATTGATTTAAGATTCTAATACTGAATGCAATATTTTACTATAAAATATTATTATTTGATAATATTTTAAATGAAAAAGTGATAATTTTAAATTTTTTTTCTAAATATATAGAATATAGGGTTGATGGGAAAAGGTATTGAAAAACATTTTTGTCATGAGAACATATTTTGAACAATGAATTGAGGAAGAAACAATGAATAGAAACGAGCATGGTTAGGAACCGATTAAGGTACAAAAGTGAGTTTCACCAATATTGCTCTGGGCAGGCACCATCAATATTGCCGAGGCAATCAATATTGCAAATTACATTTCTGGCACGATGGAACTGCCACTGCGGGCGTGGCAAAGCACTGTGCCGAGGCAATCGTGTGTCATGGCATGGCATGCACAGCACTGTGGCGGTAGGCCCGTGTCTAGGCATGACAAAGCACTCTGTGACCGAGGCCCTATGTCTAGGCATGGCATGGCACTAGGCGCCGAGGCCCGTGTGTTCAGGCATGACACGCCACCGAGGCCATATGTCTAGGCATGGCATAGCACTAAAGCCGAAGGTCTGCAGTGTCTATGCATGCGATGCCATAGCACTAGCGCCGAGCCCCGTGTGTCTAGGCATGGCATGCCATAGCACCAGCCCGTCCCGAGGCCCCGAGGCCCCGGTGTCTAGGCATGGCACGCCATAGCACTACCCCCGAGGCGCCGAGGCTGAGGCCCCAGGCGCCCAGGCAGTGCATGCCATAGCACTAGCCCGAGCCCCGAGGCCCTGCGGTGTTCAGGCACGTGAATGCCATAGCACTAGCCCGAGGCCCGGTGTCTAGGCAAGGCATGCCATAGCACTAGCCCGAGGCCCCGGGTGTCTAGGCATGGCATGCCATAGCACTACAGCCTGAGGCCCCGAGGCGTAGCCTCGTGTAGTTCAGGCATGGCACATACATTAGGCGCTGAGGTCTGTGTCTAGGCATGGCATGCCATAGCACTAGCCCGAGGTCCCGAGGCGCGGTGCCCAGGCATGGCATGCCATAGCAGCACTACAAATTTCGAGGCCCCGAGCCTCTCTCCTCCCGAGGCCCCGTGTGGCTCAGGCATGGAATGCCATAAAGACTAGCCCGAGGCCCCGTGTGTTCAGCATGGCATGCCATAGCACTAGCCCGCCGAGGCGCGGAGGCCCCGTAGCCCAGGCATGGCGCTGCCATAGCACTAGCGCGGAGGTCCAGGTCTAGGCATGGCATGCCATAGCACAGCCCGAGGCCCCGAGGCGCGAGGCTGTGTGCCCAGGCATGGTACATAAGACTGGGGCGCGGAGGCCCCCGTGGTACCAGCATGGCATGCCATAGCACTGCCTCGAGGGCCCCGTGGTAAGCCCAGGCACATGGCATGCCATAAAGATTTCAGCCCGAGGCCCCGTGTGTTCTAGCATGAGCCATAGCACAGCGCGGAGGCCCCGCGGTGTTCGCAGCTACATGCCATACACTCAGCCCGAGGTCCCGTGTTCAGGCATGGCATGCCATAGCACTGTGCGCGAGGCCCTGCAAACAGTGCATGGCATGCTAAAGACTAGCGCCGAGGCATCGTGGTGTCTAGGCATGATGGCATAGCACTAGGCCGAGGCCCCGTGTGTCTAGGCATGGCATGGCATGGCATAGCACTAGGCCGAGGCCCCGTGGTGTCTAGCATGGCATGCCAGTACAGGACCGAGGCACCGTGTCTAGGCATGAACGGCACATCCATGATAGAAATAAACCCCAACCCTAAAAAACAATGTTTTTAAACCAGTATGAAGCGACCACTGAGTTCAGTTTCGAGACGTACGAAGGCATGCACTCAGCCAATCACCGTGGTTCAGCATGTCATGGCACAAGGTCGGTGTTAATCACTACCGAATCGCAGGTCGGTGCATGCCAAGGCACTAGGCCGCGCGTGCTCAGTAAGCACTGGGCCGAGGCACCGCCCTAGCATGCACTAAAGTCGAATCACCGTCAGCATGCTACGGCATCCAGTCAATCGTCTAGCATGCCATGGCACTCAGTCGTAGGCACCACCGCGGCTGTGCAAGCACTGGCCGAGGCACCGCGCCCGTGCCATGACACTAAATGAATCATCTTGCCTAGGCATGCCATGGCACTAGGCCGAATCACCGTGCCTAGGGCATGTCATGGCACTAAGCCGGTGGCGACCTTGCCAGTAAAGCACTTCGCTCAGGCACCGCGGTCCGTGCCATGACACTAGGCCGACTGCTTGCCTAGGCATGTCATGGCACCAGGCCGAGGCACCGCGGCCCATGCCATGGCATCAAAGTCGGAGGCACCGCGTCTACGCCATGGCATTCAGACCGGAGCAGACCGCGTCTGTGCCATGGCACTAAAGTCGAGGCACGTCAAGGCATGCCTCAGACTAGGCCGAGGCACCTCGTGTAGGCATGGCATGCTCAGGCCAGGCACCGTCTGCAAGGCACCAGGGCAGTGAACCCCGGGTCTAGGGCATTACACCAAAGCCAAGGCACCGTGTCTATTCACGGCACGGCACTGGGGCCGAGGCACCTGCTTAGGCAAGCACCAGTCAATCACCGCCTAGCATGTCATGGCACTAGGCTCGCACCGTGCCCAGCATGCTCGGGCGGCACTGTAGCCGGCGCAACCCGTGCCCAGCATGTCACATGGCACTGGGCCCGTGCACCGCGCCTGTGCACAAACAGCGGCACCAGCCCGCATCGTGCCTGTGCAAGCATTGCTTTAATCACCGCGCCTAGGCATGTCATGGCACTAAAGTTCCAGCGCCTCGCGGCTCAGGCAAGCACAGCGTCGAATCATCGCGTTTCCGTGCATGTCGATGCGCACTAGCCCAGCGCCGCGTTTCCAGGTGTCACAAGACTAAAGCCGGAAACCGCGCCAAACGCCGCCGTCCAATCGTCGCGCCCAGCGCATGTCATGGCACTAAAGTCGAGGCGCCGCGGCCTGCGTACGTCATGCACCAGGCCCGTGCACCGCGCCCGGGCGTCGGCGCACCGCGTCGGGCAAGCACTCGTCGAAGACCGCCAGCTTAGGCAAGCACTTCGTCGGTGCATCGCGGCCTAGGCAAGCACTAAAGTCGACAAAGATCGGGCAGCCCAGGCAATGTCATGGCACCAGGTCAATCAATCGCGGCCTAGGCACGGCACCAGTCAATCACCGCGCCTAGCATGCCATGAAGATTGTACCTAGCCCAGGCAATCGTGACTAGGCATACCACAAGATCAAAGCCGAGTACGCCTGCTCAGGCACGACCTTAAAGTGGGCAGCCAGATCAGCATGCTATGGAACTAGGCCGAGGGGGCACCGTGTCTGCTAATGGCCTAGCTAGCATGGGGAGGCGATGTAATATCATGGGGGTGGGGAAAAGATGTAATGGCATGGCTCCGGGCACAAGCGATCACCACACCATGCCCTCGAATCCGCTTCACCACGTGATCGAGGCAACATGTCTACGACGGACGCCAGTTCAATCGGCGGCACCATGGCATAGAGCCCAGCGGTGCAAGCGCAAGTCGCGTTGGTCCGGAATTTCGCTTGTCTTGATTTCGAAGCAAGGCAATCTGGCCAAATTCAATCGCTTCTCATTTCGCTTAGCTTTTATTCCATACGCATGCTTTATCCGCCGACCCAAGATTTGTTCAATCCACAAGGTTTCCAAAATTCTAACGCCTGCAACCTCTGCCTGAGGGACTAAAAGGGAAACGCGGGTGGATCGGTTCGAGGGGGAGGATCAACGGAGCCACATGTATCGAATCTCGCTGGATCGTGGCGCGCGGCTACACTCTACAATACCCCGTCAGATGGCCGCCCAGAAGCGATCCCACCACGCTTCTGGCCGAATAATGCTCTTCAAGGCGCTCCACACTGGCTGGTCCACCGCGAGACCTCGACCAGCGACACGGCTCAGCGAGGGCCCCAATGGCCTGGCAAGACCACGCGCTTACGTTTCTAGTCCGGATTCGACTTAGAGGCGTCACCATAATCCAAGACAGAGTTTCGCGCCACCGCTTTCAAATCCGCCGATGACCAATCGTGGCGAATCAACGGCTCCTCTCGTACTAGGTTGAATCTACTATCACATAATCGTCACGCAGGTAAAACTAACCCGTCTTCACGACGGCCTAAACCTACCACGCTCCCTATTTGGTAAGTAGTCAAACGAACACTTTGGTGAATTCCGCTTCACAATGATAGAAGAGCCGACATCAAGGATCAAAGCAACGCCGCTATGAACGCCAATGCCACAAGCCGCTTATCCCCGTGGTGCTCGACACCTCTAGCTTCAAATTCAAGGTCTAAAGGATCGATAGCCACGCTTCACGGCTCAGACTGCATCGAAATCGAATCAACGAAGCTTTACCCTTTTGTTCCACACGAGATTGCTCGTTGAGCTCATCTTAGGACACCTCGTTATCTTTTACCGTATGTGCCGCCCTGTACCTAAACTCCCACCCGACAATGTCTTTCCGCTCTGATCGACGCATGAGCGCCATCCAAAAGGAGGGATGTCTCTCCGATCACTCATCAGCAAAATAACGTTAAAAGTAGTATTTCACTCTCTCGCTTCCCATCCTATCCTACACCTCTCAAGTCATTTCACAAAGCCTGATCAGAGTCAAGCCCAACAGGTCTTCTTCCCGCCGACTCGCCAAGCCCGCCTCTGGTCGTGGTTCTCACGATAGCAGACAGTGGATGCTGGGGAATCTCGCATATCCATGCGTCAATTAATTAGATGACGAGGCATTTGCCACCTAAGAGAGCTCATAGTTACTTCCCGCCTACATCTGCGCTTGGTCAATTTCTTCCACTTCGACATTCGTGAGCACCGCGTAAATCACATCATGCGGAGCATCCGCAGGACCATCGCAATGCTTTGCTTTAATTGAACAACAACCTCTCTTTGTCCGCATTCGCCCAGTCACCGCTCTCGACGCCCTCGGAAGGCCCCCGGTGGGGAGCCGCTCCTCGGGCCGTCTCCAAGACGCAGACCCGCCCGCTGAGCGCCGAGTAGCCCACCGACAATGACGGTTCGACTGGACCCCGTGCCTGCACTCTCTGAGCCAACTTTTTCCCGAGGTTAATGGGATCCATCTTTGCTCACTTCTCGCTCTACATTGTTCCATCGACTGCAGGTCACTCAATCTTAGACCATGCTATGAGTACAACGGCGTGAGGCACTCTACCTCCGGATTATACCGGCCGAGGGCGCACCGACGCGCGCCTTCCACCTACCGATCTCTACCTCCTACCGAGCCGCCTGTGGTGGGCGTCGTTAAAACGTAAAGATAATCCTTCCCGAGGCCCGACGACGTCTCCGACTCTAACGTTGCCGCTACCGCCACGTCTGCTCAGAATGTTAACCCGATTCCTTTCGTCTGTGCGCAGACGCTATCTGACGGCTTCCCCCGTCTCTAGGATCGACCAACTCCATGTGCAGTTGCTCACATGGAACCTTTCCCTTCTGGCCTTCAAAGTTCTCATTTCAACATTTTTGCTACTACTCACCAAGATCCGCACCGACGGCCGCTTCCGCCGGCTCGCGCCCCAGTTTTGCGGCGACCGCCACGCCTCCCACTCATCGAGGCTCGCCCTGCCTCGACGGTCGGCATAGTCGCGCCTAGCGCCATCCATTTTCGGGCTAGTTGATTCGGCAGGTGAGTTGTTACACACTCCTTAGCTGATTTCGACTTCCATGACCACCGGCCCCGTCGTCTTTAATCGACCAACACCTGCTCAGGTTAGCCGCAGTTTGGGCAATCGTAACCCTAGCTTCTGCCATCCCCGAGACGCGCCCGCTATCAAAATGGCCCACTTGAGCTCTTCGATTCCATGGCCCTGGCCAGGAGCAGCCAGGCCGTCCCACCTATTTAAAGTTTGAGAATAGGCCGAGGGCGCTGCTACTCGATGCCTCTAATCATCGCTTTACCGGGAGCAGAACCGCTCACGGCCCACTTCATCTCGAGGGAACTTCTGAGGAACCAAATTACTGATGGTCTGGAGCCAGTCTTTCGCCCCTATACCCAAGTCGACGAACGATCCAGACGTCAAGACGTCGCGGGCTTCCACCGTAGTTCTCCGTTTCGCCCGCCATAGTTCCACCATCTTCGGTCCCGACAGCATGCTCACTGAACCCTTCAAAAGATCAGGCCTGGCCGACCTGCACCCTCGAGGATCCCGCCGACGCCTTCCTTACGCCTTTACGGTTTACAGCCCGCTGACTCGCACACATGCGACTCCTTATCCGTGTTTCCAAGATCTGGGTCGAACGGCCCACACGACCCATGAGCGCACAGTGTCAAGCACGCCCGAGGGCTACGGCGCCGTCCCACGATCGGCGGCGACATCACGCCTCCACTGGTATGACCATAACCCGGCCGTGGGTCGCCCCAAACCTACGGGTCCGCGCTCAAAGTCGACGGCGGACCCACGATCGCTGCTCCACATCCGACCGAGGCGCACGCGGCCCCATCCGCCCTCTCCCGACACCTCAAGCACTCTTGACTCTCTTCAAAGTCCTTTTCATCTTCCTCGCGGCATTTGCTCACATCGGCCCGCCCGTACGGCCTTGACTCGACCACCACTGGATTAGCTGCATTCCTGAACAACCTGATTCTACGACAACAGGCGCGACAGGTCCGGCACGACTGGCTCTCACTTTCCGGCTTCCAGGACTTGGGCCCTGGCCCACACAGGACGCTCCAGACATATCTGACGGCGGATCGCCCGATTCTCAAGCCGGGCTTCCTGCTCGTCAGCCAAGCATTGCGGAACTTTGCAAGCTTTTTCCTCCGCTTTATCGATATGTTAAACTCGCCGGTTCCCACTGACCTGGGTCGCTGTCGAGGTTCTCGGGCCTGCGGGTGCCCCGCCGGCCGCCGCGCCACATGGAGATTCTCCTCCTCCTTCCTCCTCCGACGAGGGGGAAAGGATCGTGGGTTCGCTTTCCAAACCACCGCTTGTCGAGGCGCAGATCGTCACGGACAGATTTTTAACCAACCACCACGCTGATGTTCCATGGGGAGGCCAATGTCCGCCCCAACTCCAGCCCCTTTACCCTACGGCGCTGAGGGGCGACGTGACAGGCGTGCGTGCCCGACCCGCACGGCGCCGCGCATTTGCGCTCAAAGACTCGGCATGATCCACTGGATTCTCAATTCACACCGCACGTGATTTTGCCACGCTTCATCGATGCGAGAGCCTAGATATCCGGGCCGAGACGCTTGTGAGTTAACGAACACGCCTTCCCGCACACCTCGCGGACCTGGGGCGACGGATGGCGTTGTTTCGCTGTATTTTCCTTGGCGTCAGTTCATGTTGGATCTAGAAGGTCCCCAAGAAGACACCTCTTACGCACGGGGCAGAGGAAAGCGCCCGCGAGGCCCACCGATCCATCGAGCGAGCTGAGGGCTCACGCCCATCGCCCTCGACAAGTTAAACAACGTGCTCACGTCGCTCTACGAGCAGGTTCGACAATGACCTTCCAGGTTCACCACTGAAACCTTGTTACGACTTCTCCTTCCTAAATGATAAGGTCTGCGATCTCTCTTCGCGACGCCGTTAGCGGCGAATCGCTTCACGCCGCTGATCCGAACACTTCACCGACCATTCAACTAGAGAGCTACCATGTGTGTACAAAGGGCAGGGACGTAGTCAACGCCGAAATGATGACTCGCGTACTAGGAATTCCTCGTTGAAGACCAACAATTGCAATGATCTATCCCCATCACGATGAAATTCAAAGATCATCCGCCCGCCAAGGCCATGCACTGCTTGAATACATCGCACGCGCCGCGCGCCCGTAACATCTAAGGGCATCACAGAACTATTGCCTCAAACTTCCTTGGCCTAAGCTACCATAGTCCTCTATAAGCCGGGCCGCGAGGATCACCTTCGCATAGCCAGTTAGCAAAGCCGAGGTCTTTGCCTGTCGGAATTAACTGCATAAATCAAGCCCACCTCAACTAAGAACGGCTATGCACCACCATAGAATCAAGAAAGAGCCTCTACCGCCAATCCTTACTATGTCCGGACCTCGTAAGCTTCCCGTGTTGAGTCAAATTAAGCCGCAGCTCCACTCCCCGTGGTGCCCTTCACACCTGTTTCCGCCACCATACTCCCCTGAATCCAAAAACTTCATTTCAAGGCGCCAAATGAGTCCTAAAAAGCAACATCCGCCGATCCCTCGGCTCCGCATCAAGCATGGCCGAGACCAGACTGCATCCCATCGTGCCTTCGAGCCCCCAACTTTCGCTCTGATTAATGAAAACACTTGGCAATGTGCTGCAGCTTGTTCGTCTTCATAACCAAGAATTTCACTCCGACTATGAAATACGAATGCCCCCGATCGTCCCTCGTTAATCATTACTCCGATCCCGGCGCCAACACAATAGGACCGAAATCCTATGATGTTATCCCATGCTAATGTATCCATAGCGTACGTTTGCTTTGAGCACTCCAATTTCTTCAAAGTAACAAGACGGGAGCAGACGACCCTGGGCCATTAAGACTAGAGCGTGACGCCAGAAGGGATAAGAGGACTCCAGAATCAGAAGGCTGGGACCGACCCATCCCAAAGTCCAACTACGAGCTTTAACCCGCAACAACTTAAATATACGCGCATTGAGCCGGAATTACCGCGGCTGCCGCGTACCCCACTTTGCCCTCCAATGGATCCCCTCGCATGGGATTTAGATTGTAATTATTCCACCACGACTCAAAGAGCCCGATTGTTATTTATTGTCACACTCCCGCATCGATCGGTAATTTGCGCCGCCTTCCTTGATGTGGTAGCCGCTTTCTCGTGCCCTCCTAATCGAACCCTAATTCTCCGTCAACGTCAATACTATGGCAGGCCACCATCCTACCATCGTAGTTGATGCGCGTATAGCTCATCGATAAAGGGCCGCCGCGACGATGGCCGTACATCCGTCGAAGTTATCATGACCATCGAGCACCCAGCAGCCCGCCGGGCCGACCTTATCTAATAAATGCATCCTTCCAGAAGCCTGGGGTTTGTCGCGACGTGATTAGCTCTAGAATTACTACGGTTATCCGAGTAGCAAGTACCATCAAACAAACTATAACTGATTTAATGAGCCATTCTAGCTTTCACAATCACCTTTAACTGATACTTACACATGCATGGCTTAACTTGAGACAAGCATATGACTATCGGCAGATCAACCAGGTAGCATTCTCAGTAACGTCTGAACCCATGCACCCCACCAGACCAATGGGTGCTCGGGAGGGGCAAAGGTAGCCGATCGTCGCACATACGCGGCCTAGCTTGCTTCAAGTAATAAAGGTGATCTTTAGATCCCATGCCCGTGTTAAGGTTCCGCATCCGAGAGCACGAGCCATCATCATGGCCCATTGTGAAACCCCTTCAGATGGTCACACGCTGGGAGTATTGAGCACGATCGCTTGCAAGGTCCACTCGCCCTATGAGCAGAAAGCAGATGGAGAAAGGCAGTTTATCTGAGAGAAAATTCCATCGATTGGAAGGCAAACACAGAACCATTACTGCTGATGCCCAAGGCTTGATTCAAGCGCTTTGTAGCTGTAATGATGGTGGACGTGGGCAATAGTTCTGCACGAGCAAGGCCTACCAACCCACATTACCCAAACACCACTCACGCCATCGTGTTGACTTCAAGATGCACCACACCGAACTCGTGACTACCTGGGGAGTTGTCTCCTAAGAAGCAACTAAGCAACAAGTGATGCCTCAGAGTGTTCATCAGCAGAGAAGAATGATAACACTATTTCCAAGCAACCGAATATCGGGTCAAGCAAACGTAAGACAAGCCTAGACAAGAAGATTGCAAGCCTAAGGTGCCCTAAGCCACCATGTCTAGGCAATGAACTTGCTCGAGGCACCGCGGTCTAGGCATTACGGTACTAGGCCGAGGCACCATGTCCAGGCATGCACTCCTGGCCAAGGCACCGTGCCTGTGCATGCTCATGGCACTGGCCCCAGCACCGCTTGTGCAAGGCACTTCGTGGGAGAGGAACCGGTTTCCAGGCACTGCTTCTCAAGAACCTTGCCCAGCAAGGCACTAAGCCAAGGAACCTTGCCTCCAGGCAAGGCACTAAACCGAGAACCACGCCTAGGCATTACATCAGCACCATGCCTGTGCATGCACTAAAGCCAAGGCCTATGCCTGTGCATACCAGACAGCACCGTGCCCAGCTGGCGCACTAAGCGGAGGCACCATGGCTAGGGAACGAGAGTATGTTTAAAAAAAAAAAAAAAAAAAAAAAAGCAATGGGGAACATCTATAGGCTCGGAGGCCATGCTAGCACGCGCCTTAGGCAAACGAACACAAGACCGCATGGCGAGTTGTTAACCCGGATCGTTTCACCGCATGCACCCGATGTCGCAGGACTGGGGGGGTGGCATATGAGCACATGCCACGCGGCAGGGTGTGCGCACGCCAAAGGGGCGACGCAGCTGCGTCGCGCTCAGCCATGGCACCAGCGTCACAAGGCACTAAGCCGAGGCACCATGCCAGCATGCACTCAGCCGGTGGGCATCGCGCCTAGGCATGCACTAGGCGAAGGCACCTTGCCTAGGCAAGGCACTAGGCGAAGGCACCATGGCTAGGCATGCACTAAACGGAGGCACCGCCGTGCCTAGGCGAAGGCCCCGTGCCTAGGCATGAACTAGGCCAAAGCACCGTGACTAGTCCATGCACTAGGCCACCCCTCGCCTGCTACGCACCAGGCCGAGGCACCCCGTCGAGTACGCACCAGGCCGAGGCACCCCGTCGAGGCACGATCAGCCGGCGCGGCACCACGCTCAAAGTGCTGCACTGTGGCCGAGGCACCGTCGAGGTACGCACCAGCCGAGGCACCCCGTCTAGGCATGCACCAGGCTCGAGGCACCCCGCTTCCAGGCATGCACCAGGCCAAGGCACCTTCGTCGAGGCATGCACCAGGCCGAGGCACCATGCCCGTGCAGCGCACTCAGGCCAAGGCACCGTCTAGGCATGCACTAGCCGAGGCACCTCGTCGAGGCATGCACTAGGCCGAGGCACCATGCCCAGCAAGGCGGGATAAACTGAAAGTAATCGTGGTCTAGGCAAGGCATACTGGCCGAGGCACCATGCCCAAGGCTGTACTCAGGCCGAGCACCATGTCTAGGCAAGGCACTATGCCGAGGCACCATGCTCAAAGCAAGTACTAGCCAAGGCACCATAAATCTAGGCAAGGTATTTAGTCGAGGCACCATGCCCAAAAGTAAGGCGGGAGCAACCAAGGCACCGCATCTAGGCAAGGTACTAGGTCGGTAGCACCATGCCCAAGCAAGGTATCAGCCGAAAGCACCATGTCTAAAGTATACTGCTCGAGGCACCATGTTCAGGCAAGGTACTAGCCAGCACCATGTTCAGGCAAGGTACTAGGGCCGAGGCACTCGTCTGAGCATGCACTAGGGGCCGAGGCACCGTGTCTAGGCAAGGTACTAGGCCGGTATGCCTGTGCAAGGTACTACACCGTGCCTAGGAGGCAATGCACTCAGGCTGAGGCAACGGGGAACGAGGCATGCCTCGCTCGCAACGGGGGCAACGTGGGGGAACGAGGCATGCTTGCAACGTGGGGGGAACGTCCGTCCATAGGCTTGGGCGGCCATGGGCAAGCAGCATGGCATCTTAGGCAACGAGTCGACAACGACCGCGCGGGTATGCCAACGGGGTCATCAGCCTGGGCTCTACCCAATCTGATGTCGAGGGCTTGTGGGTGGTACAGGAGCACCCATGCCACGAGTGGCATGGGTGTGTGCATCGCCAGTGGGGCAGCACGCAAGGCTGCGCGGCCTAGGCCGGGTGCGCTTGCCAAGCCCATAGAGGCAAATCACCCCCTTAAAGAGCAATATGTCTTTTGGAAAAATCCGATGGTGACATCACACATGCTCGAGGAGACATAATGGCAAATTTTAACTGTGAGTTGATTTAGTCCCGTTTTTTTTGGCATTCTCTTTATAATAATTATACATGGCCAAGAAAAAAGAAGAAAAATTTGACGTTAAAATATTTATTTTTATTTATTTACTAGAAAATAGGGGAAAATAGGGAAAATAGGAGAAAATAGTAAAATATTTTTTAAAATTCATTTTCACATGGAAAAATATTTGGGACCAGAATTGACTGGATTTGAAGTGGAGGAAATATTTTATTTTACTTATTTACTGAAAAATAGCGAAAAATAGGTGAAAACAAAAATGAAAAACAGGGAAAATAGGGAAAGAATTGATTTAAGATTTGATCATCGAATGCAATATTTCGTCATAAAATATTAATATTTGATAATATTTTAAATGAAAAGTGATAATTTTAAAATTTTTTTCTCTAAAATATATAATATAGGAAAATACGGGAAAAGGTATTGAAAACATTTTTGGTCATGAGAATGATATTTTGAACAATGAATGTGAGGAAGAAACAATGGAATAGAAACGCATGGTTAGGGAACCCATTAAGGCATAGCGAAAGCCACAATATTGCTCTGCAATGGCATGGAGGACAACAAGGTCAGGCACCATCAATATTGCCGGTAAGTACCTATCAATATTGCAAATTACATTTCGCACGATGGAACGGGTTACGCGCGTGGCAGCACTAGGTCAGGCAACGGTGTCAGTGGCATGGCATGCACAAGATACCCGTGGCGAGGCCCCGTGTGTCTAGGCAATGGCAAAGCACTAGACCGAGGTCCTATGTCTAGGCATGGCATGGCACTGAGGTCCCGTGTCTAGGCATGACAAAGCCGCTGCATCGAGGCCATATGTCTAGGGCATGCAGATAAAGACTCAGGCCGTCCCGTGTGTCTATGATAGCATGCCATAAGACTAGGCGCCGAGGTCTCGCGGTGTTCAGGCATGGCATGCCATAGCACTAAATTTCAGGCCCCGAGGCCCCGAGGTCTCCGTGTGGCTCAGCATGGTACGCCATAAGCACATCACCCCCGAGCGCCGAGGCGCCGAGGCCCCGTGTGTCTAGGCATGGCATTCCATAGCACTAGCCCGAGGCCCCGAGGTCTCGTGTGTTCAGGCATGGAATGCCATAGCACTAGCCCGAGGCCCCGTGGTGTCTCAGGCACGGCACAGCCATAGCACTAAATTTCGAGGCCCCGCGGTGCCCAGGGGCAATGGCATGCCATAGCATCTGCACTCGAGGCCCCGAGGCGCGGAGGCCCCGTGTGTCTAGGCATGGCATGCCATAAAGACGGAAGCCAGGCCCTGTAGGTCTAGGCATGGCATGCATCTAGCCCGAGGCCCCGAGGCGCGTGAGGCCTGCGGCCTGCATGCATGCCATAGCACTAAATTTCGAGGCCCCGAGGCCTCGAGGCCCCGTGTGCTCAGGCATGGAATGCTGGCAAGATTCAGCCCGGAGGCCCTGTGTCTAGGGCATGGTATGCTACAAGACTAGCCCGAGGCCTCGAGGCGCGGAGGCCCCGTGTGTCTAGGCATGGCATGCCATAAAGACTAGCGGAGGCCCCGTGCAGCATGGCATGCCATACACTGTACCCGAGGCCCCGAGGCGCTGAGGTCTCGTGTGTCTGTGCATGGCATGCCATAGCACTGGGGGCGCCGCAGGCCCCGTGTCTAGGCATGGCATGCCATAGCACTAGCTCCGAGGCCTCAGGTGGCCCAGGCAGCATGGCATGCCATAGCACTAGCCTCGAGGCCCCGGTGTTCAGCATGGCATGCCATAGCACTACGCCAGCCCCGGTGTGTCTAGGCATGGCATGCCATAGCACTAGACCGAGGCGGGCACCGTGCCCAGCATGGAATGGCACATTCATGATAGAAATAAATCCTCAACCCTAAAAAACAATGTTTTAAACTGCATGAGCTTAATCACCGCGGTTCAGCCGAGGCACCGCCAAGGCATGCACTAGGCCGAATCACCTGCCTAGGCATGTCATGGCACAGCAATGGTGCTTCACCGCCGAACGCGGTCGAGGCATGCCAAGGCACCAGGGTCAGCCACCGTTGCTCAGCAAGCACTCGCCGAGGCACCCCAGGAGGCATGCACTAGTCGAATCACCGTGCTCAGCATGCCGCGTTATCAGCCGAATCATCGCGCCTGGGGCATGCCATGGCACTAGGTCGAGGCACCACCGCGCTTAGGCAAGCACTCCGTTTGAGGCACGCCTCGTGCCATGACACTCAGCCGAATCACCTTGCCTAGCATGCCACGGCACTAGTCGAATCACCGTACCTAGGCATGTCATGGCATCTAAAGCCGAGGCAATCGCGCTGGGCAAGCACTGCCGAGGCACGCGCCCAGGCCGCGACACTGCGCCAACGCTTACCTAGCATGTCATGGCACTAGGCCGAGGCATCGCGCTCCGCGCCATGGCACTAGCGCTCTGCGCACCGCGGCCCACGCCATGGCATTCGCATCGAGGCACCGCGTGCCACGGCACTAAATGAGGCAATCGCGCTAAGCGTTACGCCTTGCACTAGGCCGAGGCACTCTGTGTACGGCATGTCACTAGCCACGGCACCCTCGCCTGTGCAGCGCACTGTGCGTGGGAACCCCGTCTAGGCATGTCATGGCACTGCGCCGGGCGGCAATCGCGGTTCTGTTCACGGCACGGCATCGCGTCGAGCACCGCGCTTAGCAAGCACTGGGGCCGAATCACCGCGCTCAGTAATAAAACATGGCACTAGGCCCGTGCACCGCGTTCAGCATGTCATGGCACTGTGCCGAGGGGCAATCGCGCTCGGGGTGACGTTACGGGCACTAAAGCCCACCGCGGCTCAGCGATGTCATGGCACTGGGGCTCGGCATCGCGCCTAGGCGGCACAGCACAATCACCGCACCAGGCGCCGTCACGGCAGCACCTGGCGTCAAAGCCGCGGTCAGCGCTATTGGTTAACAATCATCGTGTCAGGCACTGGCGGCACTGAACAGCGCCGTTCGAGTACGTCACGATTAAACAGGCACCGCTCAGTGCCACAGTCATCGCGTCAGGCAATAAACACGAACAGGTCATCAGTACAAACATGAGATTAGTCCGCACCTGTTCGGCAAGCACTTGCCTGAGTAGACCGTTCTGGCAAGCACTGGTCGAGCACCGTCAGTGCCATCAGCCGCACGGTCAAAACATCAGCGTCACCATCTGCGTCGGCATATCATACGCATTTGTTGAATCATTCGCAGCACTATGATTTAAAGCTCAATCATCGCCTGTATAAGAAATATGAAGAATTAATAAAAACAGATGAAAACACTTACTGACGTTTGAGCACAAACGAGGTAACTAATTCGCTGGCAAATACAGATTTAGTACATGAACTAAAGTCAGGTGGAATCGGCATAAAACGTCGAATGAAGTAAATGGAGTGTTGATGTGGCATCATGTGGGGAGGTAGCATAATGGCGCATTATCAGCATGATTGATTTAACATCATGCCTGAACGCCAACACGATCGGAAAAGATGTTCGGCTTACGACGAAGTACTGGTTCGTACCGCAGATAGTCGGGTAAAAAGCAAGTCGTTGTTCGAATCGCTTGGTTTTGATTTTATGGTGCAATCGCACACCAATCGCTTCATTTCGCTTAGTTTTTGACCACACATGTTTTTATCCGCCATCCAACAGATTCAACGTCAAGCTTCCGCAGCACCTTAACGCCCAACCTTCGTTCGAGATCGAAAGCGGAAACGCGTGAACCGCCAGTGAGGCATCAACTGAACGGTTATGAAGTCCGAAACCGCCGCGGATCGGCAGCGTCGCCGCCACGCTACGTCCCGTCACGCATTTTGCCTTCGCCCGCGACTTTACCCGTCGCCTTCGCTCGGCTGACGTCAAGGTCGCCCACACGCTCGTCCACCGCGATCTCGGTCGGCGACGATGTTTCTCAGTTTGCGTCTCATCAGGTCGCACCGCACGGCGATTTAACGTTAGCCGATTCTGATCGATGCCGTCACTATAATCCACATCAGAGTTGCGCGCCATCGGCTTTCAACTCGTCAT
Source organism: Tetrastigma voinierianum (assembly GCA_016808115.1). NCBI lineage: Eukaryota > Viridiplantae > Streptophyta > Magnoliopsida > Vitales > Vitaceae > Tetrastigma > Tetrastigma voinierianum. Next base: position 70,928 of record JAEQBH010003468.1, on the reverse strand, counting down.
CATCAATCAGCGAATCGTTCTTCTCGCACAGTTGATCGACATCGCACGCCACCATAACACCTTGCCCACACGCCAACCCGTCCTTCGCTTCCTCATTGTGGGAACAACCAATAGATTGAAGAATCCGCCACACTGATAAATATCACATCGGCGATCAAAAAGCAACGTCGCAGAACTTCGCTGCCACGTCATATCTCGGCAATTTTTCACACCTCGTTTCAAATTCCAAGGTTCAGTATGATCGATAGCCACGCCATTGTCAGATCCATCCAAACTGATCAACAGCGCGTTCTAATCCATAATAGATTGCTCATGGATTTCATCTGAAACACCTGGTTATCTTAACAGATGCCACCACCAAACTCCTTGACCATACGTTTTCGTTCGGATCGCGACACGAGCGCCAACCAAAAGATGATGTTCTCGTCCGATTCACGACAGCAAAATTAATTACGCATAGTATATTTGTCTTCCGTCGCTTCCGGCCCACTGATCTTACACTTCAAATATTTACAAAGTCTGATTTTGAGTTTGGCTCAAATATATCTTCTTCCTCTCGCTTGATTCCGCTAAGCCCGCTCCTCGGGTCGGGCGGGTTTCGCCGATAGCAGACAGGACAAAGGGGAATCTCGTTAATCCATTCAGCTACCACTCAGATGACGAGGCATTTGGCTACCTTGAGAGTCATAGTTGATCTCCGCCGGCTAATTCCGCTGACTTTTCCACGACATCGTGAGCACCAAGCGTAAATCACATCATGCTGAGCATCCAGGACTACTCCCAATGCTTTGTTTTAATTCAAACAAATGATTCCCCCTTGTCCGCACTAGCTTCCGAGTCGATCAAGCCTGACGCCTCAGGAAGGCCCCGAGGGAGCCGTTCCACCTCGCTCGGCCAGGCACGCGGGCGATTCGGGCCTCGCCGCGGAGTGTACTGAGCAAATCCAATCGACAGCCGACGGGGTTCGGGATCGGACCCCGTGCCCAAATTCTCAGAGCTAACTTTTCTCCCGAGGTTACTGATCCATTTTGCCGATTTCCCTTGCCTACATTGTTCCATCTAATCGTGAGGTCGTCAATCTTGAGACCTGATATGAGTACGACCGGGCGTGGAGGCACTCTGGCCCTCCGTGATTACTGGCCGCCGAGGCGCACCTGACCACGCGACGCAAGGGTACTCTTCCACCGGGCCGGACCCTGGCCTCCGGCCGAGCCGCTTCCCAGGTGGGCGGCCGTTAAACGTAAAAGATAACTCTTCCCGAGGCCCTCGACGACGCTCGACCCTAACGCTGTCGCCAGCCGCCACGCCCTGCCTCAGAATGTTAACCCGATTCCTTCGATGTCAAGGCAAGCGCAGACGCTTATCGATTCAAGCCCCGTTTCTGGGGGGATCGACTAACCCAAGTGCAAGTGTCGTTCACATGGAACCTTTACCCACTATGGCCTTCAAAATTATCATTTGAATATTTGCTAATACCACCAAGATCCAAGACCGACGGCCGCTCCGCCGGCCTCGCGCCTGTGTTTCATGGGCGACCGCCACGCCTCCTACTCATCGAGGCTCGCCCTGCCTCGCACGGCCGCATATAGGTCGCGCGCGCTTCAAATACATCCATTTTCGGGCTAGTTGATTCAAGGTGAGTTGTTACACTCCTTAGCGGATTTCGACTTCATACCACCGTCCGTCGTCTTAATCGACCAACACCCTTTGGGTTCTAGGTTAATACATTGGCACCGAACCCTGGCCCAGGTCATCCCCAAGACGTCATTCTACCAAAATGGCCCACTTTGAGCTCGATTCCATGGTCTGCTCAATGGAGCAAATTATGTCATCCTACCTATTTAAAGTTTGAGAACAGTCGAGGCTGCGCCCCGATGCCTCTAATCATCGCTTTACCCGAGAACTCGCCCGCGGCCCAGCCATCCCGAGGAAACTTCTGAGGGAACCACCTACTAGATAGGTCTGACTAGTCTTCTGCCTATACCCAAGTCGACGAACGATTTGCACTGCCAGATCACGCGCCCACCGTATTTTCCGGGCTTCGCCCACAGCATACCCACCATCCTTTCGGTCCCGACAGGCATGCTCACTCAACCTCTCGAAGATCAAGGCCTGGCTCGACGGCACCCCTCGGCGGATCCCGCCTCGACGCCCCACGCCTACGGGTTTGATTAGCCCGCGACTCGCACACATGTCGACTCCGTCCGTGTTTCAAGACGCCGAATCAGCCCGCCGCCGACGCCAGCATGAGCGCATTGTGTGCCGGCACGCCCGGAGGGGCGTGGCGCCGCGATTCCACGAGATCGAGGCGACGACGCCTCCACGGTATGACTACAACCCGGCTCGGGTCGCCCAAACCGCTGGGCCGTCCGCGCCCGAAGTCGATCGGCGTGACCGGCGGATCATTGCCTCCACATCCGACCGAGGCGCATCGCCGCCCATCCCGGCCTCCCGACAATTTCAAGCACTTTCGACTCTCTTTCAAAGTCCTTTCATCTTCCCTCGGCGGTACTTGTTTGCCATCTACCGCCCGTATTTAGCCTCGACGGAATTTCACGCCCGATCGGGCCGCATTCCCAAACAACCCGACTCGCCGACAAATACCAGCGACAGACCGGCACGACGGGCTCTCACTTTCTCCGCGCCTTCCCAGGACTCGGGGTCTCTGGCCCGCCGAGGACGCTCCAGACATACTGACGGCGACCGCCCGATTCTCGCCGGGCTCTTCGGCTCGCTACTAAGGAACTTTTTGTAAGTTTCTTTTTCCTCCGCTTATTGATATGCTTAAACTCAGCCGGGTGTTCCCGCCACCCACTCAGTCGCGCTGAGGCTCCCTGCCTGCGGTGCCCCGTCGCGGCTACCGCGCCCGACATGGAGATTCCTCCTCCGACGAGGAAAGGACTGTGTCGCTTCAAACCACCGCTAACAGGCGCATCGCTGACAGATTTTTAACCAACCACTGACGCCGATGTTCCATGGGAGGTTAATGTCCGCCCCAACCCGAGCCCCTTACCCTGCCGGAAGGGCGAGGGGGCGACGTAGCGTGACGCCACAGCAGCGCGCCTCGACCCATCGGCGTCGCGCACGGCGCTCAAAGACTCGATGATTCACGGACTCGCACTACACCAAGTATCGTGATTTTGCCACGCTCTTCATCGATGCGAGCCTAGATATCCGCGTCGCTGCGGAGTTAACGACACGCTTCCCGCACACTGACCGGCGACGGATGGCGTTTGTTTCAGTTATTTCATGCTTCACGTAACACGTTGATCCGTGAAGGTCCCTAAGAAGACACCCCCCATGCACGGGGCAGAGGGAAAGGCTCGTGAGGCCCACCGATCCATCGCAGCGGAGAGCCGAGGCCCACGCCGCTCCGCCCTCGACGGTCAGTTAAACAACGGTTCACGGGGGGTCGTTCCTGGCCGATAGGTTCGACACATCCTTCCAAGAGGTTCACGACGGAAACCTTGTTACGACTTCTCCTTCCTCTAAATGATAGGCGCCCGCGTGACTTCTCGCGACGTCAGCAGCGCGAATCCGCTTCACGCCGCCGGGATCCGAACACTCCCACCTGCGACCATTCAACGGCAGGAGCGACTTCCGCGTGTGTGTACAGCGGCGTGATAGTCAACGCGTCATGGATCGCATTTTACTAGAAATCTCTCGAAGACCAACAATTGCAATGATCTATCCCCATCACGATGAAATTTCAAAGATTACCCTCGGCCCCGTCTACCAAGGCCATGCACTCGTTGAATACATCGCGTACGTGCGCCCAGAATGACCTAAGGCATCACGTGCACCTGTTATCGTCAACTCGTCTAAGCGCCAGAGTCCTCTAAGAAGCCGCTGGCGCAGGATCACCGCATAGCTGGTTAGCAAAAGCCGAGGTCTCGCTCAAGCAATCCACCAACTTCTGTGACAAATCGTCACCAACTAAGAACGGCCATGCACCAATACCCATAGAATCAAGAAAGAGCTCGGGCCTCATTAATCCTTACGCGTCCGACCTGCAAGTTTCCCCCGCCGGCGTCACCACGCTGCGCTCCACTTGCGTCTCTTCCGTCAATCCCTTTGCTTCACTACACCATACTCCCGAACCCAAAACTTTGATTTCATAAGGTGCCACGATCCTAAAAAGCAACATCCGCCGATCCCCGGGCTCAGACGCTTTTATGGTCAGACCAGATCAGAGATCCGACCGCCTTCGAAATCAACTTTCGCTCGACACGAAAACATCTCGCAATGCCGCAGTTTGTTCTGGCCTTTCCATAAATCCAAGAATTTCACCTCGACCATGGAACAATGCAATGCCCACCGGCCCCCGTAATCACACCCGATCCCGGGAAGGGCCAACACACAGACCTAAATCCTATGATGTTATCCCATGCTAATGTATCCATAGCGTAGGCTTGCTTCTGGAGCACCCCACTCTTCTCAGCACAAAGACCGAGGCACGACCCGGCCAGCTAAGACCAGGAGCGCATCGCCGGTAGAAGGGACAAGAGGACCGGTGCACACCGTAAGGCGGACCGACCGACCCATCCCAAAGTCCAACTACGAGCTTTTTAACTGCAACAACTTAAATATACGCTATTGGAGCTGGAATTACCGCGCCGCTGGCAACTGCACTCTTGCCCTCCAACGGATCCTCGTTAAGGGATTTAGATTGTACTATTCCACCACTGCACTCAAAGAGCCCGGCATTATTTATCACACTACTCCCCGCAATGATCGCAATTTATACCGCCGCCTTCCGATGCGGTAGCCGCCGTGCCCTCTCCTAATCGAACCCCACCCCTCCGTCACCACAATACCATGGCAGGTGTCACACGCCTACTTTTCGACTCCAATCGTAAAGGCGCGCCTAGCCCCTGCTAGACCAGCCTTCTCCTGTCCAATCCTTTCTCATTGGATTGTCCTCGACTTTCTTATAGTCGCTCCATCACATGTCGAACGCCTAGATCTCGCAAGGCACCAACCCGCTCAACCCTACAACGTATCTCCTCGACACTGCTCTTGTTTGGCACATCTCGCGTGCCTCTCCTTGCGCCTCGCATCGACCACAGACCGCCCATAACAAATGCCCCAGCCCGCTACTGACTCCCCAAGCACAACCCCCTGAACACCATCCGTTCGAGCAGCCCCACTTCCTTTCGCTCTCGAAGGTCCGTATCTCAATGGCCCTTAGCATGCTCATCACAGAGGCCACCAAGGCCCGCACGCCGCCGTGCATTACGCCACCTCGCCTCCCTTGGCCAAGGGCAAGTGTCTCTAATATTGTTCAAGCGCTAAGCTCACGCTAAGGCACCGTGCCCGCGCGCTACTCATACGCCATTATCGACCAAGACTCATTATGAGGCGGGATGCCTCCGAAGCAATCTCAATCACTCCTAAGACCACTACTTAGCATGTCTCGCACACAAAGACCAAAGCCCCCATCTCGGGCCGACATCTTCTCATCCTCGCGCCCTCTCATCAACAGAACTCCATTGCGCAAGTTCCCATTGCCTCTCAAGGCATTACATCCGTTTGTTCGAATAACTTGCCCTGTCGTGCCTCAACGACATATGGGCGACATATCTTGACACCAATCCCATCTGCCCCTCTCGCAGATGAACTGGATACTTTATTGTGCTATGTTGACTCGGCTTCGCCCGCTCGGCTCATCGCAGCGCCCAAATTTCCACCGCCAGCGGCAGCCAACACCCCATCCTAAGGCATGACTACCTGACAAGCTCCCCCGCCCTAAGGTGGTCCGACTCATACCCCGCACCCACCCCGAAGCATTGAAACCACTCATCGCGCTCATCCGGCCGACCCCATTGTTCCTCACACTCCTCCACGCAAACCCCAATCAACACATTTTCTCACTAAGACACTCTCTCAATTGCCCTGGCCATCAAACCGCACATGTAAAATAAACTCTCCCCACTCAAATTCATGACGCCGTGCAAGGTCTTCCACAAGCGCTACCTCCTAAGCCTCCGCCTCACCCATCGTCATTCACTAAGGTCTCCACTGTTTCTACTTCCGAAGCTGTACTGCTCGTAAAGGAGATCCGAACGTAGCAACCATGCTATGCTCCACTCTAGCATCCCAAAAAGTAATGCGTCCTTTTCGATATACCGCCATCCTAGTAAACACCTCATATACTAAAGTGGCACTTTACAATCAGATCTCGGAAAACATCTTTCTTCACCGTGCTTCTTCTCTCGCTTGCTCGACGATACGTTTCCACGCACCCTCGTGCAAGGCTCCTCACTCCGTGTCACCTCTTCGACCGTTCTCACAATAGAAGCTTTACTCGATCCCATGTCTTCAACTCGGGATGATCACCATCACTGACGCCAAAACCCATTAGACCCCACTTTCTCCCAACCCACGCCCTGCTGGTGTTCCATGAGTACTGCGCTCAACCCATGCGCCTTATTCCTCACCTCTCTCACAAGTAAGCCTCCTCCGCTCAATGTCTCAAGAACGACATCCCAAGATCTGCAGGATACACCCACACCCCGGGTCCTCCTTATCAGAGTCTAATCTCTCCGAGGCTTCCACTGGGATACGAGTTGTACACTTCTTTAATCGACCAATTTTCTTCGAACATTCTGTATCACGGATGTTCACCACTTCTCTCATGGTCTCTGTTGATCTCCTCTCTCTGCAGTACTCCAGCACCACACTAAGATCATAATCCACTAGCCATCAACGAGGTTCTCTTCTGTAGACATCCTCTAACTTCCACGCTCTCATGTGAAGCTTCCTGATGGTCTTGTTCTCACACGGGGGAAGTCATCTTCTCCCCCACTCAAGTCTGGGGCCGAATCCGCATCTACAATTGCCTCCATTTCTCCTCAAGGACTTTAGGAGCTTTTCTCCGCTCTCTCCAAGACGATGATTTTCCTCAGTTACCCCGAGATCCATCGGGTCTGGGGCCCGTCATCTCAAAACTATAAAGAAACAAGCCACCGCATGACTTCGTCACACGGGCCGCGCCTACCCGTAGGGCTATCTTTCGGCGTCATCAACTCGTCTGCCTCTACAAACACGTTGATATCCACTACAATGAAGAACTCTTTCATTTGTTCTCCGATAACCCCTCGCGACTCTTCTCGCTAAAGACTCCCATGCCATTCCAAGAAAGATGTGTGGATTTACTCATCCATCCCATCTCATAAGGATTCTCCTACTATCTCGACATGCAATCCAAAGCCTGTTCTTCATCACTGTCTGTCTTGATTCTCTATCAAAGCATAACATTCCCTTCAACTACAGAGTGTCGATCACCTCTCGATCTGCTGCCACCATGTGCTTTAGGAACTCACTCAACATTCGGGATCCAAGTCCCCAAGACATCTCGCTATTTCTCCCGGAGTAGCTCTATACCTCCCTCTAGAGGCTCCTACATCCCATAGCTGATCCTCTTGAATCTTTGACCCTTCAATGTTTTTACTCGAACTCATTTTGATAATCATCCCCAACAAACAATCCGACATTTATCAACCCATTACTTGCACTCTCTTTTTCTCGGGTCACTCACTTCTCCCGCTCATGTGTCCACGGGGCTCATGCTCGTAAAACTTTGATCTCTCCTGGCTATCTCCGATTCGTGAGGTCACCTCCATTACTCAATCTTTCAAGGAACTCTTTCCCCTGCCACACACTTCTGCGAGCATCCATGAGCTATCTCTCGCTCCCCATTTTATCTCTTTGTCAAGTTAGTCCTGTCAGGCAACCCGCACCATAGGACTCCATACTCACCCATTTACACGCCCTCACCACTCTTGTCAAGGAGGGCAATGCACGTATTCCGGCCGTGCCTCCCAGTGCGCGTCCCACACCTCCAATGTTCTCTCACTAGGGACAAAGCAAGGCCAACTCGCCCAACTCTTTGCTATATACTCCATTACGAGGCCTTCATCTCATACCTCTTATTTTGCAACAGGTGCTTAACTACCTTTGTCTCAGCTGTCAACATACCGTAGGGCCACTTTCGCTCTGCCTTCGGCCTTTGCTTCACAACAAGGTGAAGCCCATCCCCGTCGTTTCAATCACGGCAAGGCACTCTACCTTCCTGTCATGTACTTTGCTCAAGGGTAACTCCCTTCTGACCAAGAAATGGCTCCACCACTCCCGCAACTCTCGATTCCTCTAAGCCACACCGGCGCCTTAAATCTTCACACTACTCACTCGAGCCTCAATAAACTGGTTCGCCTTCCGCCCTCCCCGCCGGCTTCTCCAACGCTGCCCCAACATAGCAAACTCTTTGCTATAGCAGCCATCTCGCTCCGATGTACCATCCTCCGCTCGCGCCATAAACTCCGGGCTCTCAACCCGGTCCAACCCGAACCCGCGGTAACCTAGCTCTCAACCGTGCTCGATACCAACCGTCACTTTCATCGAATTCGCCTGATAACCGTCACACGCCTACTTTCGACCTAATCAGCGCGCGTCTGGCAGCCCTCGCTGGGATCAAATTTTTCTCCCCGCCCAATCCTTTCTTACTGGATTGTCCCCTCGACTTTCTTAGTCGCCGATCACATGTGTCGAACGCCTAGATCTCGCAGGGGCGCACCAACCCGCTAACCCTACAACGATCTCTCACGACCGCTTCGGTCGCACATCTCGCGTGTTCTCAAGGCCATATCGACTCGCAAGACCGCTCTATAACAAATGCCTCTCAGTTCGCTTACTCGACTTCCCTACACAACCCCTAACACCATCCGCTTGAGCAATTCTACTTTCGCTCAAGGTCCGATCTCAATGGCCCTCTAGCATGCTCCTTCCATCATGAGGCTACCAAGGCCCCTAGATTGCATTACGCCACCTCTTGCCTCCACAAGGGTGTCTCTACTACTGCTCAAGCGCTAAGCTCACGCTTGCTGCATCGTGCCCGCGCTACTCATACGCCCATTATCGACCAAGACTCATTAAGAGGCGGATGCCTCCGAAGCAATCTCAATCACTCTAAGACCACTACTTAGTGCATGCCTCTCGCACACAAAGACCAAAGCCCCATCTTGCCGACATCTTCTCATCCTCGCGCCTCTCTCTGTAAATTAATAAGAGGAACTCCATCAAGGCAAGTTCCCATTGCCTCTCAAGGCATTGGCATCCGGCTTGTTCGAATAACTCGCCTGCTGCCTCAACGACATATGGGCTGACATATCTTGACACCAATCCCATCCGCCCCCGCAGATGAACCGTTACTTTATCAGGCTATGTTGACCGGCTCTCACCTCCCGCCCGGCCCACCGCAGCCGCCCAGCCCGACCGCCAGCGTGGCAGCCAACACCCCATCCTAGTGCATGACTACGGACAAGCTCCCTCGCTCCTAAGGTGGTCCTACTCTCATACCCCTGCACTCACCCCGGGGGCTATTTGAAACCCACCATATCGCACATCTCACACACCCTATCACCCTCACGTGACTCTCTCACGCAAACCCACCAACATGTTTCTTCACTTAAGACACTCTCTCACTGCTCCTGGCCGGTCAAACCGAAGACAAGTGTGTAACAAGAGGGCCACTATCCTACCATCGAAAAGTTGATAAAGTGTATATTTCCAATGATGCGCGCTCTACACGATGGCCGCGATCCGTCGAGCTATCATGAATCATCGAGCAACGAGCATAGCCCGCTACGACCTTTATCTAATAAATGCATCCTTCCAGAAGTCGGGGTTTGCTGTACGATAGCTCTAGAATTACTACTTCTAAGTATCCGAGTAGCAAGTACCACTCAAACAAACTATAATCTGATTTAATGAGCCATTCGCAGCCTACGCCTCAATTAGTTCATACTTACACACATGCATGGCTTAATCTTGAGACAAGCATACGATCATCGGGCAAAGATCAACCGTAGCATTCTTGCGCAACGCTCCGAATCGCAAGATGCACTACCCTAGACCACAATGGGTGTCCTGGAGGGCAAAGCTGCAGCCGATCGTCAGACATATTGCCTAGCGACATGAACGCTTGCCTCAGGCAATAGTGATCTTGATCCCATGCCCGTGTTAAGGCTCCTATCCAGCACGAGCCATCATCATGGCCCATCGAAACCCTTCTACGGGTCACACGCGTGGGAGTACATGGAGCACGCATGATCGCTGCAAGGTCCACTCCGCCCCATGAGCGTAGCCAGATGGAGAAAGGCAAACATTCGAGAGAAAATTCCATCGATCAGAAGGCAACACGAACCATTATTGGCTGGGATGCCTAAGGCTTGATTCAAGCGCTTGTGGGCCTAGAATCGAGTAGGGACATGGCAATAGCTTCATGCACCGAGCGGTTTCACCAACCCACATTACCCAACACCACTCACACGCCATCAAAGCACTTCAAGATGCACCACACACCGAACCGTGACTATTTGGGAGTCGGGTTTCCCAAGAAGCACACACTTGAAGCAACAAGCGATGCCTTTCAGACTATCAGAGCATGAGAAGAATGATAACACTATTTCCAAGCAACCGAATAGTTGGTCAAGCAATGTACACGTTTCAGACGCTAAGACGTGCTTCAGCAGGTCTAGTTTCACCATAAATCTAGGCAATGAACTTGCCGAGGCACCGTGTCTAGGCATGGCATGGTACTATGCCGAGGCACCATGTCTAGGCATGCATCTCTCGCCAGGCACCGTGCCCAGGCAGCCAAAAGTCATGGCACTAGTCCTGTGCACCGTGCCTAGGGCAAGGCACTAGGGAGAGGAACCGTGCCTAGGCAAGGCACTAAGCCAAGGAACCTTGCCTAGGCAAGGCACTAAGCCAAGGAACCTTGCCTAGGCAAGGCACTAAACCGAGGAACCACGCCTAGGCATGGCACTAGCACCATGCCTAGGCATGCACTAGGACAAGGCACCGTGCCTAGCCAAGGCACTAAGCGGAGGCACCATGGCTAGGGAACGAGAGGCATGCTTGCAATGTGTTGATCCGCCTATGGGCTCGGGAGGCCATGGGCAAGCAAGATGGCTGCCTTAGGCAACGAGCCTTGACAAAGACTGCATGTGAGAGCTAGCAACCTGGATCAGTTTCAAATTTTATTGTGCACCTGATGTCGAGGACTCGGGGGGGTGGCATATGAGAACGCCCATGCCACAAGTGGCATGCGGTGTGCACGCCTCAGCAAGACGCATGCGGGGCCGCAAGGCCTAGCCATGGCACCATGCCCAAGCAAGGCACTGGGTCAGCACCATGCCTAGGCATGCACTAAATGAGGAGACGCGCCTGCATGCACTGTGAAGGCACCTCGCTTCAGCAAGGCACTAGGCGACCGCACCATGGCCAGGCATGCACTACAAACGGAGGCACCGCCGTTGCCTAGGCAAAGGCCCCGTGCCTAGGCATGAACTAGGCCAGCTAATCAAGTGACTTCAAATTCCACGCACTTCAGTCGGCGCACTCGCCTAAGCATGCACTCAGGCCGGCGCACCCGTCGGCGTACGACCAGTCGAGGCACCCGTCGGCGCGCATGCACTATTGTCGGCGCACCATGCCCGTGCGCGCAATTGCGCCGGCGCACCGCCGGCGTTACGCACCAGTCGGCACCTCCGCTTCCAGGCATGCACTAGGTCGAGGCACTCGCCCAGGCATGCAATTGCGCCGCGCACCCGCCGGCGCATGCACTGGGGCCGCGCACGGCGCCCCGTGCAGCGCACTGGAAGCCAAGGCACCCCCGCCTAGGCATGCACTCAGCCGGTGCACTTCGCCGGCGCATGCACTAGGCCGGCGCACCATGCCTGCGCAAGGGCGGAGTAACCGAGGCACCGCGGTCTAGGCAAGGTACTAGGCCGAGGCACCATGCCCAAGCAAGGTACTCGGCCGAGGCACCATGTCTAGGCAAGGTACTACGCGAGGCACCATGTTCAGTAGCGTACCAAAGCCAAGGCACCATGTCTAGGCAAGGTACTAGCCAGGCACCATGCCCGTGCAAGGCGGAGCGAAACCACGCACCGTGTCTAGGCAAGGTACTAGGTCGGCGCACCATGCCTAAGCAAACAGCCGAGGCACCAGTGCTCCAGGCAAAGGGTACTTATGCCGAGGCACTATGCCCAGCAAGGTACTAGGCCAAGGCACCATGTTCAGGCAAGGTACTCAGGCCGCAGCACCGTCCCAGGTGCACTAGGCCGAGGCACCGTGTCTAGGCAAGGTACTAGGCCGAGGCACCATGCCCGTGCAAGGCATTAGCTAATCGTGCCTAGGAGGCATGCACTCAAAGTGAGGCAACGTGGGGGGAACAAGGGGCATGCCTTCGCTCAAGCAACGTGGGGGGGCAACGGGGGAACGAGGCATGCTTGCAACGGGGGGGGAACGTCCGTCCATAGGCTTGGGCGGCCATGGGGCAAGCAGATGGCATCTTAGGCAACGAGGCCGACAACGATCGCGTGGGAGAGCAAGCAACGGGGTCATTGTCTGTACTTCACCAAGAATCCCATGCGAGCTTGTGGGTGGCATATGAGCACGCCCCTTACACGAGTGCATGGGTGTGTGCACGCTGTAAGCAGCACGCAAGGTTGCGGCAAGTAGTTTAGTCAAAAGGCCAAGCAAGCCCATAGGAGGCAAACTACCCCCTTAAAGAGCAATATAAGCCTTTTTGGAAAAATCGATGGAGACATCACACACAAGACAGGAGACATAATGGCAAATTTTAACCAGAGTTTGTATTTTTAGTCCCGCTTTTTTTGCGCATTCTTTGCACAATTATACATGGCCAAGAAAAAAAAAAGAAGAAAAATTTGGACGTTAAAATATTTATTTTTATTTATTTACTAGAAAAATTATGAAAAATAGGGAAAATAGGAGAAAATAAGAAATATTTTTTAAAATTCATTTTCACATGGGAAAATATTTGGGACCAGAATTGATCGATTTGAAGTGGAGGAAATATTTTATTTTAATTTATTTACTGAAAAAATAGGCTAAAAATAGCAAATGTGTAAAAATAGTGGAAGTAGGGAAAATAGGGGAAAAGAATTGATTTAAGATTTGACTACTGAATGCAATATTTTACTATAAAATATTAATATTTGATAATATTTTAAATGAAAAAGTGATAATTTTAAAAATTTTTTCTAAAATATATAACATAGTAGAAAACATGGAAAAGGTATTTAAAAACATTTTTGTCATGAGAATGATATTTTTGAACAATGAATGAGGAAGAAACAATGGAATAGAAACGAGTATGGTTAGGGAACCGACATGCAGAAAAGTGAAAGCCACCAATATTGTCTGGCAATGTGTACGGGAGGACAACAAGGGTCAGGGCACCATCAATATTGCCGAGGCACCCATCAATACTGCAAATTACATTTCTCGCACGATGGAACCTGCCACTGGCGCGTGGCAAAGCACTAGGCCGAGGGCACCGTGTGTCATGGCACATGGCATGCACAGTACCAGGCGAGGCCCCGTGTGCTCCAGCATGACAAAGCACTGTGACCGAGGCCCCATGTCCAGGCATGGCATGGCACCAGCGCCTGAGGCCCCGTGTGTTCAGGGCATGACAAAGCGCTAGACCGAGGCCATATGTCTAGGCATGGCATAGCACTAGGCCGAGGCCCCGTGTGTCTATGCATAGCATGCCATAGCACTAGGCGCCGAGGCCCCGTGTGTCTAGGCATGGCATGCCATAGCACTAGCCCGAGGCCCCGAGGCCCCGAGGCCCCGTGTGTCTAGGCATGGCATGCCATAGCACTACCCCGAGGCGCCGAGGCGCCGAGGCCCCGTGTGTCTCGGCATGGCATGCCATAGCACTAGCCCGAGGCCCCGAGGCCCCGTGTGTCTAGGCATGGAATGCCATAGCACTAGCCCGAGGCCCCGTGTGCTCCAGGTACGGCATGCTGATGGCACTGCACTCGAGCCCCGTGTGTCTGTGCATGGTACGCCATAGCACTAGCCCGAGGCTCCCGGCTACGGAGGTCTCTTGCGGTGTTCAGGCATGGCATGCCATAGCACTAGGCGCGAGGCCCCGTGTGTCTAGGCATGGCATGCCACAGCACTAGCCCGAGGCCCCGAGGCTGAGGGGGTCTCAGTGGTGTCTGTGCATGGCACGCTGATAGAGACTAAATTTCGAGGCCCCGAGGCCCCGAGCCCGTGTGTGTCTAGGTGGCATGGAATGCCATAGCACTAGCCCGAGGCCCCAGGTCTAGGCATGGCATGCCATAGCACAAGCCCGAGGCCCCGAGGCGCGGAGGCCCCGTGTGTCTAGGCATGGCATGCCATAGCACTAGGCGCGGAGGCCCCGTGTGTCTAGGCATGGCATGCCATAGCACTAGCCCGAGGCCCGAGGCGCGGAGGCCCCATGTGTCTAGGCATGGCACATAGCACTAGGGGCGCGGAGGCCCGTGGTGTCCAGGCATGGCATGCCATAGCACTCGCCCGAGGCCCCGTGTGTGTAGGCATGGCATGCCATAGCACTAGCCCGAGGCCCCGTGCCCAGCATGCATGCCATAGCACTAGGCGGAGGCCCTGCAGGCTGTGGGCATGGCATGCCATAGCACTAGCCCGAGGCCCCGCGTGTGTTCAGGGCATGGCATGCCATAAAGACTAGCGCCGGAGGGCCCCGTGTGTTCAGGGGCATGGCATGCCATAGCACCAGGCGCCGAGGCATCGTGTGCCAGGCACGGCAGATGGCATAGCACTCAAAGCCGAAACGTGTGTTCAGGCGGCATGGCATGGCATGGCATGCACTCAAAGCCGAGGCCCCGTGGTGTTCAGGCATGGCATGCCATAGCACTAGACCGAGGCACCGTGCTCAGCACAGGAATGGCACATTCATGATAGAAATAAACCCCTCAACCCTAAAAACAATGTTTTTTAAACTAGTATGAAGCGAATCACTGCAGTTCAAAGTCGAGGCACCTACCAAGGCACGCACTAGCCGAATCACTCCGTGTCTAGGCATGTCATGGCACAAGGTCGAGGCACCGCACGAATCGCCTGTCGAGGCATGCCAAGGCATTCAGGGGCCGTGCCACCGTGCCTGTGCAAGCACTCGGCCGAGCAATCGCCTCAGGAGGCATGCACTAAAGTCGAATCACCGTGCCTAGTACGCCACGCAGACTCAGCCGAATCAATCGCGGCCTAGGCATGCCATGGCACTAGGCCGAGGCACCACCGCGCTTAGCACTCCGGTCGGCGCACCGTGCCCAGGCCATGACACTAGGCTCGAATCACCTTGCCTAGCATGCTACGCACTAGTCGAATCACGGCCTAGGCATGTCATGGCACTAAAGTCGAGGCACCGTGCTTAGGCAAGCACCTGGCCGAGGCACCGTGCCCAGGCCATGACACTAGGCCGAATGCTTACCTAGGCATGTCATGCACTTCAGTCGAGGCACTCGTGCCCATGCCATGCTAAGATTCAGCCGAGCACCGTGCCCATGCCATGGCACTGCATCGAGGCACCGTGCCCGTGCCATGGCACTAGCCGAGGCATCCTCGTGCCAAGGCATGCCTCAGACCAGGGCCGAGGCACCCGCGGTAGGCATGGCATGTCACTAGGGCGCCATGGCACCGTCTGTGCAAGGCACTAGCAAAGGGGAACCCCGGGTCTGTGCATGTCATGGCACTAGCCAAGGCACCGTGTCTATTCATGGCATTAAGACTAAAGTCAGGCACCGCAGTTTAAAGCACTAGTCGAATCAATCGTGCCCAGGCATGTCATGGCACTAGGCCCCGTGCACCGCGCTCAGCATGTCAGCGGCACTAGGCCGAGGCACCGCGCCCGTGCACGTCACGGCACTAGGCCCGCAATCGCGCTCCGTGCATGTCAGCGGCACTGTGCCCGCATCGCGCCCAGGCGTTACCAAGGCTGAATCACCCGTGCCTAGGCATGCCTACGGCACTAGCCCACCGCTCCAGGCGCGCCACAAGCGTCGAATCAATCGCGTCAGTACGTGTCATGGCACTAGCCCGTGCGCCGCTCAGTACATGCACTAAAGTCGGAGGCACCGCGCCTGCGCCACAAGGTCGAATCAATCGCGCCTGTGCATGTCATGGCACTAGGCCGAGGCGCCGTGCCTAGGCATGTCATGGCACTAGGCCCAGGCACCGTGCCTGGGCAAGCACTGCCAGGCATCCATGTCTCGGGCAAGACTGTCGAGGCACCGTGCTCAGCAAGCACTCGGCCGAGGCATCGTGGCTCAGCAAAGCACCAGCCGACTGACCGTGCCTAGGCATTGTCATGGCACTAGGCCGAATCACCGCGCCCAGGCATGGCACTTAGGCCGAATCACCGTGCCTAGCACGCCATGGCACTAGGCCTAGGGCCCAGCAATCGTGACTAGGTACGTCACCAAGACAGTCGAGGCACGCCGGCCTAGGCACGACTTAAAGTGGGCAAGTGACTAGGCATGCCATGGAACTAGGCCGAGGGCACCGTGTCTGCTACGGCCTAGCTTAGCATGGGGGAGTGGCAAAGATGTAATATCATGGGGGTGGGGGGAGGCGATGTAATGGCATGGCTCCGGCACAAGGACTACACCATGCCCCTAATCCGCCTACCACGTGATCGGCGCAACATAAGTTCACGAACGGACGCTGCTACCTAATCGGCGCACCACGGCATAGCCCGTGTGCAAGAAGTCAGGCCGGTCTGAATTCGCTTGTCTCGATTTCAGAGCAAGGCAATCATACACCCAATCGCTTCTCATTTCGCTTAGCTTTTATTCCATACGCATGTTTTATCCGTCGACCGAAGATTTTGCTCAACGGTCAAGTAGGCTTCCCGGCACCACCCCGTAACGCCCAGAACCTCTCATTTCGGGAGGGACGAAAAGGAAACGCGTGGATCTACTCGAGGGGAGGGATCTAACTGAGCGACATAGGCTGAATCTCGCGATCGTGCAATAAGAAGGCCACTCGCCACCTCACAACACCTCACGCGTATTTGTCGCCCGCAGCCGATTCTGCACCGGGTCAGCCGGCCGACACGCTTCATACGCCACACCTAGCTTGTCCACCGCGAGACCTGACCAAGGACACGTACTAGCCGAGGGCCCCATCGAGGGCTCCAAGACCCGCGACGGCGCACGCGCTGCCGCTTCTAGCCCTGATTCGACTTAGGAGGCTCAACCATAATCCAACAGACCCAGAAGCCACAAGACTCGGCTTCTTTCAAACTGCCGACGCACTAATCAGGCGAATCAATCCGCTCCTCTCAGACTAGGTTGAATTACTATCGCGACACCGTCATCGCAGGTAAAACTGTCTGGCCTCACGACGGTCTAAACCCAAACACGCTCCCTATCAGGGGTGAACAATCCAACACTCGTGAATTCGCCTACAATGATAGGAAGAGCCGACATCATGATCAAAAAGCAACGCTGCTTATGAACGCCGGTCAGCCGCTTATCCCTGCGGGTAACTTTTTCGACACTCTAGCTTCAAATTCAAGGTCTAAAGGATCGATAGGCCACGCTTTCACGGCTCAGAGATTCGCACTGAAATCGACCAAACGAGCTTTTACCCTTTTGTTCCACACGATTGCCTTCGCTGAAGCTCATCTTAGACACCTCGCGTTATCTTAACGCATGTGCCGCCCCTCAAATTAAACTCCCCACTGACAATGTCTTTCCGCTCGACTGACGCCACAGCGCCTTTGGGTCCAAAAGGAGGGATGTTCCCCGCTCCGATTCACTCTGGACAAGTAAAATAACGTTGCAGTGGTATTTCACTTTCGCCGCTTCCTACTCCCACTTATCCTACACCTCCTCAAGTCATTTCCACAAAGCTCCGACTAGAGTCAAGCTCAACAGGTCTTTTCCCCGCCGATTCTCGCCAAGCCCGTTCCCTTTGGCTGTGGTTTCGCCGGATAGCAGACAAAGGGATGCTGGGAATCTCGTTAATCCATTCATGCGCCACTAATTAGATGACGAGGCATTTGGCTACCTTAAGAGAGTCATAGTTACCTGCCGCTTACCCGCGCTTGGTTGAATCTCTTCACTTTGACATTCGTGAAAGTAATCAGCGTAAATCACATTGCGTGAGCATCCGCAGTGGACCATCGCACGCTTTGTTTTAATTAAACGGGCCGGATTCCCTTGTCCGCATTCGGGCTCGAGTCGACCGCCTGACGCCCGGAAGGCCCCGCGAGGAGCTGCTCTCGCCGCCTCCCGGCCGCATCGCTGGCGAATTCGCTTCTACGGAGCGTACCGAAAGCAGTCCACCGACAGCCGACGGTTCGGATCGGGACCCCGTGCCTAAATTTCGTGAGCCAACTTTTCTCCCGAGGTTACTGATCCATTTCACGATTCCTCGCTTCTACATCAGTTCCATCGACTGCAGGTCGTTTCACCTTGAGACTGATGCGGTTATGAGCAATGACCGGGCGTGGAGGCACTCGTCCTCCGGATTTCATACCGGGCCGAGGGCGCGACCGACACCACGCGACGTGCGGTGCTCTTCCAGCCGCCGGGATCCACCTCCTACCGAGCCGCTTTCCGTGGGTCGGGCTGGCCGCTAAACGCAAAAGATAATCCTTCGAGGCCCTCGACGACGCCTCCCGACTCCCTAACGTTGTCAGCCAGCCGCCACGCCCCGCTCAGAATGTTAACCCGATTCCTTCGATGTTCAAGGCGCAGACGCCATCGGATTCGCTTCCCCTCTGCCTCTTAGATCACTAACCCATGTGCAAGTGCCGCTCACATGGAACCTTTCCCTTCTACTAAAGTCTTTCATTTGAATATTTGCTACTACCACCAAGATCCGCACCGACGGTCAGCTCCGCCGTGTCGCCTCTGTGCCGGCGGCGACCACGCCCCTACTCATCGAGGTTCGGCCCTTGCCTCGACTACTGTGAGTAGGTCGCACAGGCTTCACATCCATTTTCGCCATTGATTCGGCAGTGAGTTGTTACACACTCCTTAGCGGATTTCGACTTCCATGACCACCGTCCTGCTGTCTTAATCGACCAACACCCTTTGTGGGTTCTAGGTTAGCGCTGCTAGCCAAGACCGTAACCCGCCTCGGCTCATCCCACGCTCGCCCGCTTACCAAAATGGCCCACTGGAGCTCTGATTCCACGGTCCTACCAACGGAGCGTACCAAGTGTCAGTCCTACCTATTTAAAGTTTGATAACAGGTCGAGGGCGCTTGCGCCTCGTTCTGAATCATCGGCTTTACCTCGATGTAATCCCGCCCGCTGCCCAGCTCTATCCCGAGTGGAAACTCTGAGGGAAACTTCGCCTACTAGATGGTTCGGATTAGTCTTCGCCCATACCCGCTTTTCCACGAACGATTTGCACGGCCAAGATCGGCCTCCACCAGAGTTCTCTCGCTTCGCCCGCCAGCATAGTTCACCATCTTCGGTCCCGACAGCATGCTCTCTCACCGAACCCTTCGAAGATCAAGGTCGGTCGACTGTGCACCCTCGAGGGGGATCCCGCCGACCGCCTTCCTTACGCCACGTTTACTGGGTACTCGCTGACTCGCACATTACGTCGACTTTGGTCCGTTTCAAGATCTGCCGAATTGGGCCCGCGTCACGCCATGAGCGCACAAATGGCATCGCCCGGAGGGCGGCGCCGTATTCCACGATCGAGGCGACGACGCCTCCACTGCATGACTACAACCCGCTCGGTCGCCGCCCCAAACCGCTACGGCCCGCGCCGTCGACGGCGGACCGGCCGGATCGCCTGCCTCCACATCCGACCGAGGCGCACGCCGGCCCCCATCCTACTTCCTCCCGACAATCCCGCACCCTTTGACTCTCTTTCAAAGTCCTTTTCATCTTTCCTCGCACTCTGTTTGCCATCTGGCCTCGCCCAGATTTAGCCTCGACGGAATTTACCGCCCGACGGGTCAGATTCCAAACAACCACTGGGCCGACTGCGGCGCGACAGTATCCGGCACGATCGGGAAGCCTCACCTCTCCGGCCGCCTTCCGGCAGGACTTCAGTCTCTGGCCCACACAGGACGCTTCTCCGTATCACACACTGATCTACGGATCCGCCCCGAGCCTCGCTTCGGGCTTTCCCTGGGCTCGCTCTGCTACTCGCGGAATCCTCGTAAGCCTCTCTTTCCTCCGCTATTGATATGCTTAAACTCACCGGTGTTCCCGTCGAATTCGGGTCACCGCCGGTGTTCCTGCCTCAGGTGCCCCGTCATGGCTACCGCGCCCGACATGGAGATTCTCTTCCTCCTTCCTCCTCCGACGGCGGGAGCGATCAGGTTCGCTTCAAACCACCGCCACGAGGCGTGCATCAGCCACGGATGTATTTAACCAACCACGACGCGATGTTCCATGGGAGGCCACGTCCGCCCCTCAACTCCAGCCCCTTACTCGGCGAGCGGGTGGAGGGGCGACGTGGTGCGTGACGCCAGCAGGCGTGCCCTCGACCTACGGCGCTTCAAGAACTTGCGCTCAAAGACTCGGATGATTCAGCTCGATTCTGCACCACACCGCATCGCATTTTGCCACGCTCTTCATCGATGCGAGAGCCTAGATATCCGCTGTCGAGTCGCTGTGAGCGAATTCACGCCTTCCCGCACACCGCGGACCGGCCAGCTTGACGGGCGTTGTTTCTAGGAGCTTTCCGGGCGCTTCCACGGGTTCGTTGTTGGATCTGAAGGTCCCCAGAAGACACCCCCATGCACTGTGGCGTAGGGAAAGGCGCTCATGAGGCCCACCGATCCATCGAGAGTTTGAGTGTGGAGGGCCTTCGCTCCCGCCTCGACTGCCAGCCAAACAACGTGTTCACTGGTCGCTCTGGCCGATAGGTTCGATTAATGATCCTTCCGCAGCCCACCCACGGAAACCTTTGTTACTTAATTTCTCCTTCTCTCTCTAATGATAAGGTTCAAAGGACTCTCGCGATCGCCGCAGCGCGACCGCTTCACGCCGCCGCTGATCCGAACACTTCACCCGACCATTCAATCCCAGAGGAGCTGACGGCGGTGTGTGTACAGTGGCAGTGACGTGAATAAACGCGAGCCGATGACTTGCTACATTAGGAATTCCTCATTACACCAACAATTGCAATGATCTATCCTCATCACGACGAAATTTCAAAGATTACCCGGCCCGTCACAAGGCTATAGACTCGTTGAATACATCAAAGGTAGCGCGGCGCCCAGAACATCTACATAAGCATCACAGACCAAGTATTGCCTCAAAACTCCTCGCCTAAGCGCCATACCTCTAAGAAGTCGGGTCGCGGGGATAGACTGTCCCCGCACGCCACAGCCGAGGTCTCGTCAGTTAACTAATTCAACTGACAACCGCTTCCACCAACTACAAACCCGCATGCACCACCACCCATAGAATCAAGAAAGAGCTCTCATCATTAATCCTTACTATGTCTGACCTCGGTAAGTTTCCCCCGTGTTGAGTCAAATTGCCGCAGGCTCCACTCGTGGTGCCCTTCCGTCACCTTTAAGTTTCAAATTTTTGCGACCATACTCCCTAACCCAAAAACTTTGATTTCATATGTTTTGTTCCAAAAGCGCAACATCCGCTGATCCCCTCGGCTCCGCATCGCTTATGGTCAGACTAGGACGGTATTCGATCGCCTTCGAGCCCCCAACTTTCGCTTCGACACCGAAAAACATCCGCAATGTTAGCAGCTTGTTCGTCTTCAAATCCAAGAATTTCACCTCCGACTATGAAATACTTAATGCCCCGACGTCCTCAGCACCATTACTCCGAACTCGGCTGGCCAACACACAAATCAAATCCTATGATGTTATCCCATGCTAATGTATCCAGCGTAGGGGCTTGCTGAGCACTCTAATTTCTTCAGAAGTAACAAAGACCGGAGCAAGACGACCCGCCGCTAAGACCAGAGCGCATCGCCGGCAGGGCGGACAAGAGTGACCGTGCACACCGTGAAGGGACCGAACGACCCATCCCAAAGTCCAACTACGAGCTTTTAACTCCAACAACTTAAATATACGCTTATCGAGCCGAATTACTACGTCACGCACTGTGACTTGCCCTCCAATGATCCTCGTTAAGGATTTAGATTGCACTATTCCAATTCACGACCTCAAGAGCCCGGCATTGTTATTTATTGTCACTACCTCCCCGCGGTCGGTAATTTGCGTCACCGGGCGCTTCCTTGGATGTAGCCGCTTTCTGTGCTCCTCTCCTGACCGAACCCTAATTCTCCACACCACAATACCATGGTAGTGTCACACGCCTACTTTTTCGACTCCATCCGTGCGCGCCCACCCTCAGACTCAAACCCTCTCTCCCTGCCCAATCCTTCTCATTGGATTGTCCCCTCGACTTTCTTATAGTCGCCCATCACATGCCGAACGCCCAGATCTCGCAAGGCACCAACCCGCTCAACCCTACAACGATCTCCTCGACACATCGTTCTCGTTGCTTACATCTCGCGGCCTCTCCTCACATTACATCGACCACAAGACCGCCCATAACAAATGCCTCTCAGGCCTGCTACTTGACTCCCCAAGCACAACCCCTTCGGAACACCATCTGTTTGAGCAGCCTACTCTCTCTTTGCCTGAAGGTCCTTGTCTCAATGGCCCTTAGCATGCTTCATTGCGCAGCCACTGCGCCCGCGCCGCGCATTACGCCACCTCTCGCTCCACAAGGGTGTCTCTAATATTGTTCAAGCGCTAAGCTCACGCTAAGGCATCGTGCCCGCGCGCTACTCATACGCCATTATCGACCAAGACTCATTATGAGGCGGGATGCCTCCGAAGCAATCTCAATCACTCGGCACCACTACTTAGTGCATGTCTCTGCACACAGCACCAAAGCCCCATCTCGCCAGATTCTGACCTCGCCCTCTCTACCAAGGTAGGAACTCCATTGGGCGCAGTTCCCACGTTTCAAGGCATTACATCCGTTTGTTCGAATAACTTGCCCCGTCGAGCCTCAACGACATATGGGCGACATATCTCGACACCAATCCCATCCGCCTCCGCTGCATGAACCGATACTTTATTTTCAGGCTATGTTGACCGGTTTCGCCCGCCTCGGGCTCCACCGCAGCCGCTCAGCTTCCGACCCAGTCGCAGCAGTGGTAGGCCAACACCCATCCTAGTGCATGACTACGACAGCTCCCCGCTCCTAAGGTGGTCCTACTCATACCCCGCACTCACCCCGAAGATTGAAACCACTCATCGCGTTTCATCCGCCGACCTCATCGGCCCTCACAGACTCTCCTCACGCAAACCCCAATCAACACATTTTCACCAAGACATCTCTCCTCACTGTCTCTGGCCGTGGCCAAACCGCACAAGTGTGTAACAAACTCTCCCCCACTCAAATCTTGCACGCCCTCGTGCAAGGTCTTCCACAAGCGCTACCTCTGAAGTCTTCCTGTCTTCACTTACTGTCATTCACTAAGGTCTCCACTGTTCTACTAGCCAAAGGGGACGTTCGGTAAAGGAGATCCGAACGTAGCAACCATGCTATGCTCCACTCTAAAGCATCCCAAAAGTAATGCGTCCTTTCGTGATATACTTCCGTCATCCTAGTAAACACTCCTTTTGCTATACTAGGCAAGAATTCCCTTACACAACGTATCTCGAAAACATCTTCTTCACTGTGCTTCTCTCTCGCTCGCCGACGATACGCCCCACGCACCCCTGTGCAAGGCTCCTCACTGTGTCACCTCTTCGACTGTTCTCACAATAGAAGTTTACTCTGATCCCATGTCTTCAACTGATACTTCACTGGTCACGGACGCCTAAAACTCCAATAGACTCGGTCTTCCCAACCACGCTCCGCCAAGGCCCCCGAGAGTAATGCGCCAACTCATGCGCCTTATTCTCACCTTCTAGCGTGCTTCCTCTGCCAATGTTCAGCAACGACATCCTAAGATCTAAAGATACACCCACACTCCTGGGTCCTCCTTATTGTAGCTCCAATCTCTCCTGAGGCTTCCACTAACATACCTGAGTTGTGGCACCTCCCTTTTAACGACCAATTTTCCTCGAACATTCTATATCATGGATGTTTAACCACTTCTCTCATGGTCTTTGTTGACCCTCTTCGCAGTGACTCAAAGACCACACTAAGATCATAATCCACTAGCCATCAACGAGGTTCTCTTCTGTAGACATCCTCTAACTTCCACGCTCCTGCCGTGAAGCTCCTGGTCTTTGCTCTCACACCCGGGAAGCTCATCTTCTCCCCACTCAAGTCCGGGTCGAATCCGCACTACAATTGCCTCCATTTCTCCTTGAAGGACTTTAGAGCTTTTCTCCGCTCTCTCCAAGACTGTATGATTTTCTCAGGCTACTCCTGAGATCCATTGTCCAGTCTGTCATCTCAAAACTGATAGCAACAAGCCACTCCTCGCATGACTCTGCTCAACATCAGTTGCGCCTACCCCTCGAGGCTATTCGGTCTCATCAACCTCGGTCTCGTCTCAAACACGCTGATATCCACTCATTACAATGGCGAACTCTTTCATTTGTTCTCTCGATAACCCCTCGCGATTTCTTCAAAGATCATGCCAATTCCTAAGAAGATAGGATTTACTTCATCCATCCCATCTTGTTAAGGTTTCCTCCTACTATCTCGACATGCAATCCAAAGCCTGTTCTTCATCACTGTCTGTCTTGATTCTCTATCAAAGCATAACATTCCCTTCCAATCCATGAGTGCGTCGATCACCTCGATCCGTCGCCACCATGTGCTTTGTGAACTCATCAACATTCGGGATCCAAGTCCCCAAGATCTCTCGCTATTTCCTGAGTAGTCTATACCTCCCCGAGGTTCTACATCCCATACCTTTCTGATCCTCTCGAACTGACTCCTTCCAATGCTTTACCAAGAACTCCGCCTTGATAATCATCCCCAACAAACAACTGATACTTAACACCAACTCACTTGGGTAGACTCCCTTTTTCTCCGGGTCATCACCACTTCTCCTCGCCCTCTACGTGTCCACTAAACAAGTGTCAGGGTAAAACTTTGATCTCTCTGTCATCTCTGATTCGTAGGTCACCTCCATTACTCAATCTTTCAAGGAACTCTTTCCCCCGCGCCCACACACTCCTCGCGAAAGCATCCACGAGCCATCTCGCTCCTCCTGCGCCTTATCTCCGGTCAAGCCAGTCCTGGTCGTGGCAACCCTGCACCATAGGACTCCATACTTGGTTCCCATTTACATGTCCCCCACCACTCTTGTCATGAGGGCAATGCACAAACAGTGATTCCGCTCAGGCCTCCTAGTGTCCTTACCACCCTCCAATGTTTCACTAGGACAAAGGCAAGTGGCTAACTCATTTCAACTTCGCTATACTCCACATTTAGGCCTTTCATCTTCATAATTCTTATTTTTGCAACAGGCGTTTAACTACTCACTTCACCACAACATACCGTAGGGCCACTCTTGCCTCGGTCTTCTGTCTCTGCTTCACAACAAGGTGCTTCATCCCCGTCGTTTCTCAATCACAGCGAAGGCACTCTACCTTCCTCGTCATGTACTCTCGCTCAAGGGTAACTCCCCTTCTGACCAAGAAACAATTCCACCGCAAATCCCCCGCAACTCTCGGATTCCTCTTGCCGTCACTTGGGCTGCCTTTTAAATCTTCTTCGACGCCGACTCACTCTCGAAGCCCTCAATAAACTAAGTTCACCCTTCCGTCTCTCCCCATTGCCTAATTCACACCCAACATAGCAAACTCGCTTATAGCAGCCATCTTCGGGCCTGGCCACCATCTCTCCGTTCCGCAGCCATAAACTCTGGCTCTCAACCTGGTCTCAACCTGGAACCTGTGGGTAACCTAGCTCTCAACCGTGCTCCGACAATTAACCGTCACTCATCGACCGGGCTCGATACCAATCGCCACACGCCTACTTTTTCGACCTAACGTGCGGTGCGGCGCCTGCCCTCGCTGTAATTCAGCCTTCTCCCGTCCAACTTTCTCATCGATTGTCCTCAATTTTCTTATAGTCGCCTCCATCACATGTCGAACGCCTAGACTTCGCAAGGCACCAACCCGCCAACCCTACAACGTGATCTCCTCGATCGCTTCGTTCGCACATCTCGCTGCAGCCTCTCTCGCTGCTATCGACTCGCTGCACCGCCTATAACAGCCTCTCGTGCCCGCTTACTGACTCCCTGCCACAACCCCTGAACACCATCCGCTTCGAGCGTTCCTACTCTCGCTCAAGGTCCGTGATCTCAATGGCCCTAAAGATGCCTTATCAAGCAGAAGCCACTCAAGGCCCGCACGTCGCCGTGCATTACGCCACCTTCGCCTCCACAAGGTGTCTCACATCAGCCTGCCGCCTGCTCACGCCTAAGGCATCGTGTGCCCGCCTACTCATACGCCCCACATCGACCAAGACTCATTATGAGGCTGATGCCCCGAAGCAACTCAATCACCTAAGACCACTAATACTTAGCATGTCTCTCGCACACAAAGACCAGTGCCCCCACTACGACATCTCATCCCAGGCCCTCTAGCCGAAGGTAGGAACCCATTGCTAAGAAGTCTCATTGCCTCCTCAAGGCATTACATCCGTTTGTTCGAATAACTTGCCCTCGGGCCGTGCCTCAAACGACATACGGGCGACATCTCACACCAACCCATCCGCCTCCGAGATGAATCGATACTTTATCAGAGCATGCTTGACCGGTTTCCCGCCGCCGTCTTCACCAGAGTTTGGCTCACTCTTCCGACCAGCTTTGTGCGTGGTAGCCAACACCCCATCCTAAGGCATGACTACGACAAGCTCCCTCGTCCTGCTGGTGGTCCTACTCTCATACCCCCCGCACTCCCGAAGCATCAAACCACTCACGCGCTCATCCGCGACCTTCACCCCTCACGCACTCTCCTCACGCAAACCCCAATCACATTTTCTCACTAAGACACTCTCTGCAGTTACATTTGATCACGCTTCGACTGTTATCGCATTATCCGCTGAGTTATCATGAATTATCAGAGCAACGGCATAGCCCGCTGGGCCGACCTTTTATCTAATAAATGTATCCCTTCCGGTCGGGCTTGTTGCACCGATAGTCGAATTACTTACGGTTATCCGAGTAGCGTACCATCAAACAAACTATAATCGATTTAATGAGCCATTCGCAGCTTGCCAGCTCCGAATTAGTTCATACTTACACATGCATGGCTTAATCTTTTGAGACAAGCATATGATCACCGGGCAAATCAACTGTAGCATTCTTGTGCACCGGAACCGCATGCACCTACCCTAGACCACAATGGTGCCTGGAGGGCAAAGCAGAGTCGATCGTCAGACATACGCTGCCTAGCATGAACGCTTGGGCTCGGGCACAGCGTGATCTTTAGATCCCATGCCCGTTAAGGCTCTCGCATCCGAAGCACGAGCCATCATCATCATGGCCCATTGTGAAACCCCTTCGCATGGTCACACGCGTGGGGGAGTACATGAGCACGATGATCGCTGTAATAATCCACCTCGCCCCACGAAAGGTAGCTAGATGGAGGTGCAACATTCGAGAGAAAATTCCACCGGGACGGGGAAGGCAACACAGAACCATTATTGCCGATGCCCAAGGCTTGATTCAAGCGCTTGTAGCTAGAATGAGGAGGGACGTGGGGGTACAGTTCGCTGTACGAGCAAGGAGCCTACCAACCCACATTACCCAAACACTCACTCACACGCCATCAGTTGACTCTTAAGATGCACCACACAATCAACCGCGACTAGTCGAGTCGGCTCCTAAGAAGCACACGGAAGCAACAAGTGATGCTTTGTGAGTACCATTGTAGGCATGAGAAGAATGATAACACTATTTCCAAGCAAACCGAATAGTCAAGTCACACAAGACAAGCCTAGATGTTAAGATTGCAAGCCTAAGGTGTCTAAGCCACCATGTTCAGGGCAATGAACCATGCCGAGGCACCGCTTGGCCTAGCATGGTACGGTATCAGCCGAGGCACCATCTAGGCATGCACTGCCAAGGCACCGTGCCTAGGCATGTCATGCACTGTCCTGCACCGCAAGCCAGCAAGGCACTAGTGGAGAGGAACCTCGCTCAGGCAAGGCACTACAAGGAAACCTTGCCTAGGCAAGGCACTAAGCCAAGGAACCTTGCCTAGGCAAGGCACTAAGCCAAGGAACCTTGCCTAGGCAAGGCACTAAACCGAGGAACCACGCCTAGGCATGGCACTAGCACCATGCCTAGGCATGCACTAGGCCGAGGCCTGCTGCCCAGGCATGCACTAGACAGACCGTGCCCAGCCAAGGCACTGCTTTGAGGCACCATGGCTGTGGAACGAGGCATGCTCTTGCAATGGGGAACATCCGTCTATAGGCTTGGGAGGCCAAGGGCAAGCATGGCGCCTTAGTAACGAGTCGACAAAGACCGCATGGAGAGCTAGCAACGGGATCATTGTCTACCAGATGTGCACCTGATGTCGAGGACTCGGGGTGGTGATATAGACACCCATGCCACAAGTGGCATGGGTGTGTGCACGGGCAAAGACGCAAGGCAGCGTGCCTAAAGCCATGGCACCAGCGCCCAAGCAAGGCACTGCCGAGGCAATTGCCTAGGCATGCACTAGGCCGAGGCATCACGCCTAGGCATGCACTAGGTGAAGGCACCTTGCCTAGGCAAGGCACTAGGCGAAGGCACCATGGCTAGGCATGCACTAAACGGAGGCACCGCCGTGCCTAGGCGAAGGCCCCGTGCCTAGGCATGAACTAGGCCAAAGAACCGTGACTAGGCCATGCACTAGGCCGAGGCACTCTCAAGGCATGCACTAGGCCGAGGCACTCGGCGCGGCACTAGGTCAATCATCAGGCGCTCTAGGCATGGCACTAGGCCTAATCATCAGGCTCAGTACGCCATGGCACTAGCCTGGGCTCAGCAACCGCGGACTGCATGTCACCAAGACTAAATCGGCGCACGCCGGTTTGCACGACTTAGGCTAAGGCCATGGATCAGGGCATGCCATGGCACTGGGGCCGAGGGCAACGCGGTTCAAGCATGGCCTCAGCTTTAGCATGGGGGGAGGCAGTATGTAATATCATAAGGGGGAGGCAACATGTGATATCAATGGGGCGGGAGTGAAGATAAATGGCAATGGTCAAGCACAAGACACCACACCACGCCCCTGAATCCGCTCACCACCGATCGAGGCAACATGTTCACGAATGGACGCAGCACGACCGGTGGGCACCATGGCATAGCCCGTGTGCAAGCGCGCAAGTCGCGGCCGGTCCGGAATTCGCCACTTTGATTTCAGCAAGGCAATCGCGCCACCCAATCGCTTCCTCATTTCGCTAGCTTTTTATTCCATACGACGCTTTATCCGGTCGACCGAAGATTTGTTCAACGGTCGCGGTTTCCGGTACCACCGTAACGCTCTAACCTCTCGTTTGAGGGACGAAAAAGCGGAAACCCGGTGATCGGTTCGAGGTGGTGGACGACCCGAGCGACATAGGGTCGACCCCGGATCGTGGGCGCTAGCGCTTCACCGCCACTTCTACAATACCCCGCCGCATTTAAGCCCGCCTGCAAAGGATTCCCACCCGGCCGCCGGGCCGGAATACGTGCTTCGCGCGGCTCCACACGGTTGTCCACCGCGAGGACCTGACCAAGGACACGTGCCTCAGCCGAGGGCCCCACCGAGGGCTCCGCACCGGCGACGCATGACGCCAGCCGCTGCGGCCCGGATTCCGACTTAGAGGCGTCATCATAACCACACGGTAGCTTCACAAACATCGCTTTTCGAACCGTCGCCGACGACCAATTGTGCGAATCAATCCGCTCCTCCGTACTAGGTCAATTACTATCATGACACCGTCATCGCAGTAAATCCAACCCGTCTCTACGACGGTTCAAACCCAGCCACGCTCCTATTGGTGGGTGAACAACCAACACTTGGTGAATTTCGCTTCACAATGAGGGAAGAAATGGCTAACGAAGGATCAAAAAGCAAGGTCATATGAACATTGGTCGCCACAAGCCGCTATCCTCAGTGGTAACTTTTCCACACCTCTAGCTTCAAATCTAATCTAAAGGATCGAGAAAGCCACGCCACGGTTCGTATTCAGACCGGAAATCGAATCAAACCAGCTTTACCCTTTGTTCCACACGATTGCCTGCGAGCTCATCTTAGACACCTCGCGTTATCTTTAATGTATGTGCCGCCTACCCAAACTCCCCACCGACAATGTCTTCCATTCCGATCGACGCACGAGCGCGCCTTGGTCCAAAAGGAGGGATGTTCCCCGTCCGATCTTCACTCGAATAAGTAAAATAACGGCAGCAGTGGTATTTCACTTTCGGGCCAGCTTCCAGCCCCACTTATCCTACACCCTCTCAAGTCATTTCACAAAGTCGGACTAGAGTCAAGCTCACCGTGGTTCTCTTTCCTCACGATTCGCTTGCCCGCTCCCCTCGGGTCAGTGGGTTTCACGATAGCAGACAAAGACGTTGGGAATTCGCGATCCATCATGCGCCGTCACCACCAGATGACGCATTTGGCTACCTTAAGAGAGTCATAGTTACTCCCGCCGCTACCCGCGCTGTCAATTTCTTCACTTTGACATTCGTGAGACCGGGCGTGAATCACATCGCGGAGTTATCCGCAGGACCATCGCAATGCTTTGTTTTAATTAAATGGATTCCCGGTCCGTACTTCGCTCGAAATCGACCGCTCGACGCCGGAAGGCCCCCGAGAGCCGTCTCGGGGCCGTCAGCCGGCACGCTACGACACCGGGCCATGGAGCAAACAGCGCCCACCGATACCGACGGGTTCGGATCAAACCTCGTGTTCAGCCCTCGAGTCAACTTTTCCGAGGTTACGATCCATTTTTGCCGACTCCTTGCCTACATTGTTCCATCATCGATCAGGTCGTTTCACCTTGGAGACCTGAGCGCGGTTATGAGCACGACCGGCGTGGAGGCACCGGGTCCTGGAGATTTTCTTCATAGGCCGCCGAGGGCGCACCGACACCACGCGACGCGGCGGTGCCTTCCAGTCACTGGACCCCACCTCTACCGAGCCATTTCCCGGTGGGCGTGCCGTTAAACGTAAAGATATCCTTCCGGCCCGACGACGCCTCCGGACCCTGAACGCTGTCGCTACCGCCACGCCCCGCTCGTGAATGTTAACCCGATTCCCTTTCGATGCTCGCGTGCGCAGACGCTATCGGACGTGGCTTCCCGTCTCTTAGGATCGACCAACCCATGTGCAAGTGCCGCTCATGGAACCTCCCCTTCGCCTTCAAAGTTCTCATTTGAATATTTGCTACTACCACCAAGATCCGCATCACGGCCGCCTCGCCGGCTCAAGGCCCCGCTTTATGGCACCACGCGCCCCTCCTACTCATCGGGAGGTTCGCCCCGCCTCACGGCCGGGTAGATAGGTCGCGGCTGGCCACCGCCATCCATTTTCGGGGTTAGTTGATCTCGCAGTGAGTTGTTGTTACACACCCTTAGCGGATTTCGACTTCCATGACCACCGCCCCGCCGGTTTTAATCGACCAACACCATTTAGGTTAGCGCGTTAGCTGGGCAATCAACCCGGCTTCGTTCATCCCGCACGCGCTCGCTTTTTACCAAAATGGCCCACTTGGAGTTTCGATTCGCGGGTCTCACAATGGAGCGTACTCCGTGCCGTCCTACTCTATTTAAAGTTTGAGAATAGGGCCGAGGGCGCTGCGCCCCGATGCCTCTAATCAGTTTTACCCGATAGAACTCATCGCTGTGGGCTCCAAATATCCTCGAGGGAAACTCGGAGGGAACCAACTACTAGATGGTTCGACTAGTCTTTCGCCCCTATACCCAAGTCGACGAACGATTTGGTACGCAAGACGCTCGCGGCCTCCACCTCAAGCTTCTCCGGCTTCGCTCGGCCAGCATACACCATCTTCGGGTCCCATGTGCATGCTCACCCGAACCCTTCTCAGAAGATTTGCGTCGGTCGACGGTGCACCCTCGAAGTGGATCCCGCCGATCAGCTTTTACGCCTTACGGTTTACTAGCCCGTTGACTCGCACACATGTCAGACTCCTTGGTCCGTGTTTCAAGACGGTCAATGGGGGCCACTGGTCGACGCCATGAGCGCACAGCGCCGGCACGCCCGAGGGCGGCGCCGTATTTCCACGATCGAAGCGACGACGTTTCCACGGGCGACTACAACCCGCCGGTCGCCGCCCCAAACCGCTGCCGGCCCGCGCCGAGTCGACCGGCGGACCGGCGGATCGCCGCTCCACATCCGACCGCAGGCGCATCACGCCCCCATCCGCTCCCTCCCGACAATTTCGCACTCTGACTCTCTTTCAAAGTCCTTTCACTTTCCCCGGCGGCATTTGTTTGCATCGTCTCTCACCCGTATTTAGCCGTGGACGGAATTTACCGGGCCTGATTGGGTCGATTCCCAAACAACCACTTGGCCTACGCCGTGGTGCGACAGTGGTCCGGCACGACGGCCCACCTCTTCCCGCGCCTTCCGTGGGACTTGGCCCGGGCCCGCCACCGAGACGCTCCGAGCCACAATTGACTACGGACCGCCCGACTCTCGCCGGGCTTTCCTGGCTCGCCGCCTGCTACTATGGAATCCTGTAAGTTTCTTTCCCTCCGCCATTGATATGCTTAAACCCCGGTGTTCCCGCCCTCGACCTGGGGGTCGCTGTCGAGGTTCAGCCAGGGTGCCTGCCGCACGCGCCGCGCCGACATGGAGATTCTCCTTCCTCCTCCTCCGGACGAGGGGGAAAGGATCAGGGGTTCGCTTCAACCACCATTGTCGAGGCGCACGCCACGTGACGTATTTTTAACCAACCACCGACGCGATGTTCCATGTGGAGGCCAATGTCCTACCCAACCTGCAGCCCCTTGACGGCCGGGAGTGGTGGAGGCGACAGCGTGACGCTCAGCAGCGCGGTTCCTCGACCTAATGGCGCTGGCGCATCTCAAGGCTCAAAGACTGATGATCTCACCCGGATTCGCAATTCACAACTGGGCATCGCATTTTGCCACGCCTCCTTCACCGATGCAGAGCCTAGATATCCGCTGCCTGTCGCTTTTGTGAGTTAAACGACCACGCCTTCCCCGTGGCACTCCGCGACCCGGGCGACCCGGATGGCGTTGTTTCGCTGTATTCTCGGGCGCTTCACTGCCCGTTGCTCGATCGTGAAGGTCCTCGGCAAGACACCCCATGCACGGGTGTAGGAAAGTATTCGCGAGGGCCCACCGATCCATCGAGCGGAGCTGGGAGGGCCTCACACCCGCCCGCCTCGACGGTCGCTAAACAACGCGGTTCACGTCGCTCGGCCGATAGGTTCGACAATGATCCTTCCGTGTTCACCACGGAATTTTGTTATCGACTTCTCCCTTCCTCTAAATGATAAGGTTCATGGACTTCGCGACGTCATAGCTTACGAACCGCTTCACTGCCACACATCCGAACACTTCAACGGACCATTCAACCCAGAGGGAGCGACGGGCGGTGTGTACAAAGGGCGTGGACGTAGTCAACGCTGAGCCGATGACTGGGCTTACTAGGAATTCCTCGCTGAAGACCAACAATTGCAATGATCTATCCCCATCAATGATGAAATTTCAAAGATTATCCGCCCGTCGGCCAAGGCTAGACTCTGGAATACATCGCTGTAGCGCCGCGCGGCCCGTAACACTCCGGGCGGCATCACGCACCAAGTATTGTTCAAACTTCCTCGCCTAAGCGGCCATAGTCCTCTAAGAAGCTGGTCATGAGGATCACCTTCGCATAGCTAGTTAGCAGTCGAGGTCTCGCTCGCTAACTGAATTAACCGTGACAACCGCTTCCACCAACTAAGAACGGCTATACCACCACCCATAGAATCAAGAAAGAGCCTCACCAATCCTACTATGTTCCGACCGTAAGTTTCCGTGTCGAGTCACTAAGCCGCAGCTCCACCCGGTGGTGCCCTTCCGCCAATTCCTTTAGTTTCACTTACACCATACTCCCCGAACCCAAAAACTTTGATTTCATATGTTCACGAGTCCTAAAAGTAACATCCGGTCGATCCGGTCGGCATCGCTATGGTCGTGACTAGACGGTATCTGGACGCCTCCGAGCCCCAACTTTCGTTTGACACGAAAACATCCTGGCAAATGCTTTCGCATGGGTTCGCCTTCATAACCAAGAATTTCACCACTATGAAATAATGCCCCGACCGTCCCTCAAGAATCATTACTCCGATCCCGAAGGCCAACACAATAGGACCGAAATCCTATGATGTTATCCCACTAATGTATCCATAGCGTAGGCTTGCTTCTTGAAGCACTCTAATTCTTCAGTACAAAGACTCGGGAGGCATTTACACTGGGGAGCGATCACGGTGAGGGACAGAGGACCGGTGCACACCGTAAGGCTGACCGACCACCCATCCCAAAGTCCAACTACGAGCTTTAACCGCAACAACTTAAATATACGCCTATTGGAGCTGGAATTATCAAGGGTCACCCAGACTTGCCCTCCAATGGATCCCTCGCTAAGGGATTTAGATTGTAATTCCACCACTGACTCAGCATCTCTGCATTGCTATTTATTGTCACTACCTCCCCCGTGTCGATCGGGTAATTTTGCGCGCCAGCCGTGCCCTCTCCTAATCGAACCCCAATTCTCCGTCACCAATACCATGGTAGGCCACTATCCTACCACATCGAAAGTTGATAGGCGTGATATCACGATGCGTCGCCGCACGATGGCCGTGGCGACATCGGAATATCATGAATCACGTGTTAACGGCATTAGCCCGCGCCGACCTTTTATCTAATAAATGCATCTCTTCCAGGTCGGGGTTTGTTGCACGATGTTCTTAGAATTACCACTGTTATCCGAGTAGCAAGTACCATCAAACAAACTATAACCGGGATGAATGAGCCATTCGCAGCTTTCACAATTTGAATTAGTTCATACTTACACATGCATGGCTTAATCTTTGAGAGACAAGCATAAGACTACCGGCAGATCAACTGTGTAGCATTCTTAGTAACGTCGAACCATGCGCCTACCCTAGACCACAATGGGTGCTCTGAGGGCAAAGCAGAGCCGATCGTCGTACATACGCTGTTTAGCGATGAACGCTTAAGCTGGGCAATGGGGCCAAGACTGGCAGGATCCCATGCCCGTGTTAAGTGTTCCGCATCCGAGCACGAGCCATCATCATGGCTCATTGTGAAACCCCTTCGCATGGTCACACGCTGGGAGGCATGAGCACGATGATCGCCATATGTCCACCCGCCCCATGAGTTGCGTAGCCAGATGGAGAAAGGCAACATTCGGCAGTGTTCCATCGATTGGGAACACGTGAACCATTATTCGATGCCCGCGTTTGATTCAAGCGCTTGTAGCTGAATGAGGAGGGACGCAAGTACAGTCGCCGCACGAGCATGAGCCTACCAACCCACATTACCCAACACCACCACACGCCATCAAAGTTGACTTCAAGATGCACCACAACAATCAACCGTGACTAGTCGGAGTTGTTCCCAAGAAGCACACGAAGCAACAAGTGATGTGCCTTTGTAGTACCATTGTAGGCATGAGAAGAATGATAACACTATTTCCAAGCAACCGAATAGTTGGTCAAGCAACAAGACAAAGCCTTAGACAAGAAGATTGCGCTCAAGGTGTCTAAGCCACCATGTTCAGGGCAATGAACTATGCCGAGGCAATCGTCTAGTACGGCATGGTACTAGCCGAGGCAACATGTCTAGGGCATGCACTCGTCAAGGCACCGTGCCTAGCAATGTCATGGCACTAGTCCCGTGCACCGCGCTTAGCAAGGCATTAAGGAGAGGAACCGCGCCTAGGCAAGGCACTACAAGGAACCGCCTGTGCAAGGCACTAAGCCAAGGAACCTTGCCCAGGCAAGGTGACCAAACCGAGGAACCACGCCTCAGGCATGGCACTAGCACATGCCTAGGCATGCACTTAGTCGAGGTCGCCTAGGCATGCACTAGACAGCGCACCGGCCTTAGCCAAGGCAATCTGCTCTGAGGCACCATGGCTAGGAAACGAGAGGCATGCTTGCAATGGGGGAACATCCTGCTTCCATAAAGTTTGGGAGGCCAAGGGCAAAGCAAGATCGCCTTAGGCAACAGCCGACAAAGACCGCATGGGAGAGCTAGCAACGGATCATTGTCTAACCTGGCATTGTGCACCCATGTCGCAGGACTCGTGGCATATGAGCACGCCCATGCCACAAGTGGCATGGGTGTGTGCACGCCGGGGGCAGCACGCAAGGCAACGTGCCTAGGCCATGGCACCATGCCTAAGCAAGGCACTAAGCCGAGGCACCATGCTCCAGGGCATGCACTCAGGGCCGAGGCATCGCGCCCCAGGCAATGCACCAGGGTGAAGGCACCACTGCCAGGCATGCACTAAACTGAGGCACCGCCGTGCCTTAGGCGGGCGTCCCGTGCCTAGCATGAACCAGGCCAAAGCACCGCGACTCAGTCGTGCACCAGCCGAGGCACCATCTGTAAGTACGCACCAGGCCGAGGCACCCCGGTCCGTGCATGCACCAGGTCGCAACCCGGTCGAGGCACGCACCAGGGGCCGAGGCACCTCGTCAGGCACGCACCAGCCCCAGGCACCATGCCCGTGCAAGGCACCAGGCCGAGGCACCCCCCGGTCAGAGGCATGCACTAGGCGAGGCACCATGTCTAGGCATGCACTAGGCCGAGGCACCCTGTCGAGGGATGCACTAGGCCGAGGCACCCTGTCGAGGCATGCACTAGGCCGAGGCACCCTGTCGAGGCATGCACTAGGCCGAGGCACCTCATGCCCGGTGCACCAGCCGAGGCAAACTCTGTCGAGGCATGCACTAGGCCGAGGCACCATGCCCAGGCAAGGCGGGAGCAACCGGTAAACTGTCTAGCAAGGTACTAGGGTCGAGGCACCACAGCCCAAGCAAGGTACCAGGCAGGCACCATGTCTAGGCAAAGGTACTGTGCTCAGGCACCATGCTCCAGCAAGGTACCAGGCCAAGGCAACTATGTCTGTGTAAAGGTACTAGGCCGAGGCACCGCTCAGGCATGCACTCAGGGCCGAGGCAACCGTGTCTAGGCAAGGTACTGTGCTCAGGCACCATGCCCGTGCAAGGTACCAGGCACCGTGCCTAGGAGCCGCGCACTGTGGCTAGGCAACGTGGGGAACGAGGGGCAATGCCCTTCTCTCAAGTAACGTGGCAACGTGTGGGGAACGAGGCATGCTTGCAACGGGGGAACGTCCGGTCCATAGGGCTTGGGCAACCAAGGGCAAGCAAAGATGGCATCTTTAGGGCAACGAGTCGACAACGATCGCGTGGGAGTAGCAAGCAACGGGGTCATTGTCTAGCTCTACAAAGAATCTACGTCGAGGGCTTGTGGGTGGCATATGAGCACGCCCATTAATGAAAGTGGCATGGGTGTGTGCATCGCCGGGCAAAGACGCAAGGTCGCTGCCTAGCCTGGTGCGCTGCCAAGCCCATAGAGGCAACCACCCCCCCCTTAAAGAGCAATATAAGCCTTTTTGGAAAAATCGATGAGACATCACACATGTTTGAGGAGACATAATGGCAAATTCTAAATCAGATAAAGCGATTTTAGTCCCGTTTTTTTTATGCATTCTCTTTATAATAATTATACAAATAAGAAAAGAAAGAAAGTAAATTTGGACAGTAAAATATTTATTTCATTTATTTACTGTGAAAAATAGGTAAATAGGAAAATAGGAGTAGTAATAGTAAAATATTTTAAAATCATTTTTTCACGTGGGAAAAGGAATTGCTTCCATTTGAGTGGAGGAAATAGCTATTTTTATTTATTTCATTTGAAATAGGTAAAATAGAAAACAGCCAGGAAAAGAATGATTTAAGATTTGACTATCGTGCAATATTTACTATAAAATGCAATATTTCTGATAATATTTTAATGAAAGTGATATTTGAATTTTTTTCTCTAAAAATATAGAATATAGGAAAATATATTTGAGTATTTTTTGTCATGGTTTATATTTTTACGAATGAGAAATATTTGAAGAATCAGTATGTTAGAAAGTACAGGTAGATAGGTGTAGTTGAGCGTAGTATCGAGACAACAGGCAAATATTACAAATGAGGCACTGCCATTACAAATAGAGACGATGGGTTGATCAGAGCAGCAAGGCATAAAGAGAGAGGAGTGGCTGGTACTGCAGGTTCTGTGTCCAGGTACGACAGCATAGGTTCATAGTTCAGACAGTGAGAGCCCCAGTTAGGGCATGACAAAGCGCTAGACCGAGGCCATACACTTCTTGTCATGCCTGCACACACGGGGCCTCGGCGCCTAAGCATGCCATGCCTAGACATAAAATCTCTAGCCCAGTGCTTGTCATGCCTGCACACACTGGCCCGCCCAGCGCCATTGCATGCCATGCCATGACACACGGTGCCTCAAGTCTAGTGCTTCTGGCTACGCCACTTAACCCGCTCCATCGTGCCAAGAAATGTAATTTGCAATATTGATAGTGTTTCTACAATATTGGATGGTGCCACAACCCTTGCTGTCTCCTCCATGCCATTGCACTCGACAATACTGGGTGGCTTTCCGTGATCTATGCCTTAATCGCTTCCCCTAACCATGCTCGCTTCTCATTCCATCGCTTTCTTCCTCATTCATTGTTCAAAATATCATTCTCATGACAAAAAATGTTTTTCAATACCTTTTCCCATGTTTTCCCTATATTCTATATTTTTAGAGAGAAAAATTTAAAATGATCAATATTTTTCATTTAAAATATTATCAAATATTAATATTTTATAGTAAAATATTGCATTCCAATAGTCAAATCTTAAATCAATTCTTTCCTATTTTCCCTATTTTTCCCTCACACCTATTTTTCGTTTCTATTTTTCAGTAACAAATTAAAATAAAATATTTCCTCCACTTCAAATCGATCAATTTATCCCAAATATTTTTCCCGCCTGAGGCCCCGGTCTCAGGTGTCTAGCATGGAATGCCATAGTACACCAGCCCGAGCCCCGTGTGTTCAGGTACGGCATGCCATAGCACTGTACTCGGTGCCCGCGGTGTCTGTGCATGGCATGCCATAGCACTAGCCCGATGCCC
Organism: Tetrastigma voinierianum; assembly: GCA_016808115.1. Lineage (NCBI taxonomy): Eukaryota > Viridiplantae > Streptophyta > Magnoliopsida > Vitales > Vitaceae > Tetrastigma > Tetrastigma voinierianum. Next base: position 31,920 of record JAEQBH010003468.1, on the reverse strand, counting down.
CGTGTGTCTAGGCATGGCATGCCATAGCACTAGCCCGAGGCCCCGTGTGTCTAGGCATGGCATGCCATAAGTGATCAAACTTCAGCCCCGTATGCTGTGTGTAATGGCATGCCATAAAGACTAAAGGCTGAGGTCTCGTGGTGTCTAGGCATGGCATGCCATAGCACTAGGCGCCGAGGCATCGTGTGCCTAGGCATGGCATGCCATAGCACTCAGCCCGGGAGGTCTCAGAGATAAACAGGCATGCATGCCATAGCACTAGGGCGCGGAGGTCCCGTGGTGTTTGTGGCATGGCATGCCATAGCACTAAAGCGCCAGGCATCGCTGTTCAGCATGGCATGGCATAGCACTAGGCCGAGGCCCCGGCGGTGTTCAGTACGGCATGGCATAGCACCAGCCCGAGGCCCCGTGTGTCTAGGCATGGTGCGCCATAGCACCAGCCCGAGGCCCCGCGGTGTCTAGGCATTGGCATGCCACAAGACTAGACCGAGGCACCGCACTAGCATGGAATGGCAATATTCATGATAGAAATAAACCTCAACCCTAAAAACAATGTTTTTAAACTAGGGCGATTTAATCTAGGCATGGTTACGGCATGGCACTAGGTCGAAAGACCGTACAAGGCACGCACCAGCCGAATCACCGCGGTCTAGTACGTCATGGCACAAGGTCGTATACATCACACGTAATCGCGTGTCGAGGCGATGCCAGCAAGATTCAGGGTCGCGCCACCGCGCCTGTGCAAGACTCGTCGGAAAACGCTCCGAGGCATGCACTAGGTCGCAATCATCGCGCCTAAGTACGCTACGGCACTAGTCAATCAACGCGCTCAGCATGTGCCATGGCATTCAAAGTCGAGGCACCATCATAGTTTTCAGTAAGCACCGGGTCGCGCACCGCTACTTCAAAGCCATGACACTCAGTCGAATCAATTCGCTCTAGGTACGCCACGCACTAGGTCAATCAATCGTGCCTAGCATGTCACGGGCATTCAAAGTCGAGGCACCGCTTAGGCAAGCACCCGGTCAAGTAATCGTGCTCCGTGCCATGACATCAGTCAATCACCTTGCTCAGCATGCCATGGCACTAGGCCGAATCACCGTGCGTAGGCATGTCATGGCACTAGGCCGAGGCACCGTGCTTAGGCAAGCACATGGCCGAGGCACCGCTCCAGCCATGACACTAGGTCGAACGCTCGCTCAGGCAATGTCATGGCACTAGCACTAGGCCGAGGCACCGTGCCCATGCCATGGCACTAGACCGAGGCACCGTGCCCAGGCCATGGCACTAGGCCGAGGCACCGTGCCTTGGCATGTCATGGCACTAGGCCGAGGCACCGTGCCAAGGCATGCCTTGCACTAGTTTAGAGGCACCTGTGTAGGCATGGCATGTCACTAGCCATGGCACCCTCTGTCTAGGCAAGGCACTAGCAGGGGGAACCCCAAAATTAGGCATGTCATGGCATTAGGGGCCACCAAGGCACGTGCCTTGGCATGTCATGGCACTAAAGCCCAGCACCGTGCTTATAAAGTAAGCACTGCTCGAGGCACCGCGTGCTTAGGCAAGCACTAGGCTGAATGTCACGAACTCACTCTCTAGACCTCATCATCATAAGGGAAGGATCCCTCAATGGGCACAAGAGAGCCCCTCAAGCCCATATGTGCTAAGAGGAATGTTCTAGAACCTTGTGGAGACTTGACCGTAGCTATGTGGAAGGTCTCTAGAAGACTCCTCGAGAAGTCTGCTACACAATTGGTGTAAGATGCGAAGTGTCCACACTTGTGTAGAAGAGCGCGAATAATGAAGAATATGAAGACCATGGAAATATGGGAGAATATTCTAGAAACTTCCATGGTAGCCTCAGAATCACATGTACATAAGAGAACTCTAGAATTCTCTTAGGTTAGAGAGAGTCTTCCTAAATTCCCACACACCCTCCATTCATTTGTATATAAGGAGGTGGTGGCCTCATTTGCAAACCACCAACTTGAGAACCAAGCCAAGAGCTCTCAAAGCATTGTAAAGCATTCTTCAATAATAAAGAGCTTCTTTCTTCAAGTGTTCCCCCGTTCTCTCGTCCAAGCTTCGGTAGAAGCCGAGCTAGTAAGCAAGGCACTGAGGTTGGACTTAGCAACATCGAGTGCCATGAAGAAATCTTAAGTACCGCACCTGGAGCTTAGCAAGGAAAACTAAGTCCGTGACAAATGGTAATGTAGCTGTCACACGCTGAATTACTGAAGATACACGTCGTAGATCTCATGTAGGAAGAGTTGCCGAGCAAGTCCGGAGTGGACTCTGACCCTTCCGCCATGGGCGGGAAAGAAGGACAAGTCCCGTGATCCTCTCTCACAAGCTTGGATAGCCTGGTGACGCTGGCTGGGAGATCGATGGCGACACCGGCGCAGGAGCTGACATCACGGAGCAGAAAGCATGGAGAAGGCCGTGGAGGATCTTCACAGCAGATCCAAGACCTTCAAGAGGGCATGCATGGCTCGCCGATCCCGGTGGTGTCGCACGAGGAGTTCAGGAGGGTCCTAGACATGCCTCGCAGGTTTCTAGAGTCAAGAGGTCAGAGTCTCTACCAAGCACGGTTGTTATCGGAGGCAAAAGGTGGCCATTTACGAGGCACAAGAGTCACCGTGTTATGGCCACCACGAGGCACCAGGGTGAGGGTGCCAAAGCCACACATGTTCAAGCAACGAAAATGCCAAGGAGTTAGACAACTTCTATACTATTGAGAGGTACTTGGTGCGATAGCACCGACCGGGTTTAGGCGACAAAGGTACGCACCGGCTACGCCTACCTCAATCGGGATAATGTACCTATTGTGGCGAGAAGGTTCAGAGATAGAGAAGGGATGCACCATGGGACACGTGGCGCATTTCTCAGAGAGAAATCAAAAGCGCTTCACCCGAGGATGGGAAATACTTGCACCTGAAAAGACTGTATCTCAAGCACACGGGGTCGATTCTCCAGATCATGTCAAGAGTTCTCCTCCTAATGCTTGGCTTCCCGATATGAATGAGAAGGAACTTCTTCAACTTCATGGAGAACCCGCAAGGATGGGCACGAAAGCAGAACTATGAGAAGAGGAGCAAGGAAGACTCAGCAACCCGCCATGGCAGTCGCCGAATCCTCGATGGATCACAAGCGAAAGCATGTCTTCCGATGACGAGGGCTCAAGGGTTAGCCATAGTCTGCAAAGGAGAAGAGGTGTCCCCTGTAGGGTTCAAGATACCGGCAGCTGATGGACGGGGAGAAGAGGTACCCCGCAATATTGCTAGGCATGGTAAGGGCAAGCAAAGCCCACACTCAGTAAAGATAGCGCTGCGCGCAAAGCCACGGGGTCTACGCCAAAGTTAAATCATTCCCATGCGATGGTCCCGCATTTGACAAGGAATGTCCTAAGAGAAAGCACCTGCCTTTATCGAGAAAAAGTGAGAAGATGATGGAAGATGCACACCTAGGTTCGATACAGATGTTAGTCGCCCTCCAAGTCATGCCTAAGGCTAGTCCGCAGTGAGCGAAGTGAGCAAATGAGGTAGCCGCACCAATACCTGTGGACAAAACTTTGGGCGGTAAAGTATAAGTCTGGCAAGAAGGCACAACACCCGTGCCCTCGATCAAATGGCACAGCCAGGATGTCAAAGCTCGAGAAGGATAGAGACTATCCTAGCTGAACTGGCCTAATAGGAACACCCGAGTCCCTCCCAACGCGAGGAATAATTCGGTTCAATGGAAGGGTTCCACCGGGCTTAAGGTTGGGTCAGAGCACGAGAACGCGCTGGGCAAGTTCGTAGAATGGAACCGACGGTTCGAGACTGCGATATCGACGGGGTCGTCGATGGCATGGGTGGGGGAGAGTGTCACGAATCACTTGTGGACTCATCATCATATGGGAAGGGATCCTCAACGGGCACAAGAGAGCCCCTGCCCATATGTGTAAGAAGAGGTGGAATGCTTCAGAACCTTGTGGAGACTTTGACCAGCTATGTGGAAGGTCTTGCAGAAGACTCGAGAAGTCTACACAATTTGTAGAAGATGTTGGAAGCAACCCACACTTGTGCAATATTTCTGAATAATGAAGAATATGTTAATCATGAATATGGGAGAATATTCTAGAAACTTCCATGGTAGCCTTGTAAATCATGATGTACATAGTAGAACTCTCACTTTCTAGGTTAGGAGAGTCTTCCTGTTCTACATTACTTCCATTCATTTGTATATAAGGAGGCAGGGCCTCTTATTTGCAACCACCAAACTCGAGAACCAAGCCAAGAGCTCTCAAAGCATTGTAAAGCATTCTCTCTTCAATAAAGAGCTTTCTTCTTCAAGTGTTCTCTGCCTTCTTCGCTTCAAGTCAGAAGCTGAAGCATAAGCAAGGTAACGGAGGGCTTAATTTAGCAACATCGAAAGTGGGCGAAGCTGTTTGGCACCGCACGGAGCTTAGCAAGGAAACTAAGTCCGTGACATGAATCACCGTGCCTAGGCATGTCATGGTGATCAAAGGCCCAGCACCGCGTTTTAGGCAAGCACTGTCGAGGGCACCGCGGCTTCAGCAAGACCTGTCGAATCACCGTGCCTAGGCATGTCATGGCACCAGCCTGCACCGCGCCCAGCACCGCGGCCTGGCGGCGCTTCCACGGCACCAGTCCGGCGCACCGCGCCCAGCATGTCATGGCACTAAACAGGCACCGCGTCTGTGCATGTCATGCGGCACTAGCCTGTGCACCAAAGTGCCCAGCATGTCAGCGGCACCAGCCCAGCACCGCGCTCAGCGTTACCGCTACGGAACTCAATGCGGCTCCGGGCAAGCACAAGGCGAATCATCGCGCTCAGTACGTCATGGCACTAGGCCCAGCGCCGCCCAGGCGTTACCGCTATCGAATCATCAGTGCCTAGGCAGGTCACGGCATTAGGCCGAGGCACCGTGCCTAGGCATGCTCATGGCACTAGGGCCTGAGGCACCGTGCCCGGGCAAGCACCGCCGAGGCACCGTGCCTAGCAAGCACCCGTCAGCAATCGCGCCTGGGGCAAGCACCAAAGTCGACGCACCGCGCCTAGGCATGTCATGGCACTAGGCCGGGAATCACCGTGGCCCAGGTACGGCACTAGGTCGAATCAATCGCGGCCCAGGCATGCCATGGCATCAGCCTAGGCCGAGGCGCCACGCGACTCAGTACGTCACCAAGATTCAGCCGGCGGGCACGCCGTCTAGGCACGACCCCAAAGTGGGCAAATATGACTAGGCATGCCATGGTACCAGTCGAGGGCACCGGTTCAAGCATGGCCTAGCTTAGCATGGGGGAGGCAAGATGTAATATCATGGTGGGGGTGGGGAGGCAAGATGTAATGGTACGGTTCGCACGGGCATGATATCACACCATGCCTAATCCGCTCACCACGTGATCGAGGCAACATGTTCATTTGACGAAGCACGACTGAGGCACCATGGCATACCAGGTGCAAGCCGCAAGTCGGGCTGATCCGAATTCGCTTTGTCTTGATCAGCAAGGCACCGCGCGTCAATCAACTCCAGCTTCTACTCCCGCTTAGCTTTTTTATTACACGCATGCTTTATCCGTCGAATCGAAGATTTGTCTAACCATTAAGGTGGGCTTCCCCGGCACCACCCCGGTAACGCCCAACCTCTTATCTGAGGGACTAAAAGGGAAACGCCGGTGGATCTGGTTCGAGGGAGGACGAATCCGGAGCTTATTATTAGTATTGACCGGGATCGTATAAAGAAGGTGTCACCGCCACTTACAATACCGTCAGATTTAAGTCGCTCCAAAGGATCAATCTGGCCGCTTCATCAATAACGTTCGTTGCGGCCCACACCATTGTCCACCGCGAGGACCACCAAGCGACACGCGCCTTCCGGGGTCGAGGGCCTCACCGAGGGCTCCGCACGGCGGACAAGACGCTGGCCGCTTCTAGCCCTGATCAATTTAGATATGTCGTCATAATCCAACAGACTTAGCTTCTCACATCGGGGTTTTTTCAACCGCCACATGACCAATTGCGCGAATCAACTGCCTTCCGCATTCAGGTTGAATTACTATCGCGACACCGCCATCGCATAAACTAACCTCGCCTCACGACTGGCTCAAACCCACCACGCCCTATCAGGGTGAACAATCCAACACTTGCAATTCCGCCTTCACAATGATAGGAAGAGTTTCACATCGGCGATCAAAAGCAACGCCGCTGCGAACGCCATCGCTTACAAACGCTTATCCCCGTGGTAACTTTTCTCGACACCTCTACCAAATCTCGAAGGTCCAAAGGATCTGACAGCCACGCTCACTCCGGCTCGTATTCGTGACCGGAAATCGAATCAAACGAAGCACCCTTTGTTCCACACGAGATTGCCTCGTTAGGTTTCCATCTCAGACACCCATGCTATCTTTAACGATGTGCTTCGCCCCAACAACCCCACCCGACAATGTCTTCCGCCGGGATCGAGTCGCCACAGCGCCTCGGGTCCAAAAGGAGGGATGTTCCCGCCTCCGATTCACCACAAGTAAAATAACGCAAAGTAGTGGTATTTCACTACCGCTTCCGGCCCACTTATCCTACACCTCCAAGTCATTTCACAAAGCCCGACTAGAGTCAAGCTCAACAGGTCTTCTTCCTCGCCGACCGCCAAGCCCGCTCGTCGTGGTTTCACTGGAGAGTGATGTGACGCGGGGAATCTCGCATCCATCTCGCGCGCCGCCACCACTAGATGACGCGGCATTTGGCTACCTTAAGAGAGTCATAGTTACTCCGCCGCTAATTCGCTATTGAATTTCTTCACTTTGACATTCGCAGCACCGCGCGTAAATCACATCGCGCCAGCATCCGCAGTGGATTCAACGCAATGCTTTGTTTTTACCAACAATGGATTCCCCTTGTCCGCATCAGCTTCGAAGTCGACTACCTGACGCCGGAAGGCCCCGAGGGAGCCGCTCCTGGGCCCGTTCTCGGGCCTAAGACGCGGGCGACCCGCTCTACGGAGCGTACCGAAAGGGGCCCACCGGACACCGACGGTTCGACCGGGACCCTGTGCTCACCCTCGCAGCCAATCCTTCCCAGGTTACTTGATCCATTTTTACGACTTCCTTGCCTACATTGTTCCATCGACCGTAGGTCGCTCACCTTGAGACCGATGCGCTTATGAGTACTGACCGGGCGTGGGAGGCACTCGGCCTCCTCCCGATTTCGGCCGCCGAGGCGCACCCGACACGCCGACGTGGCGCGGCAGGTTTTCCACTGGCCGGACTTACCGCCGGAAATAAAGCCTGTAGGGCGCTCGCAAAACGTAAAAGATAATCCTTCCCGAGGCCCTCGACGACGTCGGACCAACGGGCCGCGCTGGCCGTACCGCCACGCCCCGCTCGTGAATGTTAACCCGATTCCTTTCGATGCTCGCGCGCAGATCGCGCATCGGACGTTTCGCCTCTTCTTAGGATCGACTAACCCATGTGCAAGTGCCGCTCACATGGAACCTTTCCCTTCTACTTTCAAAGTTCTCATTTGAATACTACACACACCAAGATCCGCACCGATTCCACAAGCTCCGCCCGGCTCGCGCCTGTGTTTTGCGCACACACCGCCGCGCCTCCCAACATCGAGGTGTTCGGCTCCTTGCCTCGACTGGCCGGGGGATAGTCGCGCTCAGCCGCTGCATCCATTTTCTGGGGCTAGTTGGATTCTGGCAGTGAGCTGCTACACACTCCTTAGCTGATCGAATTTCCATGACCACACCGCCCCGCCGGCCTTGCACCCACCAACACCGGTGGGTTCTGTGGTTGGCCACAATAAGCACCGTGAACCCGGCCCTGCTCATCCCGCATCGCGCCCTTACCAAAAACGCCCACTGGAGCTTCGATTCCGCCATCGGCCAATGGAGCAATTGTTGCCCTACTTCCATTTAAAGTTTGAGGAACAAATGAGGGCGCCAGCTTCCGATGCCTCTAATCATCGGGTTCGATAGAATCACCGCTGGCTCCGGCCTATCCCGAGAAACTTCTCGGAGTAACCAAATACTAGATGGTTCGACAGTCTTCGCCTATACCAAGTCGACGAACGATTTGCACGCCAAGACGCCGGTCCCACCGCAGTTTCCTCTGGTCACTACGTGCATACCACCATCTTTCGGGTCCCGATGTGCATGCCCACCGAACCCCCTCAAGACATAACGGCCGATCGCACTCCTCGAGGGGATCCCGCCGATCGCTCTCTTACGCCACGGTTTATTTACAGCCCGGGCTGACCGCACACTACGTCGACTTTTTGGTCCGTGTTTCAAGATTCGCCTAGTGGGGCCCACGGCCACCGATGAGCAAGACAAATAAGCACGCCCGGCACGGCGCCAGATTCCAGTCGATCGAGGCGACGACGCCTCCACGGGTATGATCATAACCCGGCTCGGGTCGCGCACCCAACCGCTACGTCCGCGCCCGGAAGTCGACGCATGGATCGGATGACGCCGCTCCACATCCGACCGAGGCGCACGGGCCGCCCCATCCGCTCCTCCCTGGCTAAATTTCAAGCACTCTTTGACTCTCTTTCGAAGTCCTTCATCTTTCGCGGTACTTGTTCGCTACTCCGCCTCTCGCCCGCATTTACCGATCAATTTACCGCCCTGACAGCTCGCATTCCAAACAACCCGACTCGTCGACTACCGCAGGCGCATTGCGGTCCGCACGAGGCCTCACTTTTCCCGCGCCTCTTCCAGGGACTCTGGGCCCGGTCCGTCGAGGACGCTCCGCATCACCTTGACTACGGATCACCCGGACTCAGCTGGCTTTTCCTGCCGTCACGTTACTAAGGGAACTTGTAAGTTTCTTTTCCTCCGCTTATCGATATGCGAACTCGCCGGTGTTCTCGCCGACTGGGTCACCGGCCGAGGTCTCTGCTCAGGCGCCCCGCCGCGAAGCCGCTACCGACATGGAGATTCTCCTCCTCCGGACGAGGGAAAGGATCGTGGTTCTTCAAACCACCGGCCATCGGCGCATCGCCACGACGCATTTTTAACCAACCGCTGACTGATGTTCCATGGGGAGGCCACTGTCCGCTCTGACCCAAAGCCCTCGGTCGCTGAAGGGCTGAGGGCGACACAGGCGCAGACGCCCGTGCAAAAGGCTCGACCTAATGGCGCCGCGCCGCGAATCGGCGCTCAAAGACCCGATGATTCTCCACGGATTCCGCAATTCACACCAAGTATCGATTTTTGCTACGCCTTCATCGATGCAGAGCCTAGATATCCGCTGTCGAGTCGCTTTTGCGGAGTTAATCACACTTTCCTCGCGCATCCGCGGACCGGCGACGGATGGGCGCCGCCGCTAGATTTTCCTTTAGGGCGCTTCCACGGGTTCGTTGTTGATCTGAAGCCCTAAGAAGACACCCCATGCACTCCAGGTGCTGGAAAGTATATCATGAGGCCCACCGATCCATCGAGAGCGGAGCGGGAGGGCTTCACGCCGCTCGCCTCGACGTTGTTAAACAACGTGTTCACTGGGTCGTCGGCTTATAGGTTCGACACGATCCTTCCAGTTCACCTACGGAACTGTTACGATTCTTCCTCTGAAATGATAAGAACTAAGTGATCCTCTCACACGCCGCAGCGGCGAACTCCGCTCACGTCGCGATCCCAACACCCCAATCTAGACCATCCACCTGGGCAGGAGCGACTGGCTGTGTGTACAAAGGGGCGGGGACGTAGTCAACGCGAAATGATGACTCTGCGCACTATTAGGAATTCCTCGCTGAAGACCAACAAATTGCAATGATCTATCCCCATCAATGGCGTCTAGGCCCTCAAAGATTACCCCGCCCGGGCTTCGCCAAGGCCATAGACTCCGTTGAATACATCGCTGTAGCTGGCGCCCGAACATCTAAGGCATCACGCACTGGGTATCGCTTTCTCAACTTCCTTGGCCTGTTTACCATAGTCCCTCTAAGAAGCCGGGCCAAGTGAGGATCACCTCATAGCTAGCTTAGCAAAGGAGGTCTCGCCTGCTAACTAATTAACCAGACAAATCGCCCACCAATCCAAGAACGGCCATGCACCACCACCCATAGAATCAAGAAAGAGCCTACCACTAACCTTACTATGTCCGACCGGTAAGCTTCCCTGTCAGTCAAACCCGCCCGCCAAAGCCCCCCCGCGGTGCTCACAATTCCTTAAGTTTCACCATGACCATACTCCCCGGAACTCCAAAACTTTGATTTCTCATAAGGCGCACGAGTCCTAGCAACATCCCCATCCGGCTCCGCATCGTTACGGTCAGTACTGTGATTCAAGATCCGGGATCGCCTTCGGCGCCCCAATCCGTTTGATTAATGAAAACATCTCGTAAATGTTGCAGCTGAATTGCCTTCATAAATCCAAGAATTTCACCTCCGACTATGAAATACGACGCCCCGACCGTCCCCTCGTTAATCATTACTCCGATCCCGGGCGCCAACACAATAGGGACCGGAATCCTACGATGTTATCCCATGCTAATGTATCCTACAGCGTAGGCTTCTGCTTTCAGCACTCTTACCTCTTCAAAGTAACAAAGACTGTGAGGCACGACCGCTTCGCTTAAGACTTCAGGAGCGCATCGCCTGCAGAAGGACAAGATAATCACAAGACACCGTAAGGCTGGATCGATCAATCTATCCCAAAGTCCAACTACGAAGCTTTTAACCCGCAACAACTTAAATAATATACGCTTATTGAGCTGAATTACCGCTACCGGCACTGCATTCTGCCCTCCAATGGATCCTCGCAGGGATTTAGACTGCACTCACTCCAACCACAGCACTCAAAGAGCCCTAGATTGCTATTTATCGGTCACCAATTTCCCCGTCGTGATCGGTACGGCGCACCGCTGCCTTCTTGATGTGTAGCCGCTTCTCGTGCCCTCTCCTAATCGAACCCACTCCCTCCGCCATCCGCCAATACACCATGGTAGGCCACCATCCCTACCATCGAAAGCTGATAGGCGTATATATTCACGAGCGCGCCGCCAGACGACGGCCGCGGCGTATCCGGTCGAGTTATCATGAATCATCAGAGCAATCCGCATAGCCCGCCGACCTTTATCTAATAAATGCATCCTTCCGTGGTCTGGGTTTGTCGCGACGTATTAGCTTCTGCATCAATACTGCTTATCCGAGTAAAGAAGTACCATCAAACAAACTATAATCGATTTAATGAGCCATTCAAGTAGCCTACAAGCCCGAATTAGTTCATACTATACATGGGATTATTTAATCTTTGAGACAAGCATATGACTATCGCGTGGATCAACCAGGTATATTCTTGTGCAACGTCAGAACCGCATGCACCTACCTAGACCACAACGGTGCTCCGGAGGGCAAAGTGTAGCCGATCGTCGCACATACGCGTCTCAGCATGAACGCTTAAGCTTCCTGGGCAATAGTGTGATCTTTGCATCCCATGCCCGCGGTTAAGGTTCCGCATCCGAGAAAGCACGAAGCCATCATCATGGCTCCATCATGGAAACCCTTCGCATGGTCACACGCCAAGGGGGAGTACATGGAGCACGCATGATCGCCGCAAGGTCCACCCTCCGCCTCTACGAAAGGTAGCTAATGAGAAAGGCAACATTCGAGAGAAAATTCATCGATCGGAAGGCAACACAGAACCATTATCAAGTGATGCCCAAGGCTTGATCTGCCGCCAGTAGCTGTGAATGAGGAGGACGTGGGGCAATAGTCTGCTGCACCGAGCAAGGAGCCTTACCAACCCATTACCCAAACACCACTCACACGCCTTAATGCTGACTTCAAGACGCACCCACAATAATCAACCGTGACTAGTCGGGAGTCACCTCCCAAGAAGCACACCTGAAGCAACAAGTGATGCCTCAGAAAATTATCGAATAATGAAGAATGATAACACTATTTCCAAGCAACCGAATAGTTGGTCAAGCAACAAGACAAGCCTAGACAAAGCAAGATCGCAGAAGCCTGGGTGCCCAAGCCACCATGTCTGTGCAATGAACTATGTCGAGGCACCGTGTCTGTGCAACGGCATGGTACTGTGCCGAGGCACCATGTTGTCTAGGCATGCAGACTCTACAAGGCACCGTGCCTAGGCATGTCATGACACTAGTCCCAGGCACCGTGCTTATGCAAGGCACTAGGGAGAGGAACCGTGCCTAGGCAAGGCACTAAGCCAAGGAACCTTGCCTAGGCAAGGCACTAAGCCAAGGAACCTTGCCTAGGCAAGGCACTAAGCCAAGGAACCTTGCCTAGGCAAGGCACTAAACCGAGGAACCACGCCTAGGCATGGCACTAGCACCATGCCCAGTGCATGCACTCAGGCCAGAGGCTTCATGCTCAGCATGCACTGGGGACAGCAGGACCGTGCCCCAGCCAAGGCACTAAGCGAGGCACCATGGTTGTGGGAACGAGGGGCATGCTTCGGCAAATGTGGGAACATCCGCCCATAGGCTTGGGAGGCCAAGGGCAAGCAAAGATGGCGCCTTAGGCAACGAGTCGACAAAGATTCCATGGGAGAGCTAGCAACGGATCATCGTCAAATTGCACAGCAATCTGGACGTCGAGGACTGGGTGGTATATGAGTTATCAACCATGCCACAAGTGGTACGGGTGTGTGCACGGGAGCAAAGACGCGAAGGCGCCGCGTTCCAGGCCATGGCACCATGCCTAAGCAAGGCACTAAGCCGAGGCACCATGCCCAGCATGCACTAAATGAGGCACGCGCCTTTGCACGCACTGGGGCGAAGGCACCTCGCTTCGTGCAAGGCACTGAAGCGAAGGCGCGCACCATGGCCAGGCATGCACTAAACGGAGGCAACCGCCGTGCTCAGGCGAAGGCCCCGCGCTCAGGGCATGAATCCAGGCCGTTAATCGCGACTAGCTACGCACCAGTCGAGGCACCCCCGCCAAGGCATGCACTAGTCGAGGCACCCTCGTCGGTGCACGCGCATCAGCCGAGGCACCATTGCCCGTGCAAGCACCAGTCGAGGCACCCGCCGAGGCATGCACCAGGTCGAGGCACCCCCGCCTAGGCACATGCACCAGGCCGAGGCACCGTCGGTGCATGCACCAGTCGGCGCACCATGCCCGTGCAAGCGCACCAGTCGGCGCACCGCCGGCGCATGCACCAGGTCGCAGGCACCGCCTGTGCACGACCAGGCCGCAGGCACCCCGTCGAGGCACGCACTAGGCCGGCGCACCATGCCCGTGCGCGCGCGCACCAAAGTCGGCGCAACTTGTCGGCGCATGCACTAAATGGTGCACTACGCCGCGCAGCACCAGGCCGCGGCACCCGCTCCAGGGCATGCACCAGGCCGGCGCACCTCGTCGGTGCGCATGGCACTACAGTCGGCACCCGCCCGTGCAAGCGCACTGTGCCGGCAACTTTGTCGAGGCAGTACGCATCAGGCCGGCGCGCGCGCACCAGCCAAGGCACCGCCTGTGCATGCACCAGGCCGTAGCACCTTCGTCGGTGCATGCAATTAAAGTCGGCGCAACCATGCCCGTGCAGCGCACCAGCCACGCATTCCGCTCTGGTGCATGCACCAAAGTCGGCGCACCGTCGGCGTACGCACCAGTCGGTGCGCACCATGCCCGCGTGCAAGCGCGTGAGCAACCGGCGGCACCGCGGTTCGCAAGGTACCAAATGGCGCACCATGCCCAAGCAAGGTACTTAGCTCGAGGCACCGCGTTCAGCGGTACAGTTCGGCGCACCAGCGTCTGGTGCAAGGTACCAGGCCAAGGCACCATGTCTCAGCAAGGTACTGGGGTCGGTAGGCACCGCCTTGTAGCATGCACTGTCGAGGCACCGCGTTCGCAGCGTACTAAAGTCGGCGCACCATTGCCTGTGCAAGGTACTAGGCACCGTGCCTAGAGGCATGTACCAAAGCAGGCAACGTGGGGGGGGGAATGAGGTGGCATGCCTACCTCAAGCAACGTAAAGCAACGTGGGGAACGCAGAGGCATGTCAAGAACATGGGGGAACGTCCGGTCCATATTTCGCGGCCATGGGCAGCAAAGATGGCATCTTAGAAAACTAGCCGACAACGACCGCTGGGAGAGCAAGCAACTGGGTCATTGTCTAGCCTCACCTACAGAATCGAATGCCGAGGGCTTTCAGGGTGGCATATGAAAGAACGCCCCATGCCACTAAGCGGGCATGGGTGTGTGCACGCCAAGTAGCACTAAGGCTGGTATTTGAAGGCCTGCAAGGCGCCGCTGCCCATGTGAGGCAACCACCCCCTTAAAGAGCAATACAAGCCTTTGAAAAAATCGAGTGGATATCACACATGCTCGGGGAGACATAATGGAAAATTTTAAATTGCAGAAAGCGATTTTAGTCCCGTTTTTTTGCAGATTCTCTTTATAATAATTATACATGGCCAAGAAAAAAAGAAGAAAAAAATTTTGACGCAGAAAATATTTATTTTTATTTATTTACTAGAAAAATAGGGGAAAATAGGGAAAATAGGAGAAAATAGTAAAAATATTTTAAAATTCATTTTTCACATGGGAAAATATTTGGGACCAGAATTACTCGATTTGAAGTGAGGAAATATTTATTTTAATTTATTTACTGAAAATAGGCGGTAAAAATAGGTGAAAATTGTGGGGAAAATAGGGGAAAATAGGGGAAAATAGGGGAAAATAATTGATTTAAGATTTGACTACTGAATGCACATTTACTATAAAATATTAATATTTGATAATATTTTAAATGAAAAGTGATAATTTTAAATTTTTGTTTTCTAAAAATATAGGAATATGGGGAAAATACGGGAAAAGGTATCAAAACATTTTTTGTCATGAGAACGATATTTTGAACAATGAATGAGGAAGAACAAATGGAATAGGAAACGAGCATGGTTAGGGAAGTCGATTACAAGTATAGGTGTTAAGTTTTCACTCAATATTGCTTCGGTGCACGGCAATGGAGGACAAACAATGGTCAGGGCACCATCAATACAACAGGCACCTATCAACAAAATTACATTTCTGGCACGATGGAACTGCCATCGTGGCGTGGCAAAGCACTAGGCCGAGGCACCGCAGGCCGCGGCATGGCGGCAAGCAATAAGCACTAGGGCGAGGCCCCAGGTGTTCAGCATGACAAAGCACTGCATCGCAGGCCCTATGTTCAGCATGGCACGGCACTGAAGCGCCGAGGCCCCGTGTTCAGGCATGACAAAGCGTCAGACCGAGGCCATATGTCCAGGCATGGCTAGCACTAAAGCCGAGGTCCTCAGGCCCCGTGTGTCTATGCATATGCCATAAAGACCAGCGCCGAGGTCTCAGCAGGCCCAGTACGGCATGGCATGCCAAGGCTGATTCTAGCGCACTCGAGGTCTCGTGTGAACAGCATGGCATGCCATAAGACTACCCCCGAGGCGCCGAGGTCTCGTGTGTCTAGGCATGGCATGCCATAAGCATTCAGGGCATCGAGGGTCTCAGTGTGTCTAGGCATGCATGCCATAGCACTAGGCTGCGCCGAGGCCCCTGCGTGTCTAGTAGCTGGCATGCCACGATTCGTACCTCTGAGTTCCTCGGTGTCTGGGGCATGGCATGCCATAGCACTAGCGCCGAGGCCCCGTGTCTAGGGCATGGCATGCCATAGCACTAGCCCGAGGCCCCGAGGCCCTGTGTGTCTAGGCATGGAATGCCATAAACACTAGGCGCTGTGGCCCTGTGGTAGCCCAGGCATGGCATGCCATACATTCTAAATTCGAGGCCCCGGTCCCGTGTGTCTAGGCATGGAATGCCATAGCACTAGCCCGAGGCCCCGTGTGTCTAGGCATGGCATGCCATAGCACTCAAACCGAGGCCCCGTGTGTTGAGAGCACGGCATTTTTTTCATAGCACTAGCCCGACGCCCGTGTGTCTAGGGCATGGCATGCCATGCCATTCACCGGCGCTCGTGTCTAGGCATGGCATGCCATAAAGACTAGCCCGAGGCCCCGCATGTTCAGGCATGGCATGCCATACACTAGGCGCCGGAGGGGCCGCGGTGTCTAGGCATGGCATGCCATAGCACCAGCGCCGAGGCATCGTGTGTTCAGGCATGGCATGCCATAAAGACTAGCCCGAGGCCCTCGCATGTCTGGGGCATGGCATGCCATAAAGACTAAGCTGAGGTCCCAGGTGTCTAGGGCATGGCATGCCATAAAGACTAGGCGCCGAGGCATCGGTGTCTCAGGCATGGCATGGCATAAGCACTAAAGTCGAGGCCCTCGTGTGTCTAGGCATGGCATGGCATAGCATCCACACTCCCGAGGCCGAGCCCCGTGTTCAGCATGGCATGCCATGCACTAGCCCGAGGCCCCGTGTGTCTAGGCATGGCATGCCATAGCACTAGACCGAGGCACCGTTCTAGGCATGGAATGGCACATTCATGATAGAAATAAACCTCAACCCTAAAAAACAATGTTTTTTAAACTGGTGGCTTATTTTAATTCAGTATTGAAGCGGCATGGCACTAGTCGAGGCACTGCCAAGGTACACCAGGCCGAATCACCGTGTCTAGGCATGTCATGGCACAAGGCCGAGGCACTCGCGTCGAATCGCCAGTGTCGAGGCACGCCACAGCACTAGGCCGCGCCACCGTGCCCAGCAGCACCGGTCGAGGCACCGCTCCCGGTGAGGCACGACTAGCGTCAATCACGTGCCTGGGGGCACGCCATGGCACCAGCCAATCACCGCGTTCAGGCATGCCTGGGCGGCACCAAAGCCTGAGGCACCAAACGCGCTTAGGCAAGCACCGGGCCGCAGGCAATCGCGGCCCGCCACGACACCAGTCAATCAATTCGCCAGTACGCCATGGCACCAGCCGAATCAATCGCGCTCAGTACGTCACGGCACTAGGTCGAGGCACCAACGCGCTTAGGGCAAGCACCGCCGAGGCACCGCGCCCGCCATGACACTAGTCAATCATCTGTCTAGTACGCCGCGGCACTCAGCCGAATCACCGCGCTCGGCATGTCATGCGGCACTAAAGTCGAGGCACCGTGCTTGCAAGCACCGTCAGGCACCGCGCTCCGTGCCATGACACTAGGGCCGAATGCCGCTCTAGTACGCGTCATGGCACTAGCACTGTGCCGAGGCACCGCGCCCATGCCATGGCACTAGACCGGCGCGCCCGCCCAGCCATGGCATTCAGCCGAGGCACCGCGCCTCTCGTACGTCATGGCATTCGCGCCGAAGGCACCGCGCCGCGCATGCCTCGCGACTAGGCCGAGGCACTCGCGGTAGGCATGGCACGTCACCAGGCCATGGCACCGCTTCAGTAAAGGCACCAGCGTGGGAACCCTCGCCTGTGCATGTCACAAGATTCATTACCAAGGCAATCGTGCTCGCATGTCACGGCACCAAAGCCCAGCACCGTGCTAGCAAGCACCGGCCGAGGCACCGCGCTTAGGCAAGCACTAGGTCAATCACCGCGCCTAGGCATGTCATGGCATTCCAGGGCCCAGCAATCGCGGCTTGTGCAAGCACCGTCGAGGCACCGCGCTTTCAGCAAAGCACCAGTCAATCAATCGCGCCTTAGGCATGTCATGGCACCAGTCTGTGCATCAAGTGTTCAGCACCGCGCCAGTACGTCATGGCACTAGTCCGAGGCAATCGGCCCAGTAATGTCATGGCACCAGGCCGAGGCAATCGCGTCTCGTGCATGTCATGGCACCAGCCCGTGCACCGGCCCAGCACGTCACATGGCACCAGCCCGTGCACCGCGCTCAGCAAGCACAAGGCTGAATCAACGCGTTCAGGCGCTACTGCTATAATCACCGCGCCTTAGCATGTCAGCGGCACTAGGCCCAGCGCCGCGGCTCAGCAAGCACAAGGCCGAATCACCGCGTTCAGTACGTGCCATGGCACTGTGCCGAGGCAATCGCGCCTAGGCATGCGTCGCGCTAAGACAAAGTCGGCGCACCGCGCCCGGCGCACTTGGTCGTAGGCACCGCGCTCAGCACCGCCGAGAATCGCTCGCAAGCACCAGTCGACGCCACCGCCCAGGTACGTCATGGCACTAGTCAATCACCGCGGTTCAGCACGGCACTAAAGTCGAATCAATCGCGCCCAGGTACGCCATGGGGCGATTCAGGCCCAGGTCGAGGCGTCGCGACCAGGCAATGTCACGCACAGTCGGCGGCACGCCGCCCAGCACCCACCCCGCGGCGCTATGGACTAGTACGCCATGGCACTAGTCGGTAAGACCGCGGTCTACGCCTGCCTTAGCAATGGGGAGGCAAAGATGTAATATCATGGGGGTGGGGAGGCGCATGTAAATGGCATTGGCCCGCACATGATCATCGGGCCAACATGCTCCTGAATCCGCCTACCACGCGGATCGAGGCAACACGCTCGAATGGATCGCAGTTACCCACCAGGCACCGCGGCATGCTCTCGCGGTGCAAGCGCCAAGTCACCGGTCCGAATTCGCTCGTCTTGATTTGAGCGCGCAATCGCCACCCAATCGCTTCTCATTTCGTTTAGCTTTTTTTATTCCATACGCATGCTTTATCCGGTCGATCCAAGATTTGTTCAATCCACAGGCTTCCGTACCACCCTCGTAACGCCCGTAACCTCTGTCGAGGGACGAAAAAGCGGGAAACGCGGTGGATCTGGTCGAGGGGAGGACGAATCTGGAGCGACATAGGTCACCTCGCGGATCGCGGGCAAAGAAGGTTACCGCCACTTACAATACCCCGGCCGCGACGGTCGTCGCAAAGGACTCACCCCGCGGCCGCACAGTTCGGGCTACCCACACGGCTTGTCCACCGCGAGGACCTATCGGCGACGTGCCTTCGGGGGTCGAGGGCCCCTACCGAGGGTTTCCAGAACGGCGACGGCGCACGCTGCCGCTTAGCCCGACTCGACTTCAAGAGGTGTCTACCATAATCCAAATACATCTTAGCTTCGCTACATCAAGCCAAACTGCCGCCGATGACCACCAGCGAATCAACGGCCTCTCAGACAGGTTGAATTACTTCATCGCGATAATCGTCATCGTGCAGGTAAAACTAACCGCCCCACGACGGCCTAAACCCACCACGCTCCTTATCGGGTGGGGTGAACAATCCAACACTGCGAATTCCCGCTTCTCAATGATAGAAGAGTTTCGTTACCGAAGGATCAAAAAGGCTCGCCGCTTATGAACGCTTGGCTGCCAAGCCGCTTATCCCTCGTGGTAACTTTTCGACACCTCTAGCTTCAAATTCAAGGTCTAAAGGATCGATAGGCCACGCCACGCGCTCAGACCAGATCGGAAATCGAATCAAACGAAGCTTTACCCTTTGGTTCCACACGAGATTTCTGCCTCGTTGAGTCATCTTAGGGACACCGCACTTTTAACAGATGTGTGTCGCCTTCGTGTACCAAACTCTCACCCGACAACAAATTTTCCATCAGATCGACGCTACGAAGGCTCGTCCAAAGTAGGATGTTCCCTACTCCGATTCACTAATAAGTAAAATAACGCGTATGGTATTTCACTGGCCGCTTTCCGCTCCCACTTATCCTGTACACCTCTCAAGTCATTTCACAAAGCTCCGACTAGAGTCAAGCTCAACAGGTCTTCTTTCCCCGCTGATTCCCGCCAAGCCTGCTCTCGTCGTGGCTCACCGGATAGCAGACGTGGACAGCGGAATCTCGCATCCATTCATGCCACACTAGGATGACGAGCATTTGGCTACCTTAAGAGTCATAGTTACTCCCGCCGCTTACCCGCGCTATCACTTCTTTCCACTTCGGCATTCAGAAAGACTCGCGTAAATCATGATCGCGTGAGCATCCGTTGTGGACCATCGCAATGCTTTGTTTTAATTTCAAACAGGCCTGATCTCTTGTCCGCATCAGCTTCGAAGTCGATCGCTCGACGCCAAAGCCCCGAGGGAGCCGCTTCCGCCTTCGTCGCAGCACGCATGCTGGCGATTCGCCCGGCCATGAGCAGCTCGAGCAACGACCGACAATGACACGGCACCCGGATCGGGACCCCCGCGTCTGCCTCAGAGCCAATCCTTTCCCGAGGTTACGGATCCATTTTGCCACTCCTTGCCTACATTGTTCCATCGACCGCAGGCCGTTCACCTGGGAGACCGATGCTATGAGCACGACCGCGTGGGAGGCACCGTCCCGGATTTTCACGGCTGCTTTGCGGGCGCACCGACACCACGCTGACGCGGTGCTCTTCCAGCTACCGGATTCTACCTCCGGCCGAAGCCGCTCTGTGCAGGGCGGGTCGTTAAACGTAAAAGATAACTCTTCCCCGAGGCCCGACGACGCCTCCGATTCTAACGCCGCCACCGCCACGTCTTGCTCAGAATGTTAACCCGATTCCCTTTCGATGCTCGCGCATGCGTATCGCTATATCTGACAAGCCCCGCCTCTTAGGATCGACTGACCCATGCGTGCGCCGCTCACATGGAACCTTTCCTCTTCGCCTTCAAAGTTCCTATTTGAATACTGGCTAATACCACCAAGATCCGCAGACCGACTACGCTCCTGGCCGGCCGCGCCTGCCTTATACACCACGCTCTCCTACTATCGAGGCTCGCCCTTGCCTCGACTACGGTATAGTCAAGGTCAGCCGCCATCCATTTTCGGGCTAGTCGATTCGGCAGCGAGTCGTTACACACTTTAGCTGACACTTCCATGACCACCGCCCCGCCTTAATCGACCAACACCTCGTGGGTTCTAGGTTGGGGCGCCGCTAGCTGGGCAATCAGAATCCAAGCTCGGCCATCCCGCATCGCCGGGCTCGCTTAACAAAACGCCCACTGGCTTCGACCGCGGGCCCGCCAACGGAGCAGCCGCGTCGTCCTACCCATTTAAAGTGCTCGAGAAGAATGACACGCGCCGCGCCCCGATGCCCTAATCATCGCTTACCTCGATAGAACTCATCACGGCTCCAACATCCCGAGGAAACTCGAGCGTGAACCCACAAATGGGTCATGGTTCGATATCTCGCCCCTATACCCAAGTCGACGAACGACGGTATCTGCCAAGACACTACGCGTGCCTCCACCGTAGTTCCTCCGGCTTCGCCGCCGTGTAGTTCACCATCTTTCGTCCCGACGTGCAGATGCTCCTCACCACCGAACCCTTCTCGAAGATCATAGTCTGGCCGATTTCAAGGCACCCTCGAGTGGGATCCCGTCGATCAGCTTCCTTTACGCCCACGGGTTACCAGCCCGTTGACTCGCACACATGTCGTAATTTGGTCCGTCAAGATCGCCGAACGGGTCTACCGGCCACGCCATGAGCGCACAGTGCCGGCACGCCCGGCGCGCGCGCCGCGACTCACCATCGGCGGCGCGACGACGCCTCCACGCGGTGGCGACTACAACCCGGCCGGGTCGCAGCCCCCAAACCGCCAGCTTCGGCCCGCGCCCGAAGCCGAGCCCACGGACCGGCCGACGCTGCTCCACATCCGAACACCGGCGGGCGCATCGCCGCCCCATCCGCTTCCTCCCGACAATTTCGCACCCTCACCTCTTTTCAAAGTCCTTTCATCTTTCCTCACGCAGATTTTTGCTCATATCGGCCTTCGCCTCAGATTTAGCCTGATCTTAATTTACCGCCCCGACGCTTCTCTCTCGCATTCCCAAACAACCCGACTGGCCGACAAATACCGTGGTGCGACAGGTCCGGCACGACGGTTTCGCCGCTCCTTCCCGGCCACCTGTGGACTACAACTCGGTCCGCCACGAGGACGCCCGTGACCATAATTCGGACGGCTGGATCGGCCCCGACTCGTCGGGCTTTTCCGGTCATCACTGCTACTATGGAACTCGTAGTTTCTTTTTCCTCCGCTTATTGATAGCGCTTAAACTCACGGTGTTCCTACCGACCGGGTCGCCGCCGAGGTTCCTGCCTTCGTGGTGCCCCCGTCGCGGCCGCTACCGACATGGAGCTCCTCCTCCTTCCTCCTCCGACGCAGGGGAAAGGATCAGGTTCGCTTCAAACCACCGATTGCCGAGGCGTGCATCGCCGCGACAGATTTAAACCAATCCACCCGACGCGATGTTCCATGGGAGGCCAACCGCCCCAACTCCGTGCCCCTTACTTCTACGGCGGGGTGGAGTGGGGCGACGCAGGCGTGACGCCAAAGCGTACGCCCGACCTAATGGCGTCAAAGCGCAACTTGCGCTCAAAAGACTGATAGATTCACTGGATTCGCAATTCACACCGGCATCGCGATTTTGCCACGTTTTCATCGCATTACAGAGCCTAGATATCCCGCTGCTTCAGTCGTTTCGTGAGTTAACGGAAACATCGCTTCCCGCCAGCATCTGCGACTTGGCTACTGGATGGCGTTGTTTCAGGTTTTCCTCGCGCTTCCACGGTTCGTTGTTGGATCGCGAAGGTCCCCTAGCGACACCCCATGCACGGCAAAGGAAAGGCTCACAGGCCCAATCGATCCATCGAGCGTCGAGGGCTCACGCCCGCTTCGCCTCGACAAGAAGCAAACAACGCGGTCGCGTCGCTCGGCCGATAGTGTTCGACAATGATCTTCCGCGTGTCTACCCCACGAACCCAGTTACTTACTTCTCCTTCCTCTAAATGATAAGGTCTGACTTCTCATGACGTCGTTGCGCGGGCGTAACCGCCACGCCGCCGCGATCCAACACTTCAATTCCGACCATTCAATCTGTGAGGGAGCGACGGCTGTGTACAAAGGGCGTGGACGAGTCGTAACGCGAGCCGATGATCGCAGCTTACCAGAATTCTCACAAGACCAACAATTCAATGATCTATCCCTGTAATTCAATGATGAAATTTCAAGATTACCCGGCCCGTTTACGTTGGGCCATGCACTCAGCCAATACACGCTGCAGCGCTGCGGCGCCTGCAACATCTTAAGGCATCACGCACTGCACGTCTCACCTCGGGCCTGCTCTACCATATCCCTCTAAGAAGTCGGCTCTGGCGGAGGATCACCTTCAAGATAGCTAGCCAGCGTGTCGAGGTCTCGTCTGCTAACTGACCAACTGCATAAATCGCTCCACCAACTAAGAACTACCATGCACCACCAAATTCCATAGAATCAAGAAAGAGCTCATCCACAATCCTACTATGTCCGGGACTCGTAAGCTTCGCGGTTGAGTCAATTCGTCGTTGTGCTCCACTCCCCGGTGGTGCCCTTCCGTCAATTCCTTGCTTCACCATGACCATAGCTCCCTGAACCCAAAAACTCGATTTTCATGGCAGCCAATGAGTCCCAAAGCAACATCCACGATCCTCGGCCTGCGATCGCGATGGTCGAGACTAGGACGGGGACCGATCGCCTGTGCCCCAACTGCTTCGACACGAAAACATCCGCAAACGTTTTCAGCTGTTCGCCTTTCATAAATCCAAGAATTTCACCGACTATGAAATACGAACGCTCGAACGTCCTCGTTAATCATTACTCCGATCCCGAAGGCCAACACACAGACCGAATCCTATGATACACATTCCACGCTAATGTATCCATAGCGTAGCTCGTTGAAAGCACTCTAATTCTTCAGTACAAGACCAGGCACGACCCGCCTGGGCTAAGACCAGAGCGCATCACGCAGAGAAGGACAAGAGGACCGGCACACCGTAAGGCTGACCGACCCCACCCATCCCAAAGTCCAACTACGGCTTTTAATCGCAACAACTTAAATATACGCTATCGAGTCGGAATTGTCGCACGGCCGGCAATTCAGACTTGCCTCCAATGGATCCCCGCAAGGGATTTAGATTGTGGTACTCATTCCACTACTGTGACTCAAAGAGCCCTGCGATTGTTATTTATTGTCACTACCTCCTGCGGTCGTGATCAGTACCTTATGCCACACGCTCCGATGGTAGCCGCCGTGCCCTCTCCCGACCTAACCCTAATTCTCCGTCACCGCCAATACTATGGTAGGCCACCATCCTACCATCGGAAGTTGATAGGGCGATATTTGAATGATAGCGCCCGCACGATGGCCGGCGATCCGTCGAAGCATCATGAATCACGTGAGTAAACGGCATAGTCTCGCGCCGACCTTTATCTAATAAATGCATCCCTCTGTGTGTTCCGGGGTTTGCTGCACGTATTAGCTCTCTAGAATTGCTACTTATCCGAGTAGCAAGTACCATCAAACAAACTATAACCCATTTAATGAGCCATTCGCTAGCTTCAATACCAATTAGTTCATACTTACACATGCATGGCTTAATCTTGAGACAAGCATATGACTACCGGGCAGATCAACCAGGTAGCATTTGTGCAACCGCTTCGAATCGCGATGCACCTACCCGGGACCACAATGGGGTGCTCCGGAGGGCAAAGCGCAGCCGGTCGCCGACATACGCGTTTAGCGATGAACGCCAAGCTTCTGGCACAGTGATCTGTAGATCCCATGCCCGTGTTAAGGTTCCGCGATCCGAGAAAGACGGTGAGCCATCATCATGGCCTATCAGGAAACCCCTTCGCAGATGAACAACACGCGCTGGGAGTACATGAGCACGATGATCGCTTGTAAGGTCCACCGCCCCCACAGCGTAGCTGACGGAGAAAGCGCAAAACATTCGAGAGAAAATTCCACGATTGGGAAGGCAACACGTGAAACCATTATTGCCGATGCCCAAGCTTGATTCAAGCGCTTTGGAGCTAGAATGAGGAGTGACGTGGGGTACAGTTGTCAGACGAAAGAAGGAAAGCCTGTAATAACCCACATTACCCAAATATTTCACTCACACGCCATCGTGTTGACTTCAAGATGCACCACAATCGAACCGTGACTAGTTGGGAGTTGTTCTCAAGAAGCACACTAAGCAAATGCGATGCCTTTGTAGTACCATTAGGCATGAGAAGAATGATGGTTACTATTTCCAAGCAACCGGTCAGTTGGTCACAATGTAAGACAAGCCTAGACAAAGAAGATCAAGTAGTTTCCATGTGTCTAAGCCACCATGTCTAGGTACGAACTATGCCGAGGCACCGCAGTTCGCCAGCATGCATGGTACTGGTCGAGGCACCATGTCTAGGCATGCACTACCAAGGCACCGCTCAGGCAATGTCATGGCACTAAATCCCGCGCACCGCGGCTTGGGCAAGGCACTGTGAGAGGAACCGCGGCCTGTGCAAGGCACTGGGGCCGGGCGAACCCGTCTTGCGCGCGCACTGCTGGGCGAAACCTTGCCTGTGCAAGGCACTAAGCCGGGCGAACCCTCGCCAAAGCAAGGCACTAAACCGGTGAACCACGCCTGTGCATGGCACTAGCACCATGCCCAGCATGCACTGGGGCCGAGGCTTCATGCCTGGCACACCAGATCAGTGCAATCGCGGCCTGGGCCAAGGCACTGGGTTTAGCACCATGGCTGCGGGAACGAGAGGCATGTCGTTAACATGGGGAACATCCGCTCCATGCTCGGAGGCCAAGGGCAAGGCATGGCGGTCTTAGGCAACGAGTCGACAAAGATCGTACCGGAGAGCCAGCAACTAGGGATTGTCTAGCCGCATAAAAATCGATGTCGAGAGACTTGGGGTGGTATATGAGCACACCCATGCCACAGCGGCACGGGTGTGTGCACCAAGAAGACGTTGAAGGCAACAAGTACTTCAGTGCCATGGCACCATGCCTAAAGGCACCAAGCCGAGCACCATGCCTAGGCATGCACTACAGTCGAGGCATCGCGCCCAGCATGCACTAGGGGCGAAGGCACCTTGCCCAGGCAAGGCACCAGCGGCCGCACCATGGCCAGGCATGCACTAAACTGAGGCACCACCGCAGCTCAGGCGGCGTCCGCGCCCAGGCAATGAACCAGGCCAGCACCGCGACTAGGCCATGCATCAGTCGAGCACCCCGGCCAAGGCATGCACCAGGCCGAGGCACCGTCGGCGTACGCACCAGCCGAGGCACCATGCCCGTGCAAAGTGCACCAGTCAGGCACCCGGGCCGGCGCACGCACTAGGTCGGCGCACCCCGGCCTAGGCATGCACCAGCCGGTAGGCACCCCGTCGGCGCGCACTGTGTCGCAGGCACCACGCCCGTGCAAGGCACTAGGTCGGCGCACCCCGTCGGCGGGCATGCACTAGGTCGCAGGTACCTCGGTTTGTAATGCACCAGGCCGAGGCACCCCGTCGGCGTACGCACCAGCCGGTACCATGCCCGTGCAAGGCACTGTGGGTCGAGGCAACTGTCGCAGGCATGCACTAAAGCCAGGCACCATGCCTCAGTAAGGCACTAGGCCAAGGCACCGTCTAGGCATGCACTAGGCCGAGGCACCGTCGGCGCATGCACTAGGGCCGGTGGGCACCGCGCCTCGTGCAAGTGCACTAAAGCCAGGCAAATTCCGTCGGTGCACGACTAGGCCGGAAAGGCAAGGCACCAGCCAAGGCACCGCCTGCGGCATGCACCAGTCGCAGGCACCGCCGAGGTACGCACTAGGTCGGCGCACCGCTGCCCGCAGTGCAAGGCACCAAAGCCAAGGCACCTCGCTCAGGCATGCATCAGCCGGCGCACTCTGGCCGAGGCATGCACCAGTCGGTAGCACCATGCCCGTGCAAGGCGGAGCAACCGAGGTACCGCAGGTTCAAAGGCGTACTAGTCGGCGCACCATGCCCAAGCAAGCGTACCAGCCGAGGCACCATGCTCGTGCAAGGTACCAGGCCGAGGCACCATGTCTAGTAAGGTACCAGGCCAAGGCACCATGTCTGTGCAAGGTACTCAAAGCCGAGGCACTCGCTCAGGCATGCACTGTGCCGAGGCACCGTGTCTAGGTATGTACCAGTCGAGGCAATCACCCGTGCAAGGTAATAGGGCACCGCCTAGGAGAGGCACGCACCAAAGTGAGGCAACGTAGGGGAAATGATGTGGCATGCCTTCACTCAAGCAACGTGGGGGCAACGCGGGGAACGAGAGGCGCTTTGCAACATGGGGGAACGTCCGCCCATATTTCGCTGCCATGGGCAAGCAAAGATGGCATCTAGGCAATTCAGCTTCCACAACGATCGCTGGGAGAGCAAGCAATCTGTGGTCATTGTCTAGCTTCTACCAATCGGAACGTCGGAGAGGGTTTCGTTGGTGGTATAGGAGCACGCCCATGCCACTAGCAGGGCGGCGTGTGTGCACGCTGGGGCAGCACGCAAGGCCGCAGCCTAGGTCGTGCGCCAAGCCCATGTGAGGCACCACCCCTTAAAGAGCAATATAAGCCTTTGGAAAATCCGAGGAGACATCACACATGCTTCGAGGAGACATAATGGAAAAAATTTAACCAAAGAGCGATATTTTAGTCCCGTTTTTTTTTGGTGACTTCAATAATTATACATGGCCAAGAAAAAAGAAGAAAAAAATTTGGACGTTAAAATATTTATTTTTATTTATTTACTAGAAAAATAGGGAAAATAGGGAAAATAGGAGAAAATAGTAAAAATATTTAAAATTCATTTTTCACATGGGAAAATGATTTAGACCAGAATTGATCGATTTGAAGTGAGGAAATATTTTTATTTTTAATTTATTTACTCGAAAAATAGCTAAAAATCAGAAAAACAAAAAATAGGGAAAATAGGGGAAAAATAGGGAAAATAATTGATTTAAGATTTTGATCATTGGAATGCAACAATATTTTACTATAAAATATTAATATTTGATAATATTTAAATGAAAAAGTGATAATTTTAATTTTTGTTTTCTCTAAAAATATAGGAATATGTGGGAAAATACGGGAAAAGGGTATTGAAAACATTTTTGTCATGAGAATGATATTTTGAACAATGAATGAGAAGAAACAATGGGAATAGAAACGAGCATGGTTAGGGAAGCGACAAGGCACAAAAGTGAAGCCACCTGGTCATTGCCTGGTGCAATGGCATGGAGGACAACATGTGGGCTGGTGGCAATTCATCAATATTGTCGAGGCACCTATCAATATTGCAAATTCAGCATTTTCGCACGATGAACGGTTACCGTATGGGCAGTTAATTAAAGCCGAGGCACCGGTGTCATGGCATGGCATACAAGATTTGTGGCGGAGGCCCGTGTACAGCATGACAAAGCACTGCACCAGGCCCCAGGCCCAGTGCATGGTGGCGGCACTCCAGCGCCTGAGGCCCCCGTGTGTGTTCAGGGCATGACAAAGCGCTTAGACCGAGGCCATATGTTCAGGCATGGCATAGCACTGTGCCGAGGCCCCGAGGGCCCCGCGGTGTTCATGCATAGCAAGCCACAAGATAGCGCCGAGGTCCCGTGTGTCTAGGGCATGTGGCAGGCGGCATGCCAGCAAGACTAGCGCCGAGGGTTCCCCTGCGGTGTCTGTGCATGGCATGCCATGTGCACCACCCCCAGGCGCCGAGGCCCCGTGCCCAGCATGGCATGCCATACACTAGGCGCCAGGCCTCAGCCTAGGCATGGCATGCCATAGCAATTAGCGCCGAGGCTCTGTGCCACCCTGGGGCATGGCATGCCATAGCACCAGCCCGAGGCCCGCTGTTGTTCAGGGGTACGGCATGCCATGCGACTGGGGGCGCAGAGTCCCGCAGGCTCAGGGCATGGCAGGCGCCATGTGACTGGGCCCGAGGCCCCGAGGCCCCCGCGGTGTTCCAGGGCATGGAATGCCATAGCACTAGCGCGGAGGTCTCGTGTCTAGGCATGGTGCATTGCCATACACTCAGCCCGAGGGGCCCCGAGGCCCTCGCGGTGTTCAGGCATGGAATGCCATAGCACTAGCCCGAGGCCCCGCGCGCTCAGGTACGGCATGCCATAAAGCACTCAGCCCAGGCCCCAGGCCTAGGGGCGCGGTGGCGCCATGAAGACTAGCCCGATGCCCGTGTGTCTGTGCATGGCATGCCATGCGATTCAGCCCGGTGCCCTGCGGTGTCTAGGGCATGGCATGCCATAAAGACTAGCCCGAGGCCTCAGAGGTTAGGCACAAATTCATAAAGCACTAAAAGGCGGGAGGTCCCCGGTGTGTCTAGGGCATGGCATGCCATAGCACTAGCTCGGTATCGTGGTGTCTAGCATGGCACGCCACAAAGACTCAGTCCAGGCCCCGTATGTCTAGGTACACAGATGCCATAGCACTAGGCGCTGAGGCCCGTGTCTAGGGCATGGCATGCCAGCACTAGGCGCCCAAGGCACCGGTGTTCAGCACGGCATGGCATAAAGATTTCAGGCCGAGGCCCCGCGTGGCCCAGGCATGCATGGTGCATAGCACTCAGCTCCGAGGCCCCGTGTGTTCAGGGCATGGCATGCCATAGCACTGGTACCCTCGGCGTCCTCGTGGGTGGAGCCTAGGCATGGCATGCCATAGCACTAGACCGAAAAGAAATCGGTCTAGGCATGAATGGCACATTCATGATAGAAATAAACCTCAACCCTAAAAACAATGTTTTTTAAACTAGGGCGATTTTAATCTAGCATGGCATGGCATGGCACTAAAGTCGGTGGCACTGCGCCGGGCATGCACCAGCCGAATCACCGTGTCTAGTACGTCATGGCACGTGCCAGGCACCGCTACCGGAATCGTCGGTGTCGAGGCATTAGGCGCATTCAGTCGGCGCCACCGCGCTCAGGCAAGCATCCTCGTCGCAGGCACCGCTCCTGTGAGGCATGCACTAAAGTCAATCAACGCGTTTAGCATGCCACGGACAGTCGTAATCAATCGCTCAGCATGTCATGGCATTCGTGCCGGTGGGTACCGCTGCAGTTGTTAGGCAAGCACCGCCGAGGCACCGCGCTCCGTGCCATGACACGCCGAATCACCTCGCCTAGGCATGCCATGGCACCAGTCAATCACCGCGTTTCAGCATGTCACGGCATTCAGCCGAGCACCAACGCAGCGCAAGCACCGCCGAGGCACCGCGCGCCCAAAGCCATGACACAAAGCCGAATCACCTGCTCAGGCATGCCATGGCACTGTAGTCGAATCAATCCGCGCCTAGGCATGTCATGGCATCAGCCGCAGGCACCGCAGGCTTAGGCAAGCACCGGGTCGAGGCAATCGCGCCCGTGCCATGACACTAGGCCGACGCTTGCCTAGGTACGTCACGGCATTCAGCATTCAGTCGAGGCACCGCCCATGCCATGGATCGTAATCGGTATAATCAGCCCGTGCCATGGCACCAGGTCGGTGCACCGCGTTCTGGCATGTCATGGCCCAGGGTCGAGGCAATCGCGCCAAGGCATGCCTTGCACTGGTCGAGGCACCTCGCAGGCATGGCATGTCACTAAAGGCCGGCACCTGCTCTAAAGGCAAGGCACTCAGCGTGGGAACCCTTGTTCAGGCATGTCATGAGACTAGGGCCACCAAGGCACCGTACTGCATGTCATGGCACTAAAGCCCAGCACCGTGCTTAGGCAGCACCGGGCCGTAGGCAATCGCGCTTTTTAAAGCAAGCACTAAAGCTGGAATCACCGTGCCTAGGCATGTCATGGCACTGGGCCTGTGCACCGCGCCAGCAAGCACCGTCGGTGCGACCGCGCTTAAAGTGCGTTAATTCGTGGTCAACTACCGCGCCTAGGCACGTCATGCGGCACCAGTCGCACCGCGCCCCAGCACCGCCCGTGGTATGTCATGGCACTATCCTGGTGCACCGTCTGTGCATGTCATGGCACTGGTGTCGAGGCACCGCGGCTCTGCAGCAAACATGTTATCAGGGCCCAGCACCGCGCCTAGCATGTCATGGCACTAGCCCGTGCACCGCGCCTAGTAAGCACAAGGCGAATCACCGCGTTCAGGCGTGCTGTTGCTTTAATCACCGTGCTCCAGTATGTCATGGCACTGGGGCCCAGCGCCGCGCTCGTGCAAGCTAATGCGTCAATCACCGCGTTTAGCATGTCATATGACTAGCCGGCGCACCGCGCTTCCGCAGCATGTCATGGCACTAGTCGGTGGCACCGCGGCCCGGCAAGCACCGGGTCGAGGCACCGTGCTCAAAGCACCGTCGAAAGCAGACCGCGCGCTCTAAAAAGCACCAGTCGACGCGACCGCGCCTAGGCAATGCCATGGCACTAAAGTCAATCAATCGCCTGGGGCATGGCACTAGTCAATCACCGCGCTCAGTACGCCATGGCATTCGGCTCAGCGTCGGCGGCACCGATTAGCATGTCACAAGACTCAGCCGAGGCATCAAGCCTAGGCACGACCTTAAAGCAGTAACAAGGATTCAGCATGTTACGGCACTAAACAGGGCACCGTGTTCAAGCATGGCCTAGCTTAGCATGGGGGAGGCGCGATGTATCATGGGGTGGGGGAGGCAAGATGTAATGGCATGGTTCAGCACAAGGACACCACACCATGCCTCGAATCCGCTTCACCACGCGATCGTAGGCAACATGTCTGACGAATCGACGCCAGAAGTACCTAATCGAGGGCACCATGGCATACTCGCAGTGTCAAGTCGCGGTCAGGTCCGAATTCGCTTGTCTTGATTTCGAAAGCAAGGCAATCACTGCCACCCAATCGCTTCTCATTTCGTTTAGCTTTTTTATTCCATACGCATGCTTTATCCCGTCGACCTAAGATTTGTTCAATCCGCTGGCCGGCTTTCCCGTACACCCCTGCACGCCCGTAACCCCGTCGAGGACGAAAAAGCGGAAACGCCAGCGGACGGCTCGAGGGGAGGATTTAACCCAGCGCACATAGGGTCAATCTCGCGATCGCGTGGCGTGCCAGCGCCACTTCGCCACTTACAATACCCCGCCGCGTATTTGGGTCGCCCGCAAAGCGATTCTACCGCCATCGGCCAATAATGCTTCCAAGGCGCCCACGGCTTGTCCACCGCCAGGACCACCATGACACGCGGCGCTCGAAGCCGAGGGCCCTCAACGAGGGCTCAAGAACGGGCGACCAGCGACGCCACGCTTCTAGCCCGGATCGATTCTCAGAGGCGCTCGGGCCAATCCAAATAAGACGGTCGGCACTAATCGCTTTCAACCGCTCGGTCACCAATCGCGGCGAATC
>JAEQBH010003467.1:47500-116993 GCA_016808115.1 Tetrastigma voinierianum | reverse complement strand
GATCTTAAAAGGAGGATCAAATCCTAAAAGTAGCTATTTAGACCTATTGACATGGTCAGGAATATGGTATTGTAAATGCAGGAAATGTATAGTGTCGGAGTAGCCCCAAGGCTATACTATTTGCTCTGACAAGTCCATGATTCAAAGCAAAAGAGCTGAATTTGTTTTTAGAACCCAAGTAGTATTAGTCATAACACCGGTCCCATTCCCAAGCAGTTATTGAAAATCGCAACCTCTCTAATCCATTTAGTTCTTATTTTGTTTTTTTTTTTTGTTTTCTTTATTTTTCATTACAAAACATTAGACAAAAATTTTTCATTCAAATTATGTTAGTTAATTCATCCATGAAGTTGGAATTTCAAATAGTGATATCTGAGTAGTAAGGGTATTGATCTTAAATTTTCTCATCAATCCTCATGGAAATGATATTCCAGACTTACAATCCATTTTATTACTTGCATGATTTGTGCACTTGCATTGATTTAGACCAAATTGAATTTAAATATATTATCATAGCAAACAACAGAAAATAATACAATCACGTAATAACAAGTTTTATGGCATTGCTACTCGGGAATGAATTCGGTCAAGTAGTAGTGGCGGTGAAATTTGTCAACATATTTGGTCCGTTTAACAAAGAACATAATCGCTTAATGGCGTGTTGCCGCGATTGAAGTAGAAGAAAGATCAATATTCCAACAAAAGAATATTGCTAATTTTAGATTTTATCTTTTATTCAAATTTTTTCGAAAAATACAAAATAGTTTTAACTAAAGAAGTAGATTTAGTGCATGTCTTTCTTTTGTGAGCAAACAAGATATAATTCAAGTCTTTCTAGTAAAACATACTGATCTTAACACACAATATACGCATTTGGAAACTAAGTGCATGCTAAGTGTTTTCGTACACTAACATACTCAGTTTTCTAAGACACATTGTGCTTCAACCGAAATGCATGTTATGTTTCATAAATTTTCTAAGTGAGCATTTGACATCATTCTACTATCCTTCATTTTAAAAATCTATTATATTATATCTTCCATCAAAGACCATTCCCTCAATGGATCCTAGACGAGAATATAAGGCTTTGTGAGATGCTTGTTACCTAGTTGTGGATAAGTCGAAACCCTAGAATCCTATAACTTGTCTTTCTTGTGGACAATATAATCTTAACCACCTGTTACCAAATCAAACAATCAACACCTAAACCACCCCCAGATTTACTTTATTTGGTACATTCATCGATATCAATACTCATGATCCTTTTAGAACCCCCACTCACTATGGAGATTGTGAGACCTAGGAAAACTGCATTTCAAGGAAGGATAAAATGGTACTCTTGGTCAAAATCCAGAAATTTTCTAGATCTCGGATGACCTAAACGGACTTCACCATTGGAATCAGCCTCTTAAATCTAGCTACCACGCCGATTCTCGCTGAATCTGAGACGCCGAATTACACGCTTTTCGAGTAAGTGAGGTGCCTGACATGACAAATGGCAAGGCTATGGATGCCACATGTGCACACCAAGAGAGTGACACTTGGCATGGCGGAATGGCTCAATTAGCCATGTGTGGGAATGATCCATGGCTCATCGAGCCATGTAAGAGCACATGATGTCATAAAAGAGAATTAAGAAATAAAAGAAAATGAAGAAAAGGGAGAGCCACATGTTTGGCTTGAGGAAGGTGAGGAGGAAATTTCCTCATTTTTGTCTCATACGTATAATGATTCAAAAAGGAGGAGAGAAAGTCAAAGAGAAAGGAGATAATGGGGAGAAATTGAGAGAAAATGAGAAAGAGAAATGGAAAAAGAAAGAAAAGCAAACGGGAAATGAAATAAGAAAAGGAAAGAGAAAACGTGAGGAGAAGGAGTCTTGCCGTGAAGCTTGGATTCCATTTTTAGAGAGTGTCTTCCTTCTCTCTAGGGTTTCTGAACTGACCGCCTCATCTTTCAAATAAGAAGAGGGCAAGTTGGTCACAATACGAGGGGTTACGTAGAGTACTGTGTGATTGGGAGTTTCTCACAAACTCCGAGAAGGTAGGGTTTTTTCTCCTACTGCTTTACTTTGTGCTTAAGGGCTATGTAATGGATAGGGATTTGTTGCGCCTGATTGCGGGTTTCGGTTCCAAAGCTTTGGACCGAGTTAAGAAATCCCAGAGGTGCTTGACAGGCCCAATGAATTGTCAGGTGGATTCATTCAATCGTGTGGTGTTGTGTTATTGCCATGAGAAAATAACATGTTGTGTGAAATGGTGGGCTGTTCCAAGACGAACCGCCGGATTGTGCCTTAGCCCATGTGAGCTGAGTTTATGTTATTATTATAAACTGAATAACATGATGTATGGAATTAATTTTGTTAATATATGCATGAGTGATATATTAGCATGTGTTGATGTTTGTGTGCCATTGCATTGCACTTAGGTGGGGAGTAACAAGTAGGGAATTCCACCATCGGGCTTTGCTCACCCCGTCGTGGGACTATTTTTTTTAGGTACCGAAGACGCGCTTGGGGATGGGACGCAGCAAAGTATTAGAGGCGAAGAAACGACCAAGATGGCCTTATCTTGTATTTTTGTTTTTGTAAAATTTCGGGGCTAGAGACCCATTTTGTATAAATTGTAATTAAATACAATTGTAATAAATCATTTTGTAATAAAATGTACATTTTTATGAGTAGGATGTGAAATCAAGCGGCCATTTTGCACATGTGACGTGTCATGGACATGAGACATGTAGATTTCGCTGTGGTTGATCGGTCATTGTCAACTGACACCTGATCGTCACAGAGATGACCATGGACTTCCAGAATTTATTATGCTTGGCGATATTGAGCTCCTACTCTTGGGGAAACATATTGAGTACACCATAGAGGGATAAGAATTTTTGACGTTGTTACAAGGAGGGCGAGCGCTCTAGTTTATCCAAAGAGAGATAGTGGTACTTTCAATTGCATTGCAAATCCCAGAAGTCCTTTTCATTCTCTAATTGTGCAAAATTCTTTATGTATATAACATCTGTGAATACCTATCTTGTTAGGGCAGGATATTGGTGCATGTCCATGACTATGATGAGCAACACCGACTTGTAAGAATCACACCCTCAACAGAGTCCTCGAAACTCATCTGTAAGACATTTGTTTCATTTACCTTCCACTCCTCCAATGGAGCAATACATAAAAACAAATCTTAATCCAAATGAGCAAGGGTTTACCTTAACCCACAAAGATCTTATGATCTCCAAGACAAGGAGATGAAGAAAATTGTCGCAACCCTAAGAATGAGAGTGGGAGAATGTCAATCCTCAACATAACTAACATTCACCCCCATTTTCGTTTAATGTTGGTGGTAGAACTCCTGCGAGAGATTTTGAGACCTCAAAGAACCATAACAGCTCATGTATTTGCCTTCCCCAAGAGGGTAAATCGGGCTTCCCGTGAAACCGAGATGATTCGCCCTTCCCCTAAATATCGTGGGTTCGGCCCTAAGAACCCCTCATCTACATGAGAGACTTTGAGGACGTTTGTAGCGCTTTCCTTTCTATAGGATCACCCCTCCACATAATATGTCTGGTTTTGTTTCCTTTCTCTCTAAAGGAAAAGGCTAAAATATGGTTTCATTCTCTTACTCCTAATTCAATCTCTAATTTGGAGGACATGCGAAGTGTATTTCTTAAAAATTCTTCCGTGATTTAATACTAACGCACCTAAGTGGAGTATCCAAAATTTTCTGAAAAACCGGGTGAATCTTTTGCCACTGTATGGGAAAGATACAAAGAACTTCTCCATGCTATTCCTCATCATGGTTTGGATATTGGCCAAATTGTTACTTATTTTCATCAAGGACTCTCTTTATAGCAAGCAATATATCAAAATGATGAGCTGGGACAGCTTCTATGAGAAAGCCTCAAGAGTGACCGGTGGCAATGCTTTGATACAACAAATGAAATGCCTAGAATGGGAGTTAATACTTCCCTTGATGCCACTAGAGTGCATAGTATGCCCACTAGAGGAGGAAACATTATGCAAAGAGAATGATGACCTTCAAGCCAAAAATGCACCTTGATCAGGAAGTTAAAGGCCATTGAATGAAAAAAGTGAACGAGGTGACCATCGACCCAAAGTGCCTTTGGCACTTACAGACCTAGGATGAAGACTTATGCATCATTTGTGATGACCCTACTTCATTTGACCATCACCCTCATCTTCCCCAAGTCATGGGAGCTATCCAAATCGAAAGCAAATGCTCTCAATTACCTAAGGAAGCCCTTCAACTCTCCATATTCGGAAACTTATAATCCGAAGGAGTAAACACCCTCACTTTAGCTGGAAGAGTGATGGAGGACATGCTTCCTCAAGTCAAGGCAACCCACCTAAAATCCTTTCTTCAAAGCAACCCAGTTTTCCAAACCAAAACTTTCCAAGTCAAAATTTCATAAACCAAGGGTTTTCTAAATCAAGCTCCTTATTTCCAAAATTAAGGGCCACAAGGATTTTCTATGAATCCTAGCCAAAGCTTTCACTATTTTTCCCAAGGAAATCAAAATCATCAACCTTACCAACCTCCACATAAAAGAAATTTGGAGGACATTGTAGCATAGTTTGTCCAATCTCAACAGTCAACTAACACTGAATTTCGAACGACTATAAATGATGTGAAGTCTCAAATTACTAAATTGACTGCCCTATGGGGAGTTCTCACAAGAAAAGGAAATCTCTATTCAACCCATTCAAAACCCCTAAGGTCAAAATAGTGCTAGGGACCTCAAGTCAAAATGATGAGACTCGAACAAAGGTAAGGCTATCACCACTCTTCAAGGGAAAACAATTGATAAACCATCCATCCCAAGGATCATCCTAAGAGATTTCAAAAGATTTGCAAAATGAATCAAAAAGGGATGATGATGTGTTTGATGAGCCTAATGTCCCTAAAGCTGATGTTGTTGATGTAGAGTCAGATAAAGATAAAGCTAAACATTCTCCTCACACTCCATATCCCCATAGGTTAAGAATTCCAAAAAAAATGAAAAATCATGCTGAAATTTATGAGCTTTTCAAGCAGGTTAAAGTGAGCATTCCCTTGTTGGATGCCATAAAACAAATCCCTTCATATGCTAAATTTTTGAAAGACTTGTGTACTGTGAAGAGGAAGTTAGGTGTCCACAATGATGCCTTTACAACCGAAAAATCCACCTCTCTCGATTAGGGAATACTCGCTCTCTAAATACAAAGACTCAAGATGCCCCACTCATTTCCATAGTGATGGAAACTCAAGTTGGAACGTACTTTAGTAGACTTGGGAGTGAGGAATTTGTTGCCACTTGCATGTTGAGCTAGGTTAGGGGAGGAGTTAGAGCCTACCAACATTACCCTTCAGCTAGCTGACCGTAGTGTGAAGATTCCTAGAGGTATAGTGAAAGATGTATTGGTGCAAGTGGATAGGTTCTATTTTCCTATGGACTTTGTCAAAATGGATACTCACTGCAGATTCAAGGACAATTTCCAGCTGATTCTTGGCAGCCTTTTCGCCACCGCTAATGCCATGATACACTATAGGGAGGGCTGACGCACTTTGTTCGGGCAACATGATCAGAACTTGAACATTTTCAATGTTATCAAGGAAGTAGGGGATCATGAAGATATTTACGAGGTGAATGTGATAGAATATGTTGTGCAAGAATATGTAGATCATTTTTCATGTGGACGTAATCTCTCAAGTCTTGTCTAGTGAGCCCTGCGTGTCGAGAGAAGTAACCACACCTGAAATGAGTTTCATACCTATACTTGAGCACAGTGAGGTAATGGAAACCAATGGGTGGACACCTAGATTTGAAGAATTGCCTCCAATTGAGGAGAGAGTTTTTCCATATAAAGAGAAGCCACCTAAGCTTGAATTAAAGCCTCTACTGTCTCATCTCAAATATTCATTCCTAGAAGAGACTTTCCCTATGACCATATCTTCCTCTCTAAATCTTGATGAAGAGACAAAACATTTAGAAATTCAAGGCCCACCAAACCGCCAAGATGGATCATTGTGACAGTAAGGATTAGCCCTTGATTTGCACTCATAGGATCTACTGGGAAGAGCATGTTAAACCATCTAAGCAACCACATCGTATGCTAAATCCAGTCATGAAAGAAGTTGTCAAGAAAGAGGTTTTGAAACTCCTAGATGTAGGTGTCATTTACCCTATTGTAGATAGCAAGTGGGTAAGCCCAACCTAACTAGTGCCAAAGAAGTCCAAGGTCATTATGGTGGAAATGAAATTATAATAGCTCATACTCTACTGTGGTCACTACAAGTCGGAGGTGTATGATTATAGGAAACTTAATGCCGCACGAGGAAAGATCATTTCCCTTACCTTTGTGGACCAAATGTTGGAGAGTGTCATTGAGCATGAGTTTTATTGCTTTCTTGATGGTTAACATGTACAATCAAATTGAGATAGCATTGGGAGATCAGAGAAAACAACTTCACATGTCCTTTGGCACGTTTGCCTTTAGGAAGATGCCCTTTGATTATATAATGCACTAGGAGCTGAATGTGCATGATGGGTATTTTCATGATATGATAGAGAAGATTATGGAGATATTCATGGATGATTTCTCCATCTTCGAGAGATTCATACTGAGGATGTCTAGAAAATTTGGAGTGAGAGTTTGCAAAGATGTGAGGAGAAAATCTAGTTTTAAATTGGGAAGTGTCACTTCCCTGGTGACACAAGTGGATTGTGTTAGGACATGTAGTGTCAAAGGAAGGGAATAGAGGTAGACAAGGCCAAAGTTGAGTTGATATTTAATTTAGCTACTCCTAAATGTGTTAAAAACATACGGTCCTTCCTAGGTCATGCAAGGTTTTATAGGAGGTTCATAAAAAATTTCAGTGCCATAGCTCATCCCTATGCGATTTTCTTACCAAGGATGTCATTTTTGAATGGTCACAAGGCATGTGAGGAGGTTTCTTTGAAAGTTGAAAAGTATGGTTAGTTTCACCTCCCTATCATGCGACCTCCTATTCGGGACCTCCCTTTGAAATCATGTGATGCAAGATTATGCAAAGAAGAGTCGCTCTTTAGGGCAAAGAGAAGATAAAACCTTTTAGATCTATTA
This sequence comes from Tetrastigma voinierianum, assembly GCA_016808115.1. NCBI lineage: Eukaryota > Viridiplantae > Streptophyta > Magnoliopsida > Vitales > Vitaceae > Tetrastigma > Tetrastigma voinierianum. Next base: position 109,885 of record JAEQBH010003467.1, on the reverse strand, counting down.
TGCTAGTAAGACTTAGATTCCAATCTACCCAATTATACAACTACGAAAAGAGTTCTTAGTCAGAGTCTTCACTCTAGATAAGTTCACAGTCTTACATTGTGTAGTCTCCCCATAATCATTTTCTATCGACCATATAGTGGACCGGGTAAGCACATATCTAAGCAAGATACTAAGCCTCGTCTCATTAGGTGGATCTTACTTTGTCAAGAGTTCAATTTGACCATTAAAGATAAGAAAGGAGTCGAGAATGTGGTAGCTAACCACCTTTCTCATTTGGTTTTAGAGATGCCTTTGTAAACCCCATAAAATTCTAATTTCTAAAGAAGAGTAAAACGGTAATTTGGTCAAAATCCGAAATTTTTCTAGATCTCGGATGACGTAACGGACTTCACCGTTGGAATCGTCTCGCAAAATCTAGCTATCATGTCGAATTTCGTCAAATTCCGCGGACAATCAATTTCACGCTCGAGGCACCGAGGGTAGTACAAGACACTTGGCACATGTTAAGTGGTTCACGGTATGCCATGTGTTATGTGCAAGGTAAGTCAAACAAATAGCTCAAGTGGGACCCAAAAGAGACATGTGGCAACACATGATTGGAGGAAAATTCGGGCGTAGATGGATAAGGTGATAAGGCTAATCCAAGGAGCCACTTAGAATTGACGCGCAAGGGAGAGGACATCTCACTGACTTCATCTTCTCCCAACCGGTTTGGAGAGAGGAAAATAAAGAAAAGAAAAAAGGGAGAAAGCTGAGAGGAGAGAGAAGCTCCACCTCTCTTTAGTTTTCCCGGCGATCTGGACGGCGGCCTGTGCAAATCAAGAAGAAAAGTGTTTCCACGCAAAGAGTTTCCAGTAGAGACCATAAACAGGGAGTTTCGACAAACTCCAAGAGGTAGGTCTTCTTTTACTTTGGTTATTTTCTACCCTAAGGGTCACAGGGTGGTTTCTCGCCCTGGGCGGAGGTGCCGGAGGCATTTGAACCAAGGGAAGTTAATCTATTTGATCATACACATTAGTCGAATTTAGACTGGTTTTTGGGTAGGGAAATAAAGGGAAATTTTAGTAGTGAGTCCTATATGATAAATTGTAGCCACATCGCTGAACTTTGATGTTAGGCTTGAATTTCTCAACCCGACCCTCCTTAGCCCAAGTTATGGTTTGTTTACCCCGAATCAATATAGTGGAAGGGCTGCCTGGATGGTCTCGCCTGGATGGTTCCACCCGGATTGGTCAGCTCATTAGGTCAGCCCGATGGGTTCTATCCGGCTGGGTCCGCCTCGACCGGTCCGGGCCCAGTCGAAGCCATGTGTGACCCAACTGAAGGTCATGCAACCCCTTCGTCTGAACTCCATTTCCTCGGTGTTCTGACTCCATGGAAAGCGACAGTCAAGATTGTAGCCATATTCATAGAGGACATTACAACTGCCGGCTAGGGTTGGCTGAAGGGTGCTAGCCGGTTAGTGTTGGCCGGCTAGGATTGGTTATCATGCAGACTCCAAATTCGAAAAGGTCATAACTTCTTCATCCGAACTCCGTTCACGGTTCTTAGACCTCATGGAAAGAACATTGAATCAAGATTCCAGCCATATGTCTATGGAGGGTAGTGGGTACTGGAGATGGCTAGAAAGGGCAGGTCGGTCAGGGCAAGTCGGGTAGGCTGGCCGGGTAGGGTTGGCTACTCATGTGTGACCTCCAACTTCGGATGGTCATAACTTTTTCATCCGAACTCCATTTCATGTGTTCTTGGACTCTATGGAAATCCCATTGAGTCAAGATTTCAGCCATGTAAGTAGTAGGTGATCATAACCCTACTGAAAATCTATGTTTTGCACCAAGTGTGCAAAGCTAGCCAGATTGTGTCGAGGTGGAACAATCGAAATGACATGACCATCGCATGGCATGTCAGAGGGCTATCAGATTGGTATGGTATGACTTTCATGGAGGCCATTAGAGGCCATATGGTTTAGTTCCAAAATTTAGGTTAAAGGGATAAAGGGTTTCTATGACTAGCTTCACACGCCCAAAGACTGATGGTCATTTGAACTCTGAAAACCAAAAGTTTCTAGGTTTTCTAGCTCTTGATGTCAGATGGATGATCGAACCAAACTGGTTCATATTTGTGAAGGGGCCGGAGGTACCCTATAGTATGGGTCTAAGATTGTGACCTGCTGGGTGTTATTGCTCGTATGAATATAAAGGTGAATTTCGCTAATATATGTATGCATGCTCGATATATTAACATGAATTATCAGGAAATGGCATATTGCATTTCATGTGCATTAGAGCAACCTCGGCTGGTAGGTATGAGGTGCATGACATGAAAAACATGGTATGAATTTCATGGAAGATTTTCCGAAGAATTGCCTGAGAGTTATCCAACAAGCTCATCTCTGAGGATGACCCATGACTGCTTTCGTAGAGTTATCCGCAATACCCACGCGAGGGTCGCCCAACAGAATTTTATTTGAAAATCGGTATTATGTTTTCAGAACAAAACTCGTTGAAGACAATGTTTCTCACACTTGGCTTAAGCATGCGTGAGAGAGTTAGTGAGGGCTCGAGATGGGAAGGGTGAGTCACGACTCATCCTACAACATGAGACATTCGAGTAGCAATCATGAATTCACTAAATGTGTGTGTTTTTCCATTGCATGAGAACTTAGGTGGGGAGTAACCCTGTAGAGATTAATAGTAACCACTGGCTTTGCTCAATTGTCGTGAATCCCCGCCAAGGCAATGTGGACAAAGACAAAGTGCACGACGCTCCTAGAGGCCTGGATTATGAAGCGTCTAACTCGTGGCCTTGATTCATGTTTTATGTATATATTAGAACAAACTAGTTTTAATATATGTTTTGTATTAAGAGTGATGTAATAACTCTTGAATCTATAGAAATGTATGGTTTTGTAACTGCATGGACGAGTATGGATGATGGGCCCTATTGGGTCATCTTACTCATGTATGGGTCTCATGAAATGAGACACACAGGTTTTCCACAGTCGATTTGGTACAATCTGACCCCGTCAAGGCGTCACATACCTTATGATGGCCTACCCATAGGTGACACTTTCCTTGATGAGCAACTATTTTCTTGTCCATTGTCCTTGAATGTCAGACATACTGTGAATTATTTAGTGACGTGACAAATCCCATCAAGGTGGGAATTCTTAGAAAAGAGGAAATTTCTCGGTTGATGTTAAGATGTACTATTTGACGACTCCATATCTCTTTTAAATATTGCCCTGATAAGTTGATGAGAAGGTGCGTACCTAACGATGACCAAATCGGGGTGCCTACCTTCTCGCCATTTTGAAGATCAGGAGGGCATTTTTCACAAGGAAACAATTGATAAGATTTTGCAAGTCGGTTTTTATCGGCCCACGCTATTTAAAGATTGTTTTGAATTCTGCAAAACTTGTGCTAGGTGCCAACAACTAGGAGGTGTTACAAGAAGAAACATGATGCCTCTTACCCCTAATTTAATGATTGAAATTTTTTACTGCTGGGGTATAGACTTCATGGGCCCTTTTCCCCCTTCTTGTGGGTATCTTTACATTTTACTTCATGCAAGGATTATGTTCCTGGGCTGTGAGGCTATTCCAATAAGAACTAATGACCATAAAGTGGTTTTGAAATTTTTGAAAGAACACATTTTTCTTTTTGGAATGCCTCAAGATCATTAGTGATGGTGGCTCCATTTTTGTAATAGTCCTGTTTGAGAATTTGGTTAAAAAGTGGAGTCACACATAAAGTACGAAGAATTTTTTACCACCCATGTAATTCAATGGTCAAGTCGAATGAGAATTGCTAAAAAGTATGGAGTCACACATAAAGTAATGAAGAATTTTCTTACTCACCCATAGACCAATGGTCGTCGAACTAGCCAATAAGGAGATAAAACAAATTTTAGAAAAGACGGTTAACCCTTATCGTAAGGATTGGTCTCTTCGACTTACCGATGATTCGGGGCTTACCGCATCGCTTAAACCATTCTTGGTATGTCTCCTAGCCTCCTGGTTTATATGGCAAACATGTCACTTACCGTGGAAATGGAGCACAAGGCTTATTGGGCCATTAAACCTCAATTTAATTTACTAAAGCATGTCAATAGTGGATGTTGCAAATGAACATTTGACGAAATGAGGCGTGAATCTTAAGTGAGAGCTCCGCATTTTAAGCAAAGAGAAGGTCAAGCTTTTCCATGACAAACACATTGTGAGGAAGACCTTTGAGCCTCAACAGAAGGTACTTTTGTACAGTTCTCATTTGCATATTTTCCCAGACAAACTTCATTCTAGGTGGACTAGCCCTTTCATGTCAAGACAATTCATCCCTATGGAGCAAATAAATTGAGAATCAGAGAATGGAAAAACTCACAGTCAATGATCGCCGCCAAAGCCATTTCTAAGAACTTTGACTATCGTGAGAGTATTGAGGAGTTGTGATCCAAGCCTACCAGATGCCCCATCATAGTAATTCCTGTTATTACCATTGTATATAGTCTCTTCTTGGTTCCTAATCATTCTTTTGGAATTGTGGATAATTCGACCCATGTGTAGTTTTTTTTAATTTTGTTCCCTCCTTGTCGGCTCAGTCCTAGTGTTTATCTTTTCGTGATTGAGAACAATGCTCATTTTAGTTGCTAGGGAGGAGGGGTCGTATATACTAGTGTTCATACTCATACTTTCGTAGGGTAGCTTCTTTTTGTTTAAGGAGTATGGGTCTAATTCAAGTTTTTAGTAAGTTAATTGCATAAAATTTTTCTGATTTAGTTTACATAAGAATGGAACTTGAACTTTGAACTATGCTTCCTTTGAACTTGTGTTATGAACTTTGTACATTCAGACGCACATGCAAAACCAACAGCTCAACAAGACTAATTCCTCATATTTGGGATCATTTTATTAATTCTTTGTCTTTCTTGCTAATCAGCGGCTTATACCATTTATGTTCATCTTGAATACCTTTGGTATCGTAGTTATCACAAGTCATTGATTTCTTGTTTCCAAGCTCAAATATGCTTGGTTTTGGCTTCATTTTGTGCATTTTTGCTTAGCCTAGACATTTTCATGCATTTTATTCATTTTGGAACATCCGTACATAATTTAGATGATTTAGGGCCTCTGCTCATTTAACCAATCATGCTATGTCACCATTTGACCCTTTGTTGAGACTAAAAGTTGCCAAATTTGTTCAAAACCTAGAACCATGGTCATTTTTTATTGCTTCGTTTCAATGCGAGTGAAGGTGCCGAGGAAGCCTTGAATATTCATTCGAGATGCAAGCCGGTCTTTTCGGGTGGAAATTGAAGATTATGCAAAGTTCGAGGCACGGAGGTACCAGAAATTTGAATTTACAAGCCTGGTAGCACTGTACTAAAAGCTCAAGATCGGTACTCGTTGAATGGAGGCGAGCGGTGGTTCATTATCTAAGACTAAAGCCCAAGACGGCATCAAGTGCGATTACCTCTATATATGCAATTCCCCTCCCCATTTGCGAATTAAAACTCTCTCCTTTCTCTCTCTCTCCCATCCGAAACTCTTAAGCTATCTCAATTATTTCTTTCCTCATCAAAACCTCTAATCCTAGCCAACTTCCACCATCCAAACACTCCTCTCATCTCAATTATTACCCTATTTTTCTCACACCACCATCAAAACCCTGGGCTTCTTCATTATTTCCATCCAAACACCCTCTCATCACACCACATCACCCCATCCGCATCATTCTTAACCTTCAAAGTCTCTTCTTAACCATTTCATCACGAGAGTTGTGTTCGAGAAGGGTTGTTGCTTATTAAGGGGTCTAAATTTGAGTTCTCAATTAAATTTGGATATTTTGGAGCATTTTGTAGGGGTAAGGGAGCTTTCTCATGATTTGCTGATATTGTGGTTTGTACTGTTTTCTTGTGTATGGACTCTCACAGGTGCTGTCAGTTGTGGTGTTATTTTTTTTGGTTGATTGTGTGGTTGCCACAGTTATTGCGCCTAAAATTTTGTGGGTATGGGGAAGGGAAGTCCAAAGGTTTACGAAATGGGCTTGTGGGAGTGTTTTGTGTGTGTGGGCAATCTTGGTAGTGTTATCTCATTGTCGATTTCTCCATGGCAAGGACTAAAAATACTGAAAGGAAAGGCTTCCAGCCTTCTGTACGGAGGAGTTTCGTGAGTTATAAATGCCGACACTTCACGGTAAAAAGCAGCAAGGGAAAGTGCATAAGAATCAATCATCGAAAAATGAGGAAGAAAGTGAAGATGAGGTGAGATTGAGGAAATATTTGATGAATCTTCTAAAGTCGCGAGAAAGTGGGCCTACCAATTGCAAAGAGAGAGATTCTGACCAAGGGCATGAACGAATTTTTATTTTTAATACCCCATCTCAGGCAATCTATAGAGGCTCTTGGGTTATAGCTTATTTTGCAAAGAGGTAAAGGTTATCTCGCTTAATATTCTACTCTAACGAGTGAAAATCTTGAGAAGGAATTCCTTTGAGGGCACATTTTCTAGTATGCACTTATCAGTCAACCCATAATCAATTTCCATATCTTTGGGGTACACTTGTCCTAGCATTGGTGACAGACCTTATCCATTCCATGCCATAACGAAGTTCGAGACTAGGTTGTTTGCTAATGTCATGTGCACTAATTTGGTGCCTATGGGAGGATTTTTGTGAAATGAGTTCATCCTGGGGAAGCTAAAACCTGAGTATGCATTGATGAACAACATCATTCATAATATGATCGTGCCTAAGGGGAAAGAAAAGCTGCTAAGTGAGGAACAAATTCAGTTCTTGTTTGAAGTGATGAATGGGAGGCTTATTAACTATGGTGTTGTGATATGGTGCATCATGAGAGACTTCCATTAAGCCCACGAAAGTGAAAAGATTTACATTCATATCCAAAGACTATTTACCAAATTAATGGAAGTCGAGGGTATAAGGGCCTGCTGTGGAAAAGGTAGTTCCCCCTTGTCTAGGTCCATTACAAGTATAACAGAAGCCAAAAGCAAAGTCGTCAGCCAACCCTCAAACACTTCAAGAGCATCTTCTACCACGCCTCCCGAACCAAAGAGTACATCTCATTTGAAGAGGATGAGCCGCAGTGATGCGCGGTGGTTTAAGTGCATCCAGGAAAACAGAAACAGATTGACCGCAGGCTCTCCGTGCTCGAGAGAGAGGTTCATATCCTGCAAGGAGAGCCTTTTGTTGTTGAAGGACCCCCTCCTAACTTGGAAGGGGATTCTGACGAGCTCGATGATTATGTGGATGAAGATGCATTCTCGACTGATGAAGAGGATTATGAAGAAGGCAGCTGAGTTATTAGGTTATCATAGGGGCGTTATAATATGGTAGCAACTTTCACCATGTCATGCCAACACCCATTTTGTTTATTGGAAAGCCCTTTTGTGTAACCCGTGGTCATTACAAGCCTAAAAGTCCTTTTTATTTAATTTTGTTGGTCGTCTTTATGAAAACTATGTATGCTTAATAATGGTATTGTTAAACGCTCTTTCATCAATGAAGTTTTATTCCTTTTAGGTGACTTATTCTATTCCATTTTCAAAGGCCTTGTTCCTCCTCGTATGAGTGTTGATGGTTTTGTGAAAGTTCTTTGGATTATCACTATACTTGGAATTGTCGGTGCTTATTGAGTTCAAATGTTGGAATATTTTGTAAAGTTGTAGTACTATGTTCGTGTCTGCTTATTTTGGAATTTTTCAATGCTTAACTGGTTTCTTTTGTGCTTTGTTGTGCCTCTTAGTTGTTTTAGTTCTTTAGTTCAAATAGTATAGGGCTAGCAGATACAAAGCTAGTGTGTGTTTAAATATAATAAGTAATATTTATACTTCTGCTTTTAGCCTCAGAGTCTGCATTTTACCCCTTAGTTTGTGTAGAATAAGTACTTTGACTTTCTTTTCTATTTTGATGCTCTTAAAGGTTTTTCAATGTTCCTGCACCTTTTGAAGTGTCTTTTGGATGCTAGAGGACAACTACGTTTTTGAAGGAAGCACTTATGCATGTTTTCACTTCCAAGTGAGCCAAATTTCAAATCACTCGCTAAAGCCTACTCAAATTTGTTCTTCCTCCTCAACCTAAGGAATAGTCCCCCAATTTTATTAAGGACTTTCAAAGCGATGGTCACTCAAGGTTTTATGTGCCAACGGGAGGTTCCATGCATCTAAGGAGGAAATTATGCAGAAATTGAAGAGAGTACCGACACCAAAGTTGTTATCTAATGGATGTGGAGTACCGGTACTAAAAGTGAGTACCGAATCCTAGTGCTCGAGATTCAATTAGTGTATCCGAAATTCATTATATTGTGCAAGGGCATCAGGAAGTTTTTGCTCTCTTCGTAGCTATTTATGGGAGGGGGATGGTATTTAAACCTCTGGCAACTGAGTTGAGGACATAGCTCCTAAGTTAGGATTTCTTAGTTTTAGTTAGATTTTCTTTTTTCTAGGTTTCTGCAATTTCTATTTTGGTGTTTAGATCTTTGTTTGTTCTCTCGTAGTTAATCACTTGTAATACTTAGTCTAAGTCATTTAATCTATAGTTTCATCTCCAAACTTGTTTCATTAAGTTTTACATCATTCTATAGCATTTATTTTTCTTCTACTTGCATTTATGTTGGACGTTCTTGCATTTATTAGTCATTTCCTAGCTTTAATGGAGTTCTAACCTCCAAGATAGGATTCAAACGGAAACTCATCACCAACAAAGGTAACAACACTCTCTCACCCTCAGGCTTCAATGAAGTCAGAGATGATATCAAATAATTTACTACATTCTAAATGCCTGGCTATTCTTGACAATGTGAACAAAAGAATCTTGGTACACATTGTGCTTCAACCTAAATGCATGCTAAGTGTTTGTATAAATTTATAAGGAGCATTTGACATCATTCTCCTATCCTTCATTTTGTAAAAGTTTAAAGTCATATCTTCCATCAAAGACCATTCCTTAATGGATCCTAGATGAGAATATAAGTGAGAGATGCGGTTACCTAGTAGTGGGATAAGTGGAAACCCTAGAATCCTATCACTCGCTTCCTTTCTTGTGGATAATATGTCTTAAATCAACCTGCTACTCAAATCAAACAATCAACCCCTCATGATTTACTTTATTTGCAATATCCATTGATATTAATACCTAAGGATCCTTTTAGAACCCCACTCTCTATGGAGATGACCTGTGGACTTCCCATAGAATTATTATGCTTGGCAATATTGAGTTCCTACACTTGGGAGCATATTAAGTACACCATAGGGATAAGCACGTACTTTGATTTCAGTGTGCTATAATTTCAGGTGATTTTTACTTCTGCATAGAAGGATCGAGTCGATTTATTGCCATTAGACAATGAGCTAGAGAAAAGACAATAAAAATCTTAAGAAAGAGCAATAAAAGCATCAAGCATAGTAAAACAAGGAGAAGCTAATCGTAATATATCGATTTGTAAACTAATAGACTTTTAATAGGAGACAAAGGACAATGGAAGACTCTGAGACCAATTAATAAAGAGGAATACTTTACGTTGAGGTAGCCAACTATAGAGGCCAACAACTTTGAGTTCAAACCTGCCCTCATTACTATGGTGTATTAGAACTAGTTCAATGGGCACCCCAATGAAGATCCAAATGAGCACTTGGGTAGATTCTTGAGAATGGCCAACACAGTGAAGCTGAATGGAGTCAATCCAGATGCGATCAAACTTCAACCGATTCCTTTTAGCTTAAAGGATACTCAAATAATTTGGTTTAAGTCCCCACCCTATGGATCATGGACAACTGAAGATCTTGTGGAATCTTATCTAGGAAGATTTTTCCCTCTTGCTCTAACTTCTGAGAGGAGAGAAGAGATCATTTATTTTAAACAGAAGGAGGATGTATCTTTGTTCAATGCTTAGGAAAGATTCAAATAGCTGTTAAGGAGGTGTCCCATGCATGGGATTGACAAAATGACTCAGATTGACATCTTCTACCATGCTATGAATTACACTTTGAAAGGAACCGTGATGCAAAATTTTCTGAGGTGCATTCTGAGGGAAAAAGTGCTAAGGAAGCTACTCACTGATGTAGAACTAGTAAAGAGCAACTACACAGTTCCATCTGAAGATTCAGAGCAAAAGAGCAAATGAGAGGTGCAAGAATTGAGCTGAACAAGCGTCATCAATTGAAGCTAAGCTAGATAATCTTGAACATGATGAACAACCAGGAAAGAAGAGGTCATTCCTGTAATGAAGTAGGAGTGGTGGAAGGTGCTAGGTAGAAATGTGCTGCTGATGAAGAACTTGCTCCTACTCGATCATGACAGTAGTGAAGAATGATAAAGATGAGATCATTGTGACCAGTGTTATGACTACTTACCTCAGGTTTTACAAATTCAACTAATGCTTTGTGAATCATGGACTCATTCAAAACAATGATAGTATACCCTTGAATACCTCCTAACACTATACATTTCAATACTATTTAGAATACCATATTCCTAAACCAGGGGTCAATAGGTCTAAATGGCTACTTTTAGGATTTGATCCTCCTTCTAAGATCTGGTTGTTTTTCCTAAACCAGTACTTCATAACCATTTCTTAGGATTGAAGTTTGTCTCATGTATGTGATAACATAGCCTCTCTTCAATTTAATTGAGATCTCAATATGCAATTGGTATGAATAATCACTCCCATCCTACAAGGCATAAACATTCCCTCTCAAACTGAGATGAAACCTCTAATTATTAAACTGATAAATCATCAAATGGTTCTTTATTCTCTCTTAACGAACACACTTTTGCTGTCACCTAGAAGGAAACCTCGAACTCGGGAGGTTAGAATATCACAAGTGATTTATCAAAGTGATATTTAGAGTATATTATCTTTATAGATATCAATCTAGCATACCCTAAGGCTACAACTCTATGCTCGTGTAGTCCATCTCGTATACCGTGAGGGATCCTAGAAACGTAACACATATACCGCTTCATTTTCGGGGTATAGTTTATTAATACTTAGAACTGCTCACCACTGAACAATATCAATTAAATCAATCCAATACTAAAACTCATAACATTCATTTAAAATATTACAATGACTAGTTGATCAAAACAAAGCATTGAAATTGTAATCAAAACTGAATAAAATGGTTTCTAGAAAAAATTTCAGATTCCACTATCTAGGTTGCAAATCCATTGAGTGTAGCAGCGAAGGCAAACCCAGTTTTAATTAATTGGTTTAGTAAACAATTTAGGATTAGTTTTTCTTTTTCTTTTTTTTTTATTGTAATTCATTACGATCCTAGGTCCAGATAATATTTAAGATGTTAGTTCACTAATTAACACACTTCTCCTTGTGGGACAATACTTGACTAGCCATTGTACTACATAAACTCGACACGTATATTTGCGCAAATGGGCTTATATTTTCACATCACTTTATATACCTATTTGGCGCCTATCAAGTTTTTAGCGCTGTTTCTAGGAAGCAAGATTTGTGTTTATACGACAACATCCCATTTAGATATTACTTTTGACCATTCTTTTTCTTTTATTCATCTTTGTTTATTCTACGCTAGTGCTTGTGATTTAGTCTTTGCTTGTTGTTTGTTTGTGTGTTTTAGGAGGTTAATCTACATTCATGCAAGGACTGGGTCGTGGCGAATAGTTCTTTCAATCTCGAGCTAGAGAGAACCATAAATAGACTACATAGAGAGCAAAGATGCATAAGCAAGACATCAAGCAACCATGCGTAATCAGAAGAAAGCAAGATCCGCTGGGTCATGAGCAGAATGAGACAAGGGGAAACAATGGAATAATGGTAGGAACAATGCCCCTGCATCCATTTATATAGCTAGATAACCCTAAATATGTTGATTGAGGAGTTTGCTCTATTGCCAACAATCACTCGGGCCGTTATGTGAAGACCACCCATTCAAGCTTAATAATTTTGAGTCGGGTTAGACTCTTCTTCGATGCTTCAAAATATTCACTTTGACGGGTTAGAAAGTGAGAACCCAAATACACATTTGACCAATTTCATAGAGGTATGATACTGGTCAAATATAATGAGTAATGTATAAAGCTCGTGTTGAGGTTGTTCCCATTGTGGATTGAAAGTGGACAAAGCCACGTATCGTTGATAAGCCAACCACCAGACTCCATCACTTCATGGAATTATTTGGTGCGCTTATAAGTAGGAGTCAAGAAGCCGGGTGAAATAGAGATCCAATAGTTAAAGTGTCGATTAAGATGAGATCATTTCTACTGCATGGTTACAAGATGGTGAGTGTGTATTGATTATCGTAAGCCCAACAGGCGCCTACAAGGAAATATCATTTCCCACTGCCTTTCATAGATCAAATGCTTGATAGATTAGTGGGGAAATGCATTCTATTGCTTTTTTTTTTTTATGGGTATTCAGGTTATAACCAGATCATCATTACTCTAGAAGATTAAGAGAAGACCATGTTCACATGTCTATATGGGACCTATGCTTTCCGAAGAATGTCGTTCGATCTTTGCAATGCACCAGCCACTTTTTAGTGTTGCATGATGGCAATTTTTGTAGATTTAGTTGAAAATATAATAGAAATTTTCATGGATGACTTTTCGGTATTTAGCAGCTCATTTGATCATTGTCTTCACAATTTGAGTACAGTCATGGAAAGGTGTAAAGCATAAAATCTGGTCCTAAATTGGGAAAAATGTCACTTTATGGTATGTGAAGGTATTGTGCTTAGGCATTATGTATCTAAGGAGGGACTAGAAGTGGACAAGGCGAAGATCTCCACCATAGAAAATTTTGCACCACCAATGAATGTAAAAGTAGTGAGGAGTTTTCGTGGTCATGTGGGTTTCTATAGAAAGTCATTAAGGACTTCTCTAAAATTGTGAGACCATTGTGTAGATTTCCTTAAGAAAGATGTATCCTTTGTGTTTGATGAAGCTTGCCTTGCATTTTATTGAGATTAAGAAGCAGGTTCATTTCATCCCACTATGATTGCACCGGGATTAGAACATCCCTTTGAAATTATGTGCCACGCTAGTGATTTTTCTATTGGGGTCAGTTTCTGGGCAATGTCATGAGAAGATTTTTCGGCTATTTACTATGCTAGTTAGACCTCACGAGGCTTCCAGAAAACTACACCAACACTAAAAAGATGTTAGCAATAGTTTATTCTGTGACAAATTCAAATCATATATTATTAGGGCCCAAGGCATCAGGCACATGGATAATGTAATCATACTGACACCATGCAAAAAGAAGGATGCCACACCAAGACTCATTCACTGGGTATTGCTCCTCCTAGAGGTTGACATGGAGATCCGGGATAAAAGGGGAGTGGAGAATGTAGTTGCAGACCATTTATCTTGTTTTGAAAGGGAAAATGAAGTTGAAGAACATAGAGAAATTGAAGAATATTTTCCTTATGAACAATTGATGGTGGTTGATACTTCATTGACGTGGTATGCGAATATTGTAAATTTTCTTGTTTGTAAACTATTGCCTCCTGAGTTGAGTTCTCGCATTAAAGGAAGAAATTTGCATGATGCAATATTCTATCAATGGACGGCCTCCACTGCTTCCCGGCGACGCGCAGATAAAGTAGTGTGAAGATGTTCCGTAAGATGAATATGAAGTTATTCTTAACTCATTGTCACTCTTCACATTATGGAGGCTATTTTGGTGCAACAAAACATCTCAAAAGGTGCTACAAGACGGTTTTATTCACCAAGCGATGAAGATTGTTTTGCCTTTGTAAAGAGATGGGATCAAGTATCAAAGGGTCAAGTAACTTCTGAGGAGAAATGAAATGTCATTGAACAATATACTGGTGGTCGATATTTTTATATACGGGGCATTGACTTCATAGGCCCGCTTTCTCGCCCTTGTAATTTGTTTATTCTCCTTGTCATCGATTATGTATCGGCTGGTCAAAGTAATTGCAACTCTAAAGAAGGATGCAAAGAGTGTGACAAAATTTCTCGCATAAGAACATTTACCCGGGTTTGGAACACTCAAAAGTCATAATCGATGAAGGATCTCATTTTTGCAACAAGGTGTTTGCTACACTAATGGCCAAGTATGGAGTCACATAAAAAGAGTTTGGTATATCATCCACATGAAAATAGTCGTTTCGAAATCAGAATCGCAGCTAGAAAAGTATTCTTAAGAAGACAAGGAACATGAATAGAAGAGATTGGTCATCAAGATTAGATGATTTGCTTTGGGCTTAATGAACCGTGACACAAAACCCACCAGAATGTTCCATATCGCTTGGTCTTTAGTAAATCATGTCACTACCGATCGAACTTGAGCATCAAGCATTACGGGCAATCAAGAAGTTAAATTTGACTTTCTCAAGACGTGGGAGAAAAGAGGGTACCCAACTCAATAAGCTAGAAGAAATCATAAATGACTCCTATGAGAATGCTTGGATTTCATAAGATAAAAACGAAGAAATTGCATGACAATTAGTTGATCCAAAAGAATTTCTAAGTGGAGATAGAGAACTTCTTTCAATTACAGATTGAGATTGTCAAGAAAACTTAAGTCCCAATGGATTCATTTGCAAGATCTCTACCAATTTATGGTGCTACTTCCGGGCTTGAGATCAATAATGGGCAAGAATTCAAAGTGAATGGGCAACATCTCAAGCCTTACATTGGAAAGGAATCGATTAGCGCCAAAAGTGATATTGAGCCCCGTTTTATTGGGTGTGTTTTGAGCACTTTTGTGTGTACTAATCAACGTAATTAACCCGATTTGTACATTAAGGTCCCTGCTATTCTACTGATCGTATTTTGTGGCTAATTTTGTAGTTTTGCAAGCTATTTATGCCAAAATTGTTGAGTCGATCCAAGCACGAAGAATTCGAGAACCCAAAAGACGCAGATCGTAAAACGAAGGAAAGAAGAGTGTAAAATGAAAGGAAATTGAGCCCATAGAAATTTGGTGGTCGCTAAATTTTCGCAGCTCTCGCGAATTTTTAAAAGTTGCAAAATCTCCTCCCGCCAATTGCTCACCCTTTCCTACGCTTTTTCCCTTTTTGACTCTTTTGTCACTTTTTGGTTTGCTTCCCAAATTACCCCTTATGTAATAGTGATAGTTCATGTAATTTGGTAATTTTGCTTGTCTTGGTGGCTATATAAGCCATTTGTACACACTGTAATCCGGGAGACATTTTTGGCAATAATAAAATTCTGGCGGAGTTTTCCTCCGTCTCTTTTCTCCCATTTTCTTTCCTTTCTTTTATTTTCTCAAGCTGCCAAACACCCTCGAGGATGACAACTCAAGGGATGGTTGGCTAAAACCCTCAACTCTTGAAAATGAGGGCTACTGGGCAACGGTTTTGAGGTAAAATTTTGGTTATCCTGTTTTTAACACAAGCAGTTATTAGCATTTATGTTTCTATCTTTCAATCTAGGTTTAAATCCTCTGAGATGCCTCGATTGACCGCATTTGGTAATCTTTTTCGTCTGGATGCTTATTGCTAGATTCAATCGAGATGCGGTTAGTTGTCTTCTATGAGTCACCTGTGAAGGTGACTGCGGACATGTTTTCATCGGGTCCGGAGCATTTATGCTCAATAAATGCTTTGTTTCAAAGGAAAAAATTGTTAGGGTTCAGATTTTAAAGCTAAATGAAGATCCTGCCTGAAATGACTATAGGTCATCCTCCCAGTAACGCGAGGAAAAGGACTCGAGAACCCTCTCATTTACCTTAGGACCTCAAATTCGCAGTCCGATGCTTCAAGGAGTTCTTTCTTATTTTTCTTAATTTTATTTTCAGCCCGCAAACCACCATACCCATTGTTTTTACAAATCCCAAAAATCCAAATCACTGAATTCATCATTTCAACCTCACCTGTAAGTCATTTATGCAAAGAAAACCCATCCCCGAAGTTCGACCCTAGAGTCGCTTATACTCCGCAAAGAGCTAGGCTACAAATGTGAGAAGGTTTAGGTTTATAAATTTTGTTGGTTCAAAGCTGCCTAGCTACACACTTACGTGCGAATCAGGAATTGGCTTTCAAAGAAAGCATTCATTTGAAAGAGTAAGAATGGAATCTTTCATGTTACCCACCATTGAGATGTGGCTTGGTCGACCTAGTGATAACAAACTAAAGAGGAAAGGTTCAAGAAGAACATAGGTAGAACAAACTAATTTGAAGAATGAAGAAATGGAAGAGGAATGTAGAAGAGACAAGAATGAAGGTTGAAAGACAAAAATGATGAGCTCAGAAGACTGCAGCGCTCACCATCAGAACAAACAATGTCAGCAGTAAAGATTTCATAGGCGAAAGAGGCTTTAATCGGCTTATATGGTACCATTTAGAGAGGTGATTAAAAAAAGAGAGTGGAGCTTATTGTGCGAACATAAACCAATAGTCATGAAGGTGGTGTCCCTATAGTGGGGATCCATTAAGACTCTCACCAGCTTGGTTAAGGGCACCAGATATCCAATTCCCTTCAAAACTTCACCTCGGACATCACCCTAAAGGTCAAACCACCTACATTAAGTTCAAACCCATCTTCTATCCCTTTAGTGAGCAAAGGAAGCCGTTAACTCTACTAGTTGACTTGTGGCAATAGGGCTCGACATGCCCCTCAAACTATGCTCGTGGATTTTGATCGGGGTTAACCCCTTATGATCATTGATCTCACACTTTATTTTCAAGTTAGCTCAATGGCAATCCTCTTTTGTATGTGTCTCAACTCTCGCACGAGAGTGGTAGATTACTTTATTCTTTTGTGAGCCGCGTAGGTCCTAGTATATGAGGGCCCTAGTGTGTATTGCATAATGGGTCCCTATGGGAAATAGTTCATTGAAAGATCTAAAGCTCTTCCCCAGTTGCTTGGTCTTTTAACCTTTAGGCTCCCAAATGCAAGGGTCTTATTCAACTTCTTTTAACCTCATTATTTTGTTATAGTCTCATACAACGTTTCGTTCTTTTGCCTAAATTCTCATTCCCATTCTACGGCCATCAAGCACTGCCTCTTATCTTCATTCGTTTTGAATTCAACAACAACCCTATTTGCTACCACACAACCTAGTCTAGTTCCTCTACATCTCAATTGTGCATTAATTAGGTTAGAGTGCAATTAAAAAAAACATTGCCATTGAATTATAAATCACTACTAAAGAATTGAACAACTTAAACATAAACGAAGCAAACTTAAACAAAAGGACTCATACCTACGACGACTAAAACAAGCTGAAAATTTTCAAAATTTACCCCCCTCCCCCTAACTTAAACCTAGCATTGTCCTTAATGATAAGGATAAGTATAAAACAGTTAGTATGAACGGGGCACTTCCTTGCAAGCCGGTCAATCTTAACCACCATTTCGTGATGGTGTGTAGCGCTGGATGTATGGGAACTCCTCCCATAGTGGCATTTCTCTTACGACTGTTGGTGGAATAGAGCCTTTGTGTCTTTTCTGCATAGAGGGATGAGCAAGCAAGTCTCTCGTGTATCCTCCGTGCTATCAACACTTTCCCCCCAATATGTCTCTGGCCTACGGGCCAAGATGGGGATTACATGGGCTAGCTTCATACATGTTTTTATGCCATTCATTTTGTTTTTCCATTCTTCTTCATATACAACCTCGGGATGGTGATCATAGAGTATGTCACTAACGTTTGATGACTGAATACTCGATGCCAAAAAGGCGGCATTTCACTTTCTCATCTTCTATCTCGCCTCGTCGTTTCCTCTGCTCTCCTCTCGCTCTACTTCGTCGCCTCCTTCATCTAAGGCTTCCATCCTAGAACTTCGAATCATAGCCTGGCATGTCCTAGGCGACGCTCTCATCGACCCTTGGCTTAGTTTTTAGTTTTGGACATTTGGGAAAGAGACAGCCCATGACATCTTTCTTCATTTTCTTCATTCGCAATCGTCTGCTAGCATAGCTCGTGATCAAGGATAGGAATCCTAGGGCAAAGGTTTGTATCCTTTCCATTCATTCCAAAATTAACTCATTGATAACCTTCCGATGTCAAAGGGAATATCATGAAAATGGCATATAAATATAATGCCTTCTCCATGGTAACCTCGTAGGTATTTAGTGTAACACCAAGATATTTAATATATGCTTTTCTTATATTCGTGTAAGGATTTTTGGGGGAGCAAATGCAACTTATGCCCTATGATATTTAAATTGTGATTAAGGATTATTATCTAATGGTTGGTTTAATTAGAGGATTAGCAAAGTGTGTTAGATCGCATTTCATGGCATGTGGGTCAATTATGCAATTAGGTAAGCTTAGTGGTTTTAAGGGTTTGAAATTAAGTATGTCTTGAAGGACCACTTTAAAAACTTGTTAGTGGAGAGGGACTAAAAAGGCAAGATCCTTGTGAGCTATGTGGCATCATGAGGCATGACACCATATATGCAAGATAGGAGCTCTCGATACATGGCAAGTGCACGAGAAGAGCTCACATGTGCTGCTAAAACCACTTCCTCTTGGTTTTGGATGCTAGACCAACTTTGCTAGGAAGTGGAAAATTCTGGAATGTAGGCAGCAGAGAGTTCTAGAGAGAAAGTTGAGAGAAGGAGGAGAAAAGGCTTGAAGGAAAGCTTGGTTTTTGGTGGAAAAATTTCACTAAGGTATGTAAACATGATCTTGAGGCCTCAGCTGTATTTCTCTATTGGACTTTGGTTATATTCTAGGGTTTTGCTGGGATTTCATCCTAACCTTAGATTTGATGAAAGGTGAGTTTGTGGAACCCTAAATTGTAAAAGACCGCTTTGTGAAGATGGCACGTGTGTGTTTCAGGTCCATGGAGCTGCCCAGCTTCCCTTGACCCTATGACAAGAAAGTTTTGGCCATAAGTTGGCCTAAAGAACTCCGAACTCCGGATGATTCTAGTTGGAGAAGAAGCCCAAGACTATCCTTCGAATGTCAAGAAGCAATCCAAGAACTAAACCTACCATAAGACCCTTGAATTTGAGGTTGAAAGCTCTGTATTCTCTCGTCCCGTTCCGAGCAAGCCTTATTTTTGGAGCCATAAGTTTGAAGTTATATTGATCCAAATGGAAAGATTCAAAATCCTTCTCAAAGTAGCCACATAGGGGGGAGTAACTTCATGAAGGTGTATGGCCAATCTATGGCTCATTTGAACCCATAATTTCGTCAAAGGTATGTAGAGAGGGCAATGATTCCTTGGTCCCAGGGAAATCAGCCTCGGGAGGTCGAGGTAAAACCATAATCCTTGGATTGAGGTCCGAATGACCGATTTAAGAGGCCGGGAAAGCTAAGAGATAGGAACTTTGGTCAGAAGACCACAGTGAACAAAACATGTATGGCTGGTAAAAAATTATACTGAGAAAAAGCTGAGGGTCTTCGAGATAGTTGAAAAAGGGTACAAGTGTTGTGTGTGCTGCTTGTGTTACCCAATAAGGGGTGTTAAATGTTGATCTAGTAAGTGTAAAAGAGAGTGCACTTGGAGGATTAAGGTTTATGTTGGAGTGTGTATAAGAATCCGTGTGATTCGAGCGGTGAAGTAGTAATAGACTAATCAGTAATTTTATGTAACCCCCATTGTTTGGAGGCTAAGAAATCTTATGACTTGTTAATTGCAAGATCCTTTCGTTGAGAAGCCGTGGTTTTGACTTCCTTGGGAGACTTGTGGGATTTTTGAATCCAAGGAAGGTAGGGATCTTATAACCTTCTCTTTGCTTGTACCGTGGTTCGATGTCATGAATTTTGCACTATCTGTGCTTTGACTGCAGGATTTTCTAAAGGATATATAAATGTATATTTTATATATATGGAAATCTTGAATTAACTAGTACATGATGTTTTTAAATATCCATGTGGTCGAATGCTTTGTGAAATTGTTTAAAGCATGAAACGGTACGAGACTCTGTGAGAGTCCATTCGATGTACGACTAGAACGATGACTAGTCCCTGGGTTGTAGTCCCAGAAAGGTCACAGATATATGGGATGTGGGCATATCCCTAGGTGGTAAGTCCCAACAATTTGTCGTTGTTCGGGGGATGATCTGGCCATCCTTGGGTGAAAGCCCAAAAAGAGTCACCGACGAGGGGTCAGAGACGGTAGTATCAGATTCATGTGTTTCACCACTTCATCAACTTATTATTCAGAAATGCTCATGTTTTGAGATATTTCAATTATGTATAAATTGGAAATGTTTTTATGAGAATGGCTTGTTATGGGATCTACTAATGAGTTGTCGAATCTCACCCCCATTATTTCCTCTACCTAGATGTACGACCTCGCGCGTGACATGAAAGCTGGACTCCGTGGTGGTTTTAGATGGAAGTTTGTATGCCAACCTTAGTCATGGTGGTCGAGCATACATTTTGATGGATATTCGTGTTATGTGGATATCACACCGTATATTTGGACAATTTGGCATCTTCAGGATCATCAGATATTCGCTCAGGTAGCCACTAGTTTTGGAACTTTGTGTAAATGTTATTTTGATCAAGTGTAAGTATAGTTTCGGGTACATCAGAGGAATTAACTCGTAATTTAGATATGTGTATGTTTGGAGACCCGAGTAGTGTTTTATTTACATTTCCGTGATTACTCCAAGGAGTTTAGACTCAATTTGTGAAAAAAAAAAAAAATCAGTGGTAAAATAGGATAAATCACACCTGGAATTCTGGTGTGACATTTAGATCGGGGGACACAAACTTGTAATCACAAAGTAAAACCAAATATTTTAGCTAGAGTAGAAGTGTGAGGTAGGGAACCAAGTGAGCTCACCCATTCCTTATAGTGTTCCAATGTGCTTGATTGTCGACCAAATCTTGCAAATCTTATGCTAGTCGATATTTTCTCTCGTGGCTCTAATCAGACTCCGCCCACTTCTCCAAGCCCATTAAAGGTGTTGGATACTGGAAACCAAAGGCACCCACTTTCCTCATCAAACAAGTGGGTTCATGGTGATGAAGATGTCATAAAACTCTCAAACTCCGCACATCCTATAATCACTGAGATTGACTCTAAACTTTTCCCATCCATTTTTTTGAATTACTCTTCAAATTAGGCTTTCGATTGCAAAGCCGCTTCAAAATAACTCTCCTTGACTGAAAACTTTATTGAACAAAGGTATAGCATAGAAGTCGACAAATTTGTTTATCATCGTATTGTTCCGACGATCACGCACCCCGAGACCGCCCCTGCTTCTCGATGTCATTCTAATCACGATGTTTTCCGAGATGATGGAAAGAAAGTTGAAAACTTTGGTGTGGATGAAAAAGTAATGGACTAGGGTTTATATAAGAATGTGAGCACAGGAAAGGTGAAAGTTTTATGTAAGGAAGCGTGAAATAAATGAGGAATATGGAGAATTTTATTTCGAAAGGCAAGAGAGGTAGTCGTTTAGGTATAGCTAAGTTGTAGAGATGTAGAGGACAGGAAAATTTTGAGAAATAGAACCGATCTCGAGCATGGGGTATTTATGATCCGCACCCGCTACGAGTGTGTGTTGCCCATCGAGCTGAGGAACTTAAATGACATGGCAAGAAGTTTAGCAACTTGTCGTAGGGTACGGATCCACCATGGTTATGTCTTTACGTAATGGGTACATACTCTACCTGAATTGTCAAAGTAAGTTAGCATTTTGTACTTCTACTGCCGCTACAAAATGGGTTAATGTGCTCGTTGAATTTTCAGAGTTGAGTATTTGACTGGGCCGTCACTACAACGTGTTTATGTGTCCGTCAGAGCAGTACTAGCCGCACTTGCGCTTTTAGCCTCTTCTCTATTAGTATTGTTTGGCGACTTCATTTTACTTTTCAACCCACAAATAAAGTATAGCGTTGTTTTTTTTTTTCAACTCCTAAAATAAAATAAAATACAAGAAAATAAAATGTTAGAAATAAAAATGAGCGAATTAGGCGAAGATATTTCACCTCCTCGTTGCTCAAGAAGGCCAGGCGCTTTGTTTATCGGGTCATTAGCTCGATGACCCCGCATCTCCAAGGAATCTTAACACTCGACCTACTTACTTGCTTATTGTCGAGATCAAAGAAGGTGCTCAATGTATGACATCATGAGGCTTTGCATTCACCTTAAAACGCCTCTTTCGTGATGCATGATCTTAACTCGCCATATGGAAAAACTTGAGGACTGTAAAGGGTCTCGACCATGTTGACTTAATTTCGTGAAAGAGTTTGAGTTAAATAAAAGAACTTGTCGACCGCCCAAAATCATTCCTCATAAAGCCGCTTATCATGCCCAAGCTTTTGTCTTTTCTTTGTAGATCCTTGCATTCTCATAAGTGTCACACCCTGATTTCCATGGTGTGATTTATGTTATTTTACCATTTTTTTTCACAACTTGAGTCTCTAACATAGGACTCTTTCAAAATCCAACACTTTGGTATAAAAGGGTTACTACTAACTCTACACACCATATATATCAACCTCAGATTTTTTTAAAAACTTGAGTCCAAACTCCACTTGAGTAATCGCCAGAAACGTAATTAAACTCAACTCCGTGTCTCAAAACATATATATACATATCTCTGAGACCGGTAAGTCCTCAATGCACCCAAGACTATACACTTACACTTGATCAAAATAATATTTACACAAAATCCCAAAACTTTCTACAAAGTGTCCCAAACTAATCATAAGCCAAATATACAATGACCCATGATCGATAAGGAATCGGTCCAAAATATACAAGCAGGAACCTCCACACAACACTAGATGTTCCTCAAAATGTATGCCCGACCACCGAAGATGCTAAGGTCGACGACACCCCCAACCTCCAAACCCTGCAGAGTCAAACTCTCAAGTCATGTACCGGGTCTCGTACCGCATCTAAGGTGGAGTGGAATAATGGGGGTGAGTTCCACAACTCGCAGGAATCCCATAACAAGCGATGCTTATAAAACATTTCAAATACAAATAATTCAACACATCTCAAAACATGAGCATTTTCAATTAATAGGTTGATGTGGGAAACAAATGGATGCAATACTACCACCATCTCGAATTCTCATCGCTGACTCTTTTGGGCTTTCACCTGTGGACTAGCCGATCATCCCCGAACAACGGCATAAATTGTCGGGATTCTACTACCTGTGGATATGCCCACATCCCGTATAATGACAAATTGTCGGGATTTACCACCTGTGTGGATATGCCCACATCCCGTGATATCTCGTGACCTTTCTCGAGACTACAAACCTGTGGACTAGTCATAGTCCCGTGTCCACTACATCAACCGGACTCTCACACGCCCCAGCTACCCATGCCATGCGAAACAATTTCAATAAAGCATTCATCCACATGGATATTTAAAAACATCATGTACCTCAAGCACCTAAAGAATTCCATAGATATAAAATATACACATTTATACATACATTAGAAAATCACACAATTCAAGCATGTGGAATGGTACGTATCAAAGAAACCATGGTATACAGAGAAGGTTACATGATCCCCTCACTTTCCTCTTGGATTCAAAAATCCACAAGTCTCCCAAGGAAGTCAAAACCGAGGCTACTCCAAAGGATCTGCAATTAACAAGTCATAAGATTTCTTAGCCTCAAACAATCCGGGTTACATAAAATTACCCAATTGGTTTATTACTACTTCACCAATTAATCACACATATTCTTATGACACTACCAACATAACCTTGATCCTTCAAGAGCACTCTCTTTACACTTACAAATATCAACATTTAACACCCCTTATTAGGTAACACAAACAAAGACAATAATAACACTGTAATTCCTTTTCTTTCACCCTATATCTCAAGACCCCTTTTTTTTTTTCAACTACAATTTTTGACCAACCATACATGCTTTTTGTTCATTGTGGTCTTTGACCAAAAGTTCCCTTATCTCTAGCTTTCCACAGTTTCTCTAAACCAGGTCATTCAGACCTCAAAATCAAGAGTTATGGGTTTTTTGTCAATATGACCTCCCGAGATCGCTTCCTAGGGATGCACCAGGCCCTCTCTTCACCTTTGACTAAATTATGGCAACAAATGAGCCATAATTTGGCCCTACCTTTCTTCATGTAGTTATCTCTATGTGTCTACTTTAAGAAGGATTCTCAATCACTCCATTTGGATCAATATAACTCAACTTATGACTCAAAAACAGCCCATGCATCAGGATGTAACTGCATCTGACTCAACCTCAAATTCAAGGGTCTATGGGTAGGTTTTAGTTCTTGGTTGCTTCTAGACATTCGAAGGTCTAGGTCTTGGGCTTCTTTCTCCAAACTGAAATCATCCAGTTCGAGTTCTTTAGGCCAACTTATGGCCAAAACATCGTCATGGGGTCAAGGTGCCGGACAAAGACCTCCTTGGACACACACATGCAATCTCTACAAAACTGGTCTTACAATTTAGGGTCTCCACCGCACACCTTCATCAAATCGTGGTTAGGGATGTAATCCCAACAAAAACCCAAGAATATAACCAAAGTCCATAAGAAATACAACTAAGGCCTCAAAGACGTTTACATACCTTAGTGAACTTTTTCCACCAAACCAAGCTTTCCTTCAAGCCTCTTTTCCACCTCTCTCTAGCTTCTCTCTAGAACTCTCTCTCACTACCTAAAATTCCATAATTTTCCACTTCCTAGCAAGAAGTTGGTCTAGCATCCAAACCAAGAGGAATTGGTTTGTTTGGCACATATAAGTTTTTCTCTCATGCACTTGCCATGTCAAGAGCTCCTACCTTGCATGTTTGAGGTGTCATGCCTCATGATGCCACATAGCTCCCAAGGATATTGCACTTTAGTCCCTCTCCACTAACAAGTTTTCAAAGTGGTCCTTCAAGACATACTTAATTTCAAACCCTAACAAAACTACTAAACTTACTCTAATTGCATAATTGACCCACATGCCATAAAAATGCAATTCCAACACACTTTGCTAATCCTCTAATTAAACCAACCATTGCATCTGCTAATCTTAATCACACTTAAAATATCATGTAAGTAAGTTGCATTTGCTCCCCAAAAACTTTACTGAATATAACAAACATATACCAGGTGTTACATCTCTCCTCTCTTTACAGTACTCCTGGCCCCTGAATTAAATCAGTACTAACTCCGTAAAGAGTTCCTGATACTTCTTCTTCATGACCGCTTTCTAGTTCCCATGTAGCTTCTTCCACTCCATGGTGTTCCCATAACACTTTCACTAGGGAAATAATTTTGTTCCGCAACACGCGTTCCTGCACATCTAGAATCTCCCTTGGCCGCTCTTCATATTTCATATTCTCTTGCAAATTCAGCTCTTGCCAATCTAGTATGTGCGAAACATCTGGCTATACTTCCGCGAATAATGAAACGTGGGAAATACATCATGTAATCCTAAACAACTCGCGGCGAAGAGCTAATCGGGTAAGCTACCTCTCCAACTTCTTTTGAGAATCTCAACCACCAATGTACCTAGCGCTTCTTTTACCAAAAACGAAATATTCCCTTGCGAGGGGACACACACTCAAACACACGGTCCCCAACCCAAACTCTATGTCTCCTCCTATGGTCGATAACTTTCGTCGCTCAGGTCGCCAAGAGCCTATCACTGATCACTCTTATCTTCTCTATCGCTTGCAACTAACTCGACCAATCAAAGTAAAATTCTCTCCCGATTCAAATACCAAGACATAGGATGTATCTACATGGCCTACCATAAAGAGCTTCATATCGGTGCCATCCCACATCAAGCCTGAAACTATACGCAAACTCAATCGTAGGCAATGGTCCATCCAACTCCCCCGAAGTCTAACACATGCTCTAAGCATATCTTCCGCATCCGAATCACTCTCGCATCAGCCTGGCCACCCGAGGGTGAAATGTCAGACTAATCTCAACCTGCTCCCAAAGCTTTCTCGCAAAGACTCCGCGTAATCGTGGACGTAAACCTCGAGTCCCTATCTCGACACAATGGAGAGAGGTACACCATGCAACCTCACAATCTCCTCACATACAACCTGGTCAAGTAAGAATAGAGTCAAGGGTCCTTGTATTGCTAAGAAATGTGCCGATGAATAACCTGGCCAACAACCACCCAAACACCCATCTTTACTCCCGGTGAGTCTGGGCAAACCAAATACGGTCCATCGCCACATGATCCCATTTCCATTCTCGCGAATTAGTAACTACGCACAAAATTTCGCCGGGTCTCGTGCTCAACTTTCACTATTGCACGGCCAAACACTTGGAGACGAAACTCGCGTACGCCTCTCTCTTTCATCCCATGCCACCAAAAATCGCGCCTCAAGTCATGGTACATCTGTCTCACCAGATGTACCAGAACCGAGAGCGATGAGCTTCCTCATCACCTCCTCTCAACCGTGCATCATCCTAAGACAAACAACTGGCCGAGGAAATAGATTCCTCCATTTGCATGAATGCTCCACCCTTCGTGCATCACCAGCTACCACTCGGCGAGCCGCAGCCCTCAAGCTTCTTATCACTCTCCGAGCCTCGATGACTCTTAGAAACCTGTCATCGAGCTACCAATGTATAAAACATGCCTTAGGATCATCCCCATCAAAGCATCGTAGAACTCATGATGTAATCATACATCTTCCACTCATAAGCCATCAAACCCGAAAGCACGCTCCGATTTTCTACCTAAGGCATCACGAACACATTTGCTTTACTCCGAGGAGCCAGGAAGAAAATTCAAAGTCTTCGCGTCTCCATCCACCTTCTCAGCTCGCATTCAAATCTCTCTCGCAGAATATATATACTTCAAACTTCGCGTCGAGAACACTTCCAAACTTTCACCATACAAGCAAGGCCGCCATAACTTTAGGGGCAAACACTATCAAGCAGCTAGAAGCTCTAAATCATGCGTGGGGTAATTCTCTTCATGTTTCTTCAATTGCCTAGAGGCATAGGCAACCACTTTACTCAGATAAGTACACACCCTGCCAACCCGAGGCATCAATACTTAAACCGTGGTACTTTTCCCACTCACCGAGTAATCAACACCGATACAGAGTCAATCTCTTTTTCGCTCCCGGAAAGACTTCACACTTGTCATTCCGCCAAGCTCACTTCTGCGTGTTAGTCTAGTCATTGGACATGCAATCTCGAGGTTCTCAATAAATCGACTAGAATAACCACTTAATCCAAGGAAGCACGCATCTCAAAGACACTCTTGGGTCGTCCCACCTCATCACGGCCTCAACCTTTGCCTGATCCACCGAAATACCTTCCTTAGACACCATGTGCTCTAGGAATTGATTTCTTGTAACAAGAAATACACTTCTAGCTCGGGCATACAACCCATTCTCTCGCACTGTAGCGACAATTGCAAATGCTCGCCTCATGTTCCAACCGACCCTTGGAATATATCATCGTGATGTCGCCCACAAATATTACTAATAACCGATCCAGATACTTAACTTTATATATCCTATTCATCATATCCATAAAGGTACCGGAGCATTAGTCAATCCAATAGGTACGACAACAAACTCGAAGTGTCCATACTGCAAGGTGCGTCTTCTGGATATCCGAGTCCCAGACTCTCAATCGATGATACCCGATCTTAGATCAATCTTTCGAGAAGTAACAAGCCCCGCTACTAATTGATCAAACAAATCCTCATCCGAGGAAGTGGCTACTGTTTCTTCACCGTTATTTCATTTAACTTCCGATAATCCACACATAACCATAAAAAGATTCCTCGTCTTTCTTTTCACGAACAATACCGAGCACCCCAAGGCGAGGTACTCCTACGGATGAACCTCCTTTACCCCGCAATTTTTTGCAACCAGAGGTCTAACTCTTAAGCTCAATCGAGCCATCCTAAACTGAAAGTCATTGAAATAGTGACGCATCGGATACAAATCGATGGAGAATTCCATCTCTGGGGAGGTAATCCGCAACTCATCAGAAATACACAAGAAAGTCACACACTTGTGGGATAATCCACCCCTACCTTCCTTTACTCTCCCTAAGATAATAAAAAGGAAGTGGCCGCCCCCATTCTTTCCTCATCCACTCTTTTTCTCCATCTCTATCAATGATCGAGTCTGACCAGCCCCTAAATCCGCATAGAAGCTGACACGTGACCCACAACCAATCTGGAAGGTCACCTTCTTCAAAAAATAGTCTAGGACTGCATGATGTGGGGCTAACCAATCCATTCCCACAATCACGCCAACACCGCTTATACGAGGGAGACTAAGTCAATCACGACTTCGTATCCCCAACATTCAACACACAACCACCGCATCCCCACTTAGTTTCCATCCCGCCACCCATAGGTGTTCTAACAAACAAAGGACAAGAGAGTAGTGCAATTTAAGTCCAAAATGGAAGCAAAGAAGTAGATATAATGAACGGATGCACCCGAATCAAACAAACACATGTGCCCAAGTGCGAGCAACAAAACCATACCTTCCACTAGCAGTTAGGCTTTGATCCTGAAATGTCACAAACAAAGACTCGCTTCTAAGACCCTTAGCCCAAGAAGATGCGCCTTCCCTTTCCCCGAATCTCCTCGAGGTCAGTCTCCCTCCTTGAACACGAATGGCTTCATCGTCGAAATCGACCTTGGAGGAGGCCGGGTGTTCCGCTGCCGTAACTTAGGCACCACTTCCTCAAGTGTCCCGTCGCACACACTCAT
The DNA here is from genome assembly GCA_016808115.1 of Tetrastigma voinierianum. NCBI lineage: Eukaryota > Viridiplantae > Streptophyta > Magnoliopsida > Vitales > Vitaceae > Tetrastigma > Tetrastigma voinierianum. The sequence goes on along the minus strand of JAEQBH010003467.1, from coordinate 81,293 downwards.
AACATCGCATCTGTGGCCCCATGTCCTAACCGTGCCCCCCACCGGCTTGTCCCTGCTAATGGCAATCACGTGGACCGTTTCATCCGCTTAGCCCTTATCCCTGACCTCAAGTCACCAAACCCGAATTCTTATTTCTTTCCTTCGCATCTCGCTGTTCTCTAATAATCGTGGCCGTACACCACCTCATCGTAGGGTGCTAAGCATGAAAGGAGCCACCGAGTCTCAATGTTCAAATTTCAAACCCTCCCGAATCGCTCGCTCTCATTTGCTCGTCACCACATACCGTGCATACTCCCAACAACAGAGTAAATCGGGCGCATACCGGGCTACGCCATAGCCCCCCGCCGTGTGTGCACAAACTCCGATCTCTTCGTCTCCTCATGGCCTCGAAAGTACTTCGCCAAGAGGCTCCTCGAATCGAGTCCACCCATGTGTGCACATCACAGTGTTCTAACCATATCCCACCAACTATCAGCCTCGCCCCTCAACATAAAGGACGCTTAGAGAAACTCTCCGCCTCCCTGTGGATCTCCAAGACATCCAGACCTTCTTCACTTCCTTTAGCCAATGCTCACCCTCAAGGAAATTGATACCACCCCGAAACACTAGGGGAATAAGTGCCTTGAAATCCTTGATCAACCGCACGTCCATCTTCTCCTAATGACCCTGAGGTAACGCCACGCCTCTCCAAATTTCCATTCTCTTGAACTCGGTGAAGAGGATCTCACGGCCGTCTCGACCCTTTGTCGCCCACTCTTCTTCCTCTATTCATTGTCTATATAAGAGAATAGACAATCGCATCACGATGTCAGCGGTAAGTTAACCATTAATAACTCTAGGTTCTCAACATCAATTTATTATAGCTATGCAATCTTTACCGCTATCGACCTAACTGCCTACCCGATTCATAACAATTCGCAATATGGTATAAGAATCATTACACACTAGCTACTACGGGCAAACCAACAAGCATTATAATATCAAAACTCATTATACCATGCTTGTAATCACACCAACATGTTATCACATAATCTTTGCGGTAAACATGTTATCATAAAATACCCTTCACTAGTTGTCGCCGCTTAGAAGCCTTATACCATGCCATGTATGAAAATCATAATAATACCCAAATATCACAATCCTAGCACTAAAAACCAAAGCTCTCATCATCATAGCTTAAAGTGTGCCTAGGAATCCTATGTGTACCTATTGAATTTTCCTTTAATCTCCCAAGGATTTATCCCTTTGCTCTGATACCAACTTGTCACACCCTCGATTTGCACAAAGGTGATTTATGTTATTTTACCATCTCTTTTTTTTTTTTTCACAACTCGAGTTCTAACATAGGACTCTTTCAAAAATCCAACACTTTGCATAAAAGGGGCTACCACTAGCCCTACACACCATACATATATCAACCCTCAGATTTTCAAAACTGAGTCCAAACTCCACTTGAGTAATCGCCTAGAAACGTAATTAAAACTCAACCTGTGTCCAAAACATATATATACATATCCCAGACCGAGGTAAGTCCTCAATGCACCCAAGACTATACACTTACACTTGATCAAAATAATATTTACAATAAAATCCCAAACTTTCTACAAAGTGTCCCAAACTAATCATGTCAAATATACAATGACCCATGATCGATATGAATTGTCCAAATACAAGCAGAACCCCACACAACACTAGATGTTCCTCAAAATGTATGCCCGACCACTCAAGATGTTGTTGTCGACGCACAATTCCCCACCTCCAAACCCCGCAAGTCAAAATCCTCGTCATGCAACCGGTCTCGCACTGTGATCTAAGGCGGAGAGGGAATAATGGGTGAGTTCGACATAACTCGCAGTGAATCCCATAACAAGCCATGCTTATAAAAACATTTCAAAATACAAACAATTCAACACATCTCAAAACATGAGCATTTTCAATTAATAGGTTGATGTGGAAACAAATGGATGCAATACTACCACCACCTCACCCCCTCATCGCTGACTCTGGCTTTCACCCGTGTGACTGCCGATCATCCCCGAACAACGACAAATTGCTGGGACTTACTACCCAGTATGATATGCCCACATCCCGTATAACGCACAAATTGCCGGGATTTACCACCAGGGATATGCCCACATCCCGTATATTCGTGACCTTCTGACCACAACTCAGTGGACTAGTCATAGTCCCGTGTCCACTACATCAATCCGACTCACACGTCCCATACCCATGTCATGCTTTAAAACAATTTCACAAAGCATTCATCCATGGATATTTAAAAACATCATGTACCAGTTAATTCAAAGAATCTATGATATAAAATACACATTTATATATATCATTAGAAAATCACACTCAAGCATGGAATGGTACGTAATTTCAAAGAAACCATGGTATAAGCAGAGAAGGTTACATAAGATCCCTACTTCTTCTTGGATTCAAAAATCCACAAGTCTCCCAAGGAAGTCAAAACCGGTGGCCACCAAAGGATCTCGTAATTAACAAGTCATAAGATTTCTTAGCCTCAAACAATCCGGTTACATAAAATTACCCAATTAATATTACTACTTCACTCACTCGAATCACACATATTCTTATATACCTACTAACATAAACCTTTGATCCTTCAAGAGCACTCTCTTTTACACTTACAAATCTCAACATTTAACACTCTTATTAGGTAAATACAAACAACATAATACGACTTGTACCTTTTCTTTTTTCAAATTCTATCTCAAGACCCCTTTTTTTCAACTACAATTTTTGACCAGCCATACATGCTTTTTGTTCATTGTGGTCTTCTGACCAAAAGTTCTCTATCTCTAGATTTTGACAGCCTCTTAAATCAGGCCCGGACTCTCAAAATCAAGAGTTACGGTCTTTTACAATATGACCTCCCCGAGACTGCTTCTTAGGGGATGCACTGCGCCCTCTCTTCACCCTTTGACGAAATTATAAACAAATGAGCGCATAATTTGGCCCTACTTTCTTCATGAAGTTAATTCCCTATAAAGTCTACTTTAAGAAGGATTTGAATCACTCCATTTGATCAATATAACTCAACTTATGACTCAAAAATGTGAACCGCTTCGTAACAGGGGATGTATGTACCTGACTTTCTTCAACCTCAAATTCAAGGGTCTTATGGTAGGTTTTAGTTCTTTTGGTTGCTTCTAGACATCTGAAGGTCTAGGTCTTGGCTTCTTCTCCAACTGGAATCATCCAGTCTGAGTTCTTTAGCCAACTTATACAAAACACTGTCATGGGGTCAAGGTGAGCCGACAGCACCTCCTTGACACACACACACACATGCACTCACTAAAACTGGTCTTTTACAATTTAGGGTTCCACCAAACACACTCTGTCAAATCTAGGGTTAGGATGTAATCCCAACAAAACCCAAGAATATAACCAAAGTCCATAAGAAATACAACTAAGGCCTCAAAGATCATGTTTACATACCTTAGTGAACTTTTTCCACCAAAACCAAGCTTCCTTCCAAGCCTTTTCTCCACCTTCTCTCTAGCTTCTCTCTAGAACTCTCTCTCACTACCTAAAATTTGATAATTTTCCACTTCTAGCAAGAAGTTATTCAGCATCCAAACCAAGAGGAATTGGTTTGCTTGGCACATGGCAAGCTCCTTCTCATGCACTTGCCATGTGTCAAGAGTCTTACCTTGGGTATTGCCTGAGGTGTCATGCCCCATGATGCCACATAGCTCCTAAGGATATTGCACTTAGTCCCTCTCCACTAACAAGTTTTTCAAAGTGGTCCTTCAATACTTAATTTCAAACCCTAACAAAACCACTAAACTTACCTAATTTAATAATCAATTTATTGATGCCATAAAAATGCAATCTAACACACTTTGCTAATCCTCTAATTAAACCAACCATTAAGATTTGCTAATCTTAATCACAATTTAAAATATCATACGGCATAAGTTGCATTTGCTCTCCCAAAAAATCCTTACTTGAATATAACAAAACATATACTAGGTGTTACAATAAGCTTCATTCTGGAACTCCTCTAACTTACTCAGCAATAGTCATTTCTCACCAGTTGCTTTGCTATCCATATTCAGCTGCCTAGTTGCCCAATATGCTTTATGTTATAACTCCACGGGTAAGCGATAAGCCTTCCCATAAACCAATCTGAATGGAGACATCTCTAAAGGTTTTTAAACGCAGCTCACGCTTCAAAGCTGCATCATATATCTTTTCTAGCCCTGGCCCTTTTTGAACTATTCACGCTTTGTCCAAGATAGACTTTATGTTCCGATTGGACACCTTGGCTTGCTCGTTAGTCTCGCAAATGGTAGGCTAGTGGATTTGCGATGGTCGAACATCGTATTTCTTAGCACATTATTAACAACCATGAGGAAATTTGCTACTACTTTAGGCATCATTTCGTATGGGTTTGCATTGCTTCCACCATTTTATACATAGTCTACTCGCCAAAAGATGTAATGTGGTTGAATAAGGATAGAAAGGTCCCATGAAGTCCATTCCCATATATCGAATAACTCCACTTTCTAGGATGACTCAGAAGGCTACTCATCCCATTTTGATATACTTCCCATGTTTCGCAGCCTATTTAGTGAGCAAAGAGACTCTGGGTACCAAATTGTGACACATGTCTAAATCCACGCTTCCTTGTCTTCCTTAGTACTACAATATGTCCTTAGCCATTAATTACTCTTTTATGTCCTCTAAGATTCTATAGCTTGATATGTGATCTTCTTCATCAATACCCCTAATCAAGCATCTATAATGTATGCACTTGCATCCACCTAGTCAACCTGTGGTGCGGACATCTCCTCAACAACTCATGGAACCTCCGTAACGCCGAAATACCCTAGATTTTATAATACTTAATATATATTCTGATATAAATTGAGCTAAACTTCAGGTTTTTCTCCGGGAAAATCGTAAATTGACAAGTTATGAAATGATAAATTTAGTGAACCCAACAAAGGAGAAGGGGGTACAATTGTCATTTAGAAAATAGGACATGAATATGAAAATCATTATGTAGAGATGGGCCACAATACAAATAAATAAAGGCAATCGCACAATTAAAGAGATGAGGGCTATTTGCAAATTAATGAAAAGTTGATATTATAATAATGTGAAAACAAAAGCCAAAATCATATTTTGGTCTCCCAAAAGCTAGGGTTCACGTAGGAAGAGAAGGAGAGAGCCAAGAGAAGGAAGAGGAAGAGAAGGAAGAAGAAGGAGGAGGAGGAGAAGAAGATCAAGGTGCGGGTGAAGCCGACAACCTGACCTAGGATTGATATCGAAAAGGAAACGGAATCGATAATTGGTTTGTTCTCTGACTCTATCCTTAAATTCAAGTATTTTGGTAGTTTACCAATTAACTATGAATGAGTACATGAATCGAGTACATGAATGAGTATGTGATATGATTACGTAGATTGAGTATATCTTGAAAGATAATACGAAAGTGAATATGAAATTGAATGTGATAATCGGCAACCGAATGAAAGTGAATGATGATAAGGACTCGATTCACCAAACAATCCATCGGAATTGTGAAGTGAATAATACCAATATCCATCGATCTGGAGTACCAACGCAAGATCCGTCACGAAGGCACTCTCAAATTATCCAATGTCCTGACTGGGCGGATGCACCAATCGGCATCCGTCATGATGGCATATGGTATCAAGAAATAAATCCCACGGCGATGCACCAATCGGCATCCGCTATGATGGCATATGGCATTGAAGTGATACCACGCGGCCCGGGATGCACCAAATGACATCCCGCGATGATGGGAGCAATCGGTCATGATACCACGCGGTCGGGATGCACCAAACGGCATCCGCATGACGTGGGAGATAGAATTGTAAAATGGCAAACACATTATCAATAATTGATACCACGCGGTCGGATGCACCAACGACATCCGCATGATGGGAGATAGAATTGTAAAATGTATAAAACACATTACCATCGATAATAAGTGGCGATTCATCAAACGAATCGCTTAAATTGTGAATCGACAAATAAGGTGAAATAGCCAACATTGACGAAAAGTAATGAGATATTTTTATGTATATGCTTGAATCTCGCGAAATGATTTGTACATTGAAAGCATGAGTATGTTGATATATTAGGCATACGTAATGATAAATTTCGCCGAAGCAAATTGAATACTAGAATAGAATCAGATAGAACCACTAAGCATGAAAATGCTTAGCTGCGGTAGTTTTAACTATGCACTGTGTATCGAGTAAGCAAAGAGAAGAAGGCCAAGATCGCAATACAGAAGTCATAGAGAAAGTAATGACGTATAAGTGTATAATTGTAATTTTGCATATCATCTTTCAACAAGTGGTGTTTTGTAAAACAAAAGGATAAACCCTGAAACTTGATTTTTGTGTATCATCTTGAAAAGGGCATAGAATGCTTTTCTTTGTAAATGTATTTTGTTAATGTTTATAGGCCTACCGAATTGCTTTGAAATTGTAAATGATTATGGGCTTGCCCAAAATTGAAACCGCTTCCACAACTAAATGAATTAATAACATGTTTTGATAAGATAAATGAAAACGCCTGAGTAACCGGCTCCGGCTCGATCCGCCTATCTGGCCTGCCCGAATTGGCTCGCGACATTTTTGAAAATAGAAAAATTTTAATATGATATCACGTAAAATAAAATAAAATAAAAGAAATAAAACCTAAAGGCCCCGGCAGTCGATTCGACCGCCATTGGCCGGATCTGCTCTGGGTCAGTACACTTAGTGGTATCGAGCTTAGGTTTAGTCGCTTCGGGAAAAAGCGTCTTAAACGATTTTGAAAAAAAAAAAAAAAGATTTTGAAAATGGTATTTGATATACATAGCATTTGCATATAAAAGGGATTATATGACTCCGATCTGATCTCGTTGGATTTTAATAAGTAAGCATGGATAGTTCAGGTACCCATAGAGTCGAGGGTGACCCGGGAAATCGTCCTGATAGTCCTGCTAGTGTGGTAGGTGGACAAGCATCTCATGCTCCACCAACAAATGAACCGGAACAAGTAGTAGGAGTTACTATGGGTATCCTCCAACAGCTGGCCTGTGCTCAAAGAGCTCCGCAACTAGCCGCAATTGCCCCCAACACGCCTATTGAAAGAATGGCAAGGTACCGACCGGTAGACTTTATGGGAAAGAAAGATGATGAACCTGCTATGGCAGAAAATTGGCTCGAGAGGACCGAAGCTTAATGCTTTGTAAGTAAAATACATTGCACAACTCGAAGAGAAATGGAATGTGCGACCTCACACTGCAAGACGAGGCTTATCGGGTGGGGTTTCGTGACCAGGATCAAGCCCACCAAGAGAGTTACATGGTGGTTCTTCTTGATGAGTTCAAGAAGATATGTGGGCCGATTATTAAAACAATATATGTAAGGAGAGTTTCATAATCAAAACAAAGGCAATCAAGTGTAACCGAATACGTGAGAGAATTCACACGGTTAAGCAAGTATGCTCCCGATATGTTAAGAAGTGAAGAAGAAAAGGTCAAGTTTGAAGACGGTTTCAAGCGACCACATTCCGTGGCCCATGTCATGATTCACAAGCGATGATTTCTCTCCAAAATCACGGCATGAGCTCTGGGAATGTAAAATGAGCAAAGAAAGAGGAAATGAGAAAGATAGAAGACAGGAAAGAAAATCCCGGCCAATCAAGTGCTCATCGCCAGCCAGAAAGTAAGAGAGATTCGTGGGACCACGGATCCCGCATGTACCACAAACTGTGCCACCCAGAGAGATACTATCATGCCTACTGGCCACAAGGCACAAGGAGGTGCCTCTAGAGGACAAGATGTTCCTCACCCCATTGTGGGAAGAAACACAAGGGAGATCATTGGAGATTGACCGGTGCTTGCTTGGGCTGTGGATCCATGGAGCACAAAATACGAGAATGTACTAGGGCACGCCCTTCACAAGACTCCCGAATTGGGGCAATGTTTCATCAAGACGAAAAGGCAAAGAAGAGTGTTGCATCACCGAGCGTTCAGACAAGGGACATATCAAGGGAAGACAGATACTGTGGTTCGTACCTGCAGCATACAGCGACGTAAAGCAGCCGAAGATACCCATGCCCTAGATGTACTACCTAATTTCAATTATCTTGATACTATCAGGCATGTATTGATAATCTGTGGTCAACGCATTCATATGTGTGTACTAACATACCCAACTTGGGAAATTACCGAGGAGTGAAACCAGTATGACATCTTGGTGGACGAACCTCCCTGCATAGTGTTATCAGGAACAAAGTGTATAGAGATCGGTCCCATCAAAATACGAGAGTATGAATTTTTGGGAGATTTGATTGAGTTATCCTTCTCAGTGGAGTTTGATGTGATATTGGGGATGGACTGTTATCTTTAATAATCGAGCGATAGTTGATCAGAATGAAAGAGGGACCGCATGACACCGAATGACAGCGAGGTTATTTTCATCGGCGAGAGGCCGAATCACCTCTCTAATGTGATATCCGCAGTCAGCTATGAAAGATGGTGCAAAAGGATGTAGTTTATTTAATATGTGATCGATACGACAGTAAGGCCTAGTGTATCCGATATAATTATTAGTGACTTTCCCGACGTGTTTCCAAGAGTTGCCGTGGATTGCCCACGTAGGGAGATCGATCATATCACGTCAGAACAGGTGCCACACCGCATCCATTACACCGTATAGAATGGCTCCAATTCCTGAGCTAAAGGAATTGAAATTGCATTGCAAGAACTCGCAGAAAAGGGATTTATTCGACCAAGTGTATCACCGTGGGGAGCTCCCCGTGCTTTTCTATTGCCAAAGAAGATAGTACAATTCAAGTATGTGTTGATTAGACAACCGAACAAGTTGGACCGTGAAGAATAAGTATCCATTACCTGCACTGATGATTTATTCACCAATTGAAAGGTGCATATCTTTTCTCGAAGACTGACTTGAGATCCGGGTATCATCGCTTGAAAATTTAAGATGCCGGGAGGTGCATAAGACTCGCCATGAACACGATATGGACATTATGAGTTCCCTTGTACGCCGCTTGGTTTGACCAATGCTCCAGCCGGGCTTTCATGGACCTAATGAATCATGTTTTCCGACCGTATGTGGATTAGTTTGTCGTGGTGTTCATAGATCACATTCTCAGGTATTCGAAAAGATCGAGAAAGTCGCGACACACCTTCGTAGTGGCTTAGATTTCGAAAAGAGTACAGTAATGCGAAACTCAAGTGTGAGTTTTGCTGGATCAAGTGTCTCGGGGCACATTGTATCGAAAGAAGGGAACTGAAAGGGATCCAAAGAAAATAGAAGTGGTTGTCAATGGAAGCCACTAAGAAATGTGTTACTAAGTACGTAGTTTCCTAGACCAAGAGTTACTATAGAAGATTTGTTAAGGTTTTCTATAATTGGTGCTCGATGACTAGATTGCTACGTAAAATGTAAAGTATGAATGGAGGAAAAATGTCAAGGAAGTTTTGAAAGTTAAAAGCATTCTTAACCGAGGCCCACTACATCCCAAACTGACTCAGAAGAATACTGGATCTATGTACGATGTCAATTAAATGGACTTTGACGTGGTACTAATGCAAGGAGGGTAAAGTGGTAGCCTATGCTTCAAGACAATTGAAGCCACATGAAAAGAACTACCCCACGCATGATTTGGAATTAGCCGCAATTGTATTTGCATTGAAAATTTGGAGACATTATTTGTATGGAGAAAGTGTTTTATTTACACCGATCATAAGAGTTCAAGTATTTGCCCTCACAACGAGAGCTTAACTGAGATAACTTGGAGATGGATGGAATGATAAAAGATTATGATCAAGGTGATTGATTATCACTCCTGAAAGGCCAATGTAGTGGCCGATGCTTTGAGTAGAAAGACAAGGTAAACTCTTCCAGCGTTAAATGCCAATTTGTCATTATCGCACGATGGTGCAAGAAGGGCGCACTGATACTAATCGAATTTGTTGAATCGAAAGTGCTGGAGGCACAAAAGAAAGGTGAGAAAATTTCTACCATAATAGATCGACAGAGATAGTAAAGAAACTGAAGTTCACAAGTGAATGTGAAATGGAGGTTATATTATAAGAATCTGCTCAGGTAAATTCGACGATGATGAATTGAGGAAAGCCATACTCAAGAGGGCACATAGTGGATCTTTTGGTTATCCATTTCAAGAACAAAGATGTAGCCCAAGATTTGAAAATGTCATTCTGGTGGTCCTAATGAAAAGAGATGTATCAGAATTCAGAACTGCGTTTGGTGTCAAAGAGTAAAGGCAGAGTATCAAGTTCCTTCTGATTATTGCACCATCGTAATACTGTGAGCGAAACCGGACCGAATAACTATGGACTTTGTGGTTGGGTTACCATTGGACAGGAGGAAGCATGACTCGGGCTTTTGGGTCGTAGGACCGACGACCAAGTCGCCACTTCCACTGAGAACCGACGACCGCTTGACAAGCTAGCAGAAATTGTATATCAAGGAAATAGTTCGTTACACGGATTCCTCAGATCCATTATTTTAATCGAGATCCGAGGTTTACTTCTGAGATTTTGGGGAAAAAGGCAAGTTAAGCCCCGATGGTCCATATGAGGTGATCAGTAAGTGGGTCCAAAGGCATACCGTCGCTTACCCGATTGAGAAGATTCATAATGCTCCATGTGTCCATGCTACGGAGGTACCGATCGGACCCATCACATGTAGTCTCTTCGGAGACAATTGAGCTTAGACTGGATTTGACATATGAAGAAGAACCAGTAGAGATTTTGGCTCGTGAAGTAAAAGAATTGAGGAACAAGAAGATTCCGTTAGTCAAAGTGTTGTGGAGAAACCACAAGACCGGCTAAGCCACTTTGGGAGAGCGAAGAACCCATTGCAAGTGCCAGCATTCGCAGAATCGACCAAGGTAAATTTCGAGGACGAAATTTTCTTAAGTAGGGGAGAATTGTAACGCCTCGAAAATACCCTAGATTTTATAATACTTTTATTATATATTCTGGATATAAATTGAGCCAAACTTGTGTTTTTCCCAGAAAATTGGTAAATCAGACAAGTTATGAAATGATAAATTTAGTGAACTCGGGAATTGTATGAGAACAAGGCAATTGTCATTTAGAAAATAGGACATGAATAAGTGAGATCATTAAGTGTAGAGATGGGCCACAATACAAATAAATAAGTTACAATTGCAAAATTAAAGAGATGAGGGCTATTTGCAAAATAATGAAAAGTTGATATTATAATAATGGAAAACAAAGCCAAATCATATTTCGTCTCCCAAAAGCTGTGGTTCACGTGAGGGAAGAGAAGGAGAGAGCCAAGAGAAGGAAGATAAGAGAAGGGAAGAAGAAGGAGGAGGGAGGAGAAGAAGATCATGTGCGGGTGAAGCCGGCAACCCGACCTAAGATTGATACCGAAAAGGAAACGGAATCGATAATTGGTTTTGCTTCTCTCGACTCTATCCTTAAATTCAAGTATTTCTGTAGTTTACCAATTAACTATGAATGAGTACATGAATCGAAAGTATGAATGAGTATGTGATATGATTACGTGATTGAGTATATCTGAAAGATAATACGAAAGTGAATATGAAATTGAATGTGATAATCGATAACCGGATGAAAAGTGAATGATGATAAGACGGATTCACCAAACTAACCGGGCTCTGAATTGTAAAGTGAATAATGTAATCAATGACCGCCGACGGATGCAATTAACGGCATCCGGTCACTAAGGCACCTCGAAATTATCCAATGTCCCACTTAAGGGATAACAATCGCATCCGTCATGATGAATATGGCATTGAAGAAATGTCCCACTTGGCGGATGCACCTAATCAGACCATGATGGCATATGGCATTTAAGTGATACCACGTGCTCCGGGATGCACCAAACGACATCCCGCATGATGGGAGACCGAATAAGTGATACCACGTGTTTTTCGATGCACCAAACGCATCCTATGACGGGAGATAGAATTGTAAAACATAAAACACATTATCGGTCACTGATACCACGTGCCTGACGCACCAACCAAGATCCGACATGACGGGAGATAGAATTGTAAAATGTATAAACACATTACCGGTCGATAATAAGGGCTGGATTCATCAAACGGAATCGGCCAAAATTTGTGAATCGAATAGTCAAGGTGGAAGAGCTAAATATCGGTTTGTTTAATGGAGATATTTTTATGTATATGCTTGAATCTCATGAAATGATTTGTACATTGAAAGCATGAGTATATGTTGATATATTAGGTATAGTTTAATGATAAATTCTCGCTGAAAGTTAAATTGAATATCGGAATAGAATCAGATAGAACCACTAAGTATGAAAATGTTTAGCGGTAGTTTTGTCTATAAAAGTGTGTATCGGTGCAAGAAGAGAATAAGCCAAGATCGTGCACAAGCAGAATATGCAGAAAGTAATGGGCGTATATGTATAATTCGTAATTTTGCATATCTTTGAACAAGTGGTGATTTGTAAACAAAGGGATAAACCCCCAAAACTTGATTTTTTGTGTATCATCTTGAAAAGTGGGCATAGAATGCTTTTTCTTTCAGGAATGTATTTTGTTAATGTTTATAGCTCATCGAATTTCCTTTTGAAATTGTAAATGATTATGGGCTTCTGCCTAAAATCGAAACCGCCTCCGCAACTAAATGAATTAATAACATGTTTTGATAAGATAAATGAAAATCGCCGGAGTAAACCGGGCTCCGTTCGATCCACGATCTGGTCGGGCCAGGATTCGGTCGCGACATTTTTGAAAAAGAAAATTTAATAACACAGAAAAATAAAATAAAATAAAATAAATAAAACCGAGCGTCCCCGGGGTGTCGATTCGACCGCCATCGTAATGTATCACTTAACGCACAGCACAATCCCATACTCCCTGACACATGATATTTTACGAGGTGACTTATTGTAATTACATCATGAGATGGAGTCCGTGGTTGGCTTGTCAACCAATGCTTAGCTTTGTCACCTGCACGATGGAGTCCGACCTGGCTTAGAACTGGGCTTCTTCTTGATTCCGCATGGTCATTGATGTCTTATGCTTTTTTTTTTCCCTTACGTCCTCTATTTATGTTATCTCTCGGCTTGGGATCAAAATTAACTAGCTCTCTTGACCTAACTTCTATACACGTGATTAACCTCTTGAAACACACATAAACAAACAACAAGCAAAAAGATTAAGCCACAAGCACTAGCGTAGGAATAAAACAAAGATGTCAAAGAAAATAATGGTCAAGAGTAATATCTAAGTGCAATGTTGTCATTGTCAACACAAATGTTATCCTCGAAACGCAGCTAAACTTAACGGAGCCAAATAGGTATATAAAGTGATGTGAAAATATAGTTCTTTGGCGCAAGTATACGCGCGAGTTTATGTAGTAGAATGGCTAGTTAAGTGTCGTCCCATAAGGAGAAGTGTGTTAATTAACAACTAACATTCTAAATATTATCCGACATAGAATCGTAATGAATTACAATAAAATAAAATAAAACAAAAATACAAAACTAATCCTAAATTGTTTATTAAACCAATTAATGAAAATGTGGTTTCGTCTTATATCTTCTACACTCAATGGATTTGCAACCTAGATAGTAGAATCGAAAATTTTCTAGAACCATTTTATCTTAGCTTTGGTTACATTTTCAACGAATTTGTTTGATCAACTAGTCATTGTAACTTGTGATCCAATTTATGGAAGGTTAAGCTCCTCTATAAGGAATGGTTGTTTGGTTATGATTTTGTAGTATTTTAAATGAATGTTAAGGGTTGAATTAATTGATATTGTCTCAAAGAAGAATCAAGTTGTAAGTATCGTGAGACTGTACTCCAAAAAGGAGTTGTATCTCAGTTCTCGATTTTGTGATCCTCTCGAGTGACATAGAGATGGATTACCTAAGAGCATAGAGCAAAAAGAGCCTTAAGAGTATGTTAGATTGATATATAAAATTAATATACTGAAATATCCCTTTGATAAATCATTGTCATATTATAACCTCTAACTTCAAGGTTCCCTTATAGGTGATAGCAGAAGGCCGAGGCACCGTGTCTAAGCATGGCCTACCATGGGGGGGAGGCAGCATGTAATGACATGGTCGGGCACGAGGACACGACACCATGCCTTGGAACGGTCTACTTCGTGATCGCCATGTCTACGAATGGACTGACGCACCATGGCATAGCCCGTGTGCAAGTTCAAGTTGAGCTAGTGTGCAACTCACTTGCTTCACCCAATCGCTTGTCATTTCATTTAGATTTTTATTCCATATGCCTTTGCCATCGACTAGAATATGTGTTCAATGGTCGAGGGGTTTCTGCACCACCGAGGAACGCTCTAGAACCCCGCCGCTGGCACGAAAAAGGAAGGGGTAAAAGGAAAATGTGAGTGGATCGGTTCAAGGGGGAGGGACAAATCGGAGCGACATAGGATTGTTTAATTGCATTTTCTGACCAATGAGTGAAAATGAAACCCAATCGACTCATTATGTTGTTGCACTTATACATCATATTATTAATGTAAATGCACACTTCAAGACCAATTTGCCCTTAATGAGTTGACTGGGCCCCATGTATTTGCCACATAGGGTGAGAAAATAATCAAAATTAAACTAAATTTATCTTGTTTTTCCTCGCACTAATGTACCACTCGCTATAAATGTGTTACATTAAGTATAAAATGTGTTACATTAAGGATAAATGTATTATATTAGTGTTGTAAATTGGTACATTACTTTGAAAAAGAGAATATGAATATTTAGGTCTCATATATTTGCCACATAAGAGAAAGAAATCACTAAATAGTCTTCCTCTTCTTTCTTCTCGATTAATGTACCACTATTATAATTGTAAAGATATTAAGGATAATAATATTCAATAGTGTTATAATAATGGTACATTAGAGTCTAGGGAATAAATAATAGGAAGATTCTAGGCACCATATATTCACCAAATAGGAGAGTGAAAATCTTAATATTTAATCTCCTTCTTCTTTCTTCTTTAGACTAATGTTCCAATGTGCCAAATAGGAGAGGGAGATTTTATTAGATGATTTTCTCTCTCCTATGTGCCAAATATATGGGTTTTAAAATTTTCCTATTCTCTCTTCCCTAAACTAATGTACTACTATTATAACACTAATGTGACACATTTATCATTAATGTAACCCTGTTACAATAGTGGTACATTAATCTGGGAAAGAAAGAAGAGGGGCATTTTGTTTAATTAATTTCTCTCTAGCGCATAGGTGGCAAATATATGGGGCCCATAATCTTCCTATTCTCTTTTTCCCAAAATAATGTATCAGTGTTTTAACACTAATGTAACACATTTATCTTTAATAGAACACAATTATATTGGAGTGGAAGATTAGTTTATGGAAAAAGGAAAAGGGAGATTTTATATATGTGATATGTGAATTCGCTTATATAAAATAATAGTCTATAGCGCAAGTGCACGATTGGCCAAGTTATAGTAAAAGTAAGAGTGTTTATCCCATGGATTAGGTTACTACACTGGAATTGTTCTAGTACCGACTTTATCTAGATGATGGATTTGATGGTAGAAATAGGCGAAAACAACTAATATCATAATATATCATGCAAATATATGAAATAAAATGGCAAAATCCTAGGAAAACAACTGATAAATTTCATTTGATTAATCCTTATGCATTATGGACCAATTTATTCCCAATTAATATTCTAATCACCTATTAATGGTTAGCCTCACTAATGCGCATGTGAATCTCTCTCGATACCCCGTAATCTACCTCCTTAGGGTTCAAAAGCCAAATATCCATTTTGAGTCAAATGTTAGACTTTGGTCAAGCTAATTAATTCATATCCGCCATTATTATGGGCAAGAGGTTAATTTCTATTTGAATAATGTTGGATGGGATAGGGATAAGTCCCTTTTTCAAATAGGACTATTATACTTTATCAGTTCTGTTACGATGGGATGAGTCCTACTTATATTAAAAAGTCCCTTATCATATAGGGTATTTATCTAACACAACATAACTCTCTCTGGGAAATCACCATCGTTGCCCCTCGACGTGGGTTCGTGGGCTTGGATTGGGGATAGCATTGATATGGCTATTCTACAATACGAACAAAGGAACGCGGCATGTAGGCTCGTAATAACAAGACGTTGGCATCCGTCGTCGTTTATTCTACATTAAGGTTAGTGACCTTCTCAATCTATATATATATATATATACTAATGCATGTCTTATATGTTATGTATGAATAATTTCGCATATCGCATGTGCTGATTTAGAGCCGTGGTGAGGTCATTTATTCGCCTATTAATTGATGGTTCATGTTTTCTCTCTCTAGGGTCCAAAGGAAAAATAAATGTGTATTTTTTCAAAAATAATGACACCTGGAGGTGTTCTTATATGTATGAGATCTTCCACGCCACCGGAAAACCAATTCGACGCACGGATTGAGAGAAAACACAAACCTTAGTTGGGCGTTCCAAGGCATTCTTGCCTTTATGCCATTTTTTGGACTCATAAACCAAGATAATAAAATGTAATTTATATATTATGAAACTACGTCGCACGCTTCGCAATCTGCATCTAAAGGTGCCAACTGACGGTGTGGCTCCATATATAGCCTCACAAAGTTCGCCGAGCATGGGTGCACGGAAGTGGAAAAAACGATCGCTTCGGGGGAACGATGAATAGACTTTGACGCCATGCTAATGTCATGATGACGGGCAATGGGGCTGACCAGCGAACATGTTCGCCAGTCAACCGTCATCAATGGGTTGCCTCGCGACATCCTCATGACGTAATTATGTGACGTGGCATGATGACGTGGAACTTTGTTGACATGATTATGACGTGGCGCTTACGTAGCGCTGACCAGTCAAAGTTTGACCGTTGTACGCCCACTCTAGCTTCGGGCGCAGTGGGAGCGTGAGGGCTTCATTTGAGTCCAATTTGACCCCATTTTTTTCAAAGATGCTCAAACTTTACCAGATTTTTTGGGTATTTTTTAAAAATTACAAAATGATTTATTTTACCTTTCGTTAAAAATAGCTCTTAGGAAAAAAGCTATTTTGAGCAAGTGGGACCTACTGGTTTATCCAAAAATTCTGAAATTTTTTGTGGATGTTTCTGGGATTATTTGGGACAATTCTAAGCTGGAGGTGTCGAATGTGAGCTAGAAGTGGGTATTTTCATAATTAATACCTTTAATATGAGTTTAAAAGGTAAATGAAAATTTGTTTTTATTTATTTTAATTGTGAAAAATTCAAGAACCCTTTTTATTGCATTTTTATGTATTGTTGGGAGTATAAGACCTTGGGAGGCTTGTGCAATGTAATTTCTATAGAAAATGTCTCTAAAATCAACTTAATTAAATATATTTGGTTTTATTTATGTGGGAAATATTGAGCAATTATGTTGCCACCAATATTTAATTCATCCTACTCATGTTTGTGAGACATTTTTTGGCACTCTACATGAGTTGAGTGTATATTCTATCCATCAAGACCATCTGTATATTTATGTGTTAGCATATTAGTTTGTGAGGTGGATAGAATTTGTATCGATTACTCCTTTACGAGCTTATGTTTGTTTGATTTGCTTCTGATAAAACAAGTTCTCTTTTACATGGTTCATGGAACGACATCCTTATTTATTATGTGATTTATTTAGATAATTTGTAATAGGTTTTCATGGGATGTAGTTTTATGAATGTGTAATTTATATTATGGATAGCCTTGTAAAGGATGTGTTTATGCGCCGCCTACTATGTTCGTAAACTTGTTTTAGCATAGGCTCAATGAGCTATCCATATGATACCCTTAGTGGGTCCCTATGTTTAATTTCTATATCTTGTGGATGGGGATGTGATTAATTTCATGAGAAATTTTGTTCAGAAGATAATTTGTAAGTATATTGCCAACCTACTCAGTTAGGAGATGATTAGGAGATATGCGATTTTTTGATCTTGATAAGTAGGAAGGGGATAATAATTATAAATTAAATTCTGAACAAGATAAAGAATATGCGACACATTAATGTCAACTCGCAAATTATCAATGTAGCTATGACAACTAGAATCATGTCACCAAACTTAACCAAGCCATAAGCTAATGGCACAAACCACAACATGTGGCGTATAAAGATGGAATTCTTCGACCGAACATGACCAACGATTAGATGGTGGCACTTATTGAGGGTGCGGCACTCAGGCCCACACCGTCGCGTGACTCGAGACTCAAGCTTAGAATTACAGCGGATGCTGGTACTACTACATCATGTTGTAGTACGCACGATGACCTCATAGGGGAGTTTGAGAACTTTCCTACTACTACGGCCATGTAGGAACAATTGAAGTTCACTTTCGACGGCACCTCAATCACTAGGCTTAGGAGCTTGGTTATGAAATTTGAGACGCATCGTAAGGACCCCAAGGTTTTGATGACTGGTTCGAGATCTAAATGCTATGGGGCATATCCCATCGATGAACAAGAAATCCAGTTGCTATCAAGCCACTCGTGATTCATGGTCGCACATGAAATCCGCATTGCTCGTGCTCTCTCATCGGGCCAATCCGCACAAGACCATGGCGGAAAGAAGGGAGAGCAATGGTGCAACTAAACAGGAAAGAATAATGAGAAGGCAAGAGTGCGCTTAAATGTACCAAATGCTTTAACTGCTAGAAGAAAGGGCACTTCGCTGTGATTGCACTGTACAAAGAAAATAACCACTCACCTTTAGCCACGTGTATGTTCACATGTTTTAGTCAGTTTGGCCTCTCCTCGGGTTTGACAGAGACACTGTGGAGCAACCAAACATGTAGCCCGAGATCGAGTGGGGTGCGTAGATTATCGCCATGTTCCTAGAGGCACCCATAAAGTGTTCGTGGGAAATGTTACTAGTAAATATTCTATTGGAGTTGGTTCGTACTAACTTCACTTTCTGCGCCCGTCGCACTCTACTTCTTCATGACGCATCTATGTCTCAGAATCTAGCATAATTTGTTATCGCTACTTTGATTAGTTTTGGTTTTTCCTTGAATTTCGAATGGTTTAGTTATATTTACGGATGGAATTTTACATGAATCATTTATAGGTGGTTTTATTAAATTAGATTTAAACGCTTCTTCACTCATCCTGTTAATTCCCGCTTCATCATGATCAGTAATAACATTTGGATTCTTCAACTTAGCATGCTAGGCTGGATCACATATGAAGGGATAGAATGACTTGGTTGGCTAGAGAAGGCCTTTTAGGCTCACTCACCAAAGTCGACCTACAATTATGTGAACCATGACTAGCAGGCAAAGCTTGTAGAAAACATTTTGCAACGATAAAAAGAGTTGCTTACCCTATTGAGCTTGTCCATTCAGACATTTGCACACTAATGAATAAAAAGGCACGTCATGGGTCCTCTTATTTTCTCACACTGATCGATGACTATTCGCAATACGGTTATGTCTATTTGCTATCTCATCGCCATAAAGCATTGGATTGTGGCAAAGGTTGAGAACAAGCATGAAAAAGGCTTAAAAACCTTTAGGACTGATCGTGGACGCAAATATTTGTCCGATTAATTCAAGGAATTCTGTGAGGGAAAAAGGGATCCTGGGTATATTCATTATCTCGCACCCCCACATAAAACGCGCTGCGGTATATGAGGAATAGGACTCTTCTAGATATGAGTATATCACGATGACAATGCCAACCTCCCTATATTTTTTGTTTAGGATGCCTTTGACTGGCCGCCTACATCTTGAATAGAGTTCCTTCACAGTCTATTTCCTCAACTCCCTATGAGCCGTGGCATGGAAAAAGCCCAATTTGGAGCATTTATGCCCATGGGGACCAGCAGGGTATGTTCACAACGATAACCATAAGTATGGAAAGCTAGCAAGGGATAACAGCGCAAAGTGTGCAAGCTTAAACGCTCCATTTATGGACTCAACAAACATTCAGAACGGTAGTTCGGGGATTATGACTCAATTATCTCCTCAGTGGTTTTCGAGATGATCAAGAGGACCATTGTGTATCTAAAGAGGACCATTATAGCAGAAATTATATGGACTCGCATGTCGCCACTAAGAAGTGGTCATTCCTCTTACTTTCGAGATGAAGCGCATTTTATGCCCTTGGATCGAGATTGTTATAAACCATTCTAAGAAGCTTCGTGTCTCAAGAGACTTTGCCATAAAGAAGATTCTTGAACGATTTCGTATGGAGAATTCCAAACCCATTGACACACCTGTTGAGAAGGGAGTGCTTTGTGCTTGGACCTGTGTCGAAAAATAGATGAGGAAAAGAAATGCATGTCCACAATGCCATATGCTGAGGCGATTTGGAATCTTATGTATGCCATGTTATGCATAAGGTTCGAACATATGCGCGGTAATGCAAGATAGTATGGTGAGCCATTATTAGAGTAACTCAAGACTTGTGCTTTGGGTAGTAGTGAAGAGGATCTTCTGCTTTTAGGTTTTAGGTTTTTTGTTATGGCTTAGGCTCAGGGTTGTTTAGGTTTTGTGTGGTTTGGAGTTTAGGGTTTGGGTTAGGCTTTGTGTTTAGTGTTTTTCGTTAAGGTTTAGTTTTTAGGTTTTAAGGTCTTAGAGTTTGATGCTATATGGTTTTCGGGGTATTCTAGTATTAATATTTGAGGTTTAGGGTTTTAGGTTAGGTTTTAGAATTAGGTTTATAATTATAGTTTAGGTTTATGGTTTTGGGTTTCGTTTTTAGGGTTTAGGAGGCTTGGGTAAAGGTTAAGTGGTTATGTTTTTTAGGTTTTAAGGTTTCGGTTTAGAGCCTAAGGTCTAGTGGTTCACGGTTTTGATGCTAGGTTTAATATTTTAGTTTTAGGATTTTTGTTTAGGGTCTGGGTTTGTGCTTTAGACTTTGGTTTAGGTTTTAAATTTAGGTTTAAGGTTTAGGAATTAAGGTTGATGATTTATTATTAGGTTTTATGTTTGTCAGTTTAGGATCTCAGGTTCTAGGTTTATTGCTTCTTGTGCTTAGGATGTCAAGGCTGGGTTTAGGTTTTTGTGTTCAAGGTTTTAGGTTTTAGGGTTTAGGTTCAAAGATTTGGAGTTTAAAGTTTAGGTTTTGCTCTGCTTAGGTATGAGGTTTAAGGTTATGGTATATTGTTAAGTGTTTTAGAGCTTAGGTTTAAATTTTAGGGTTTGTAATGCCTCAAAATATTCTAACACTTTTATAACATGTTTAAGGTGTAAAACAAATGAGATTATATTTTTTTCAAGTTTAAATGGCTAAAAAACAAAAAAATGATAAAAACCTGCACTTTACAAGAGCTAAATAAATTTGCAAACATAAATGAGGACCTAAGGGTCATAAATGAGTAATGTAAGTGCCAAAGTATAAATGAAATAAAATGAAATGAAGTGGAAATGAAATTGAAATGAAGCTTTAAATGAGAAAACACTGATAAAAAAATGGGAATTAGTATGTAGCTAAACAAGGCTTAGTGCAGATTTGGATTAAAGACCAAATATTATCTTGAGAGGCCTTTTTCACATTTGGCAAAAGAAGGGGAGAGAAAGTGCTAGGGCTTTTTCGGTTGTAAGAGAGGGATCGTAAGGTAAAGTGATTCCGTTATCATGTGCACCAAAAGCATAGGTTAAATTCATTTAAGGGAAAATTGATAAGAAAATTTGTAAAGTGCATGATTTGTATTTTGAATGATTTATTGCATATGAAAGTGCATATTTGGAATGATCAATAAATCGTAAACAAATGTATAAGTGAAATGAATATATGTATTGTATTGCATTGATCATTCAAAAAGGATTAAAAGAATTGTTTAGAAAAATTGCATGATTTGTGTTAAATTGAAATGGAAGAGGGGATTGTATAGAACCACTAAGAATGAAAATGCTTAGCGCGTTGTTTTTATCATCGTACAGGTATCGAGTGAACAGTACGAAGACGTGACTCCGCAGTTGAATTAGTGTCATCTGCCAAAGTCACACGGAGAATGCGAAGCTCCGTCCCATGCATACATGAAATTGATTAGATTCTGTACAAATCCATTTTAAAATATTTATTATTGAAAATGGCTTGTAAATGTCGTATTGTATAAAGTGGGGAATGTAGCAAATGGGCATGTAATGCCATATTGAAACTTAAAATGTGAATTTCAACAAATGATGGGCCTCTATGTTAAAGTGGTATTTACGATATATATTTTTATTGAGTATTTGAAATGTTTGAAAAGTAATTGTATTTGGATTATTTTAAATATTCAAAAAAGAAAAAAAAGTGAGGACCAAGCTCCCTGTCCCCGCCTTCGGTCAAGTCTAGTACGGCAGCGCAAGCCGTCGCGTGTTTAGCGCTGGGTTTAGGGTTTCTGCCTGGGGTTTAGGTTTTAGGTTTTATGGCTAAGTTTCGAGGTAGGCTTAGGTTTAAGGTCAGTTTATAGTTTCTAGTTTACATTTTAGGGTCATAGTATTTGATGTTTAGGTTTGCGATTTGGGGCTGGATATGTGATTTAAGGTTTAGGGTTTGGGTACATGTTTTAGGTCTTAGGGTTTTTGATTTAAGTATAGGGCTTAAGAGGGTTTAGGGTTTAAGGGTTTTAGGCTTACAATTTTTTTAGGCTCGAGGGTTTCTGGTTTTAAGGTCTAGGGTTCTATAGTTTTGGATGTTATGTTTAATGTTTCTAGTTTACATTTTTTTTTTTAGGTCTCTGTTTGTAGTTTTTAGGTCTTAGGTTTAGGGCTTTTCAATTTGTGTAGTTGACGGTTTCTCGCTTTGTGGGCTCAGGCTCAGGTTCGTGGTTCGGGGCTTGTGGGCTTAGGATTTAGTTCTCGAGGTTTATTGTTTAGGCTCGGGGTTTTATGCTTAAAGAAAAGATGTTTTGTGTTTTGTGGATTAAAGGTTTAGGATCAGCTCGAGGCTTCAGTGGTTTTCTTTTTTATGTTTAGGCTCGAGGTTTTAAAGTTATGGGTATGATGTTATGTGGTTTAGCATTCAGGTTTAGGTCTAGGGTTTGGGTTTCCAAGCTAAGGGTTTTATGTTTTTGTGTGGTAAAGTTTAGTGGCAGGTTTAGGTTTATGGTTTTCGTTTAGGTTTTGTGGTTATAAAATTTGAGCGTTTCGTTTGGGATTTAGGGTTTAATATGTGACGGTTGTCAGGTTTTGGGATTTAGGTATATGTTTTAGGTTTTAGGGTTTTCGGCTTATATAGCTTAAGGTTTAAGGTTTAGGGTAGCTGGTTTGTTAGGGTTTAGGTTTGGGGTTTAGGTTCTAACATTTCTGCTTTAAGGTCTAAGGTTTCACATTTATGGATGTTATGGTTTTAATATTTAATTTTTAGGGTTTTTAGTTTAGAATTTAGGTTTATGGTTTTGTTTCTAGGCTTTAGGGTTTTCAATTTAGGTTTAAGGTTTAGAAATTAGGTTGGTGGTTTATTGCTTAGGTTTGTATTTATGGTTTAGTGGTTTGTGTGGTTTAGGGATGTTAGATTTCGGGTTTCTGTTTAGGTTTTATGATTATGCATTGTGGTTTCATGGTTTAGGACGGTTTAGGCTTTATTGAGGTTTAGGTTTAGATTTTGTGATTAGGTTTTAGGTTTAAGATTTAGGTATAGTGTTATGTGTTTTAGTGTTTAGGTTTATGGTTTAGAGTTTAGCATTTCAAAGTTTAGGTTTAAGGTTTGGTTTAGGTTTAAGATTTTAGGTTTTGTATTTTAGCCTTAGTATTTTAAGGTTGGTTAGTGCTGATGGCCTGGGGTTTAGGTTATTTATAGTTTTTAGTATTTGGACGTTTAGGTTAGCTTAGTTTAGATTCTCGAGTTTATGATTTGAGGTTTAGGCTTAGGATTTGGGTTTATGTTTTGTAGGTTTAATGTTTTCAATTTATGTTTAGGTCTAGAGGTAGGGCTTCAATGAGGGCCTGCTTTTCGATCAAGTGTTTTCGGGGCTTTGTGTTTTGTTATTGGGGTTTTGGGTTTAGGTTTATGGTTTTCGAGGTTTACTATTTAAGGTTTGGTATTTAGGTTTTTCAGGTTTATAATTTATAGTTTAGGGTTTCCAGGTTTTAGGGTTGAGATCAATTTTGAGTTTAGGTTTAAGGTCTTATTCAGTTCAGGTTTAAGGTTTTCGATTTTGTGTTTAGGTATGAGGTTTTAAGACATGGTATAGTGTTAAGTGTTTTAGAGTTGCAGTTTTAGTATTTAGTTTACTTGCTTTCTGTGTTTTGGATTAGGTTTAGGGTCAGGTTTATGGTTTCTAGTTTACATTTGTAAGGTCTTAGTATTTGATGTGTAGGGTTTGGTGAATTTAGGGTTGGATAAGGATTAAGGTTTGGGGTTAGGGTTTCAAGTTTGCTTTTGGTTTGGCGCTTTTGGTTTAGGCTTAGTGTTTTTGGAAATAGGGTTTAGGTTTATAGTTATAGTTTAAGGTTTAGGGTTTAGGATTTCAGAGTTTAGGTTTAGGTTTAGAGGTTTGGGTTGTTGTTAGGCTTTATGTTTTGTGGTTTCTGTGTTTAGGGATTTTGTAAGCTGCTTTAAGGTCTCTTGCTCTATATGTTTGATGTTAGGTTTTAATATTTTAGTTTTTTAGGTTTAAGGTTTCACTTAGGTTTAAGGTTTAGAATTGGTTTGATCAGCTTATTATTTAGGGTTTTGTGTTTATGGTATGGGGCTTAGATTCGGTTTATTGTTTAGGGATTAGATGTTGGGCTTGGGGTTTGGGTTATCATTTTGCTAGTGGTTTAGGTTTTATGGTTAAGGGTATGGTGTTTTGTGTTTTGGTTTAGGTTAAGGATTCGGGGTTTGAGGTTTGCGGTTTAAGGTTTTAATGTTGCTTATGATGTTAACTCATTTAGAGTTTAGGTTTGGGGTTTGTGTTTGTTACAGTAAGAATAAGACTAACGATCATTGTTGTAACATTAATGTAACACATTTTAAATTCCGAGAAGAAATAAGAGATATATGATATGATATTTTCTCGCTCCTAAAATATTCCCATAATCTCTTATAATCTCTTTCTGATACTGCACCACGAATAGGATTTTGAATGCGAGGAATGAAAACCAATATTATGATGTCGTTGAGAGTAATATGAATAAGTAATGAGCGAGATGCCACTCAGAAGTATTAAAATTAGCAAGTATTTGTTCATGTGGTTGACTTGAAGCATGAATTGTACTTTTGAAAGATTAATTGATAAAGGATTATAGTGCTATTTGAATAAGGGACTTATCCCTGTTCCATCAAACGGGTATTCTAATAGGAATTAACACATCGCCTATACTTACCTGGGAGTACATATCGCCAAAGCCTCCCAAAAAGTTTAACAAGCACGAATATTTAGCGAGGCTCAAAATGCTTTACTCTTGTTTTATATATGAGCACAAAACATTTCAAAGGAGCACCTTGTTTATTTGACATTATATATCTCCTATGTGGCAAATATATGAGGTGTGGCTCCTTTCTCTCGATTCCTCGATTTAATGTATCACTGTTATAATAGTAACAAAACATTTTATCATTAATGTAACAATTTGTATTAGTGGACCACATTAGTCTGGGGAAGAAAGAAGAGGGAGATTTGATATTATGATTTTAACATTCCTATCGGCAAATATACATGGCAAAAATATTGATATTATTATCTCTTGAATACTAACGTATCATTTTTGTAAAAATAATGTAAATACATTTATATTCCGAGGAAAGAACAAGAGAGAGATATAATTTGGATGATTTTCGCCCTTCTTTACAAATCACTAGGGTCATAAATAGGATTTTGAATGCAAGGAGGAATGAAAACCGATATTATGATGTCGTTGAGAGTAATATTAACAGGAGTGAGATGCTCATTTGGTGAAGTATTAAAACTAGCAAGCCTTTGTTCATGTGGTTGACTTGACTTGAAGCATGAATTGTACTTTTGAAAGATTAACAGATTCGTGAGCACTAAGATTGACAGATGCGGGTCCCAAGCCACCTTAAATCATCAGCTGGAAACTGTCGGTTGCAAGCCTTTTATTGGTGAATAGGATCTAATTTTCAAAGATATAACTCTCAACCCGCCATGGATCCCTTTTTTTGTAGTTTGCAAAAGAAATTCGACCTGTTAGTTACAAACTAATGATAACATCTGGCTTTGTTGTAGTTTGAAACCAATGATAACAACATTTAACCGGCAGCAGTAAATCTTGCAAAATAGTCTTGAGCATGATCACCAAGTGAGCCCTGGCCGTTACAACCACCTCTGGCCATGATTACCATACCAAGTGCCATGTGGGGTGGAGAATAGGATTTGAATGCAAGTATTAAACCGAGCATATTATCATGTGCTTGAGAGTAAAATTAAAAGGAGGAGATTCTAATTTGGTGAAGTATTAAACTACCAAGCCTTTGTTCATGTTTGACATTAATCATGAATTGTACTTTTGAAAGAGAACCAGATTCTATTCTCTAGCACTAAGATTCATAGAGACAAACTGAAATTCGGGTCCCAAGCCACCCAAATCATCATCAGAAAGCTGCTGACCAAGAAGCATAAATTCGTGTTCTAAGGATCTCATTTTCAGTGTATAATCCTCAACCGCAATGAAGTGCTCTAGCGGAACTAGATTTGGAAAACAATTTATCAAGAATTTTCAATTTAATTTACTGTAATAGAATATTAAACGACACAGGAGATATGAGCATCAATATTTGTTTCCCATATAGTAGTTTCATGGATCAAATAGATTTGTTAGAACAGAGAAATCATATTTTTAGAAAGAAAGAAAACTATTTCACCGGAAATCGAATTAAAACATGATTAATGAAATGAAATGCAGATTGCGCTATTTATTCAAGGAGAAGCAACTATCTCAGAAAAATGATATTCCGTGTCGTGAAATATAAATCTGGGAATATCTCATATCATCATACAAATTTTTTCCCTTAAAATAAAATGCAGATTGTGGTATTTATTGGCATTCGTTTATATATGATAAAAAGAAATGATGTGAAAGCTTAGGCTGCGGACGTTAAGTTGCAAAAAGAGCAAAGTGGAGACGAGAAGGTTATCAAAAAATGGGAATTCAAGATCTGTATCCCTAGATTTTTGTGGAGGTTTGGGAAAAACCTTGAAAATTAATGCGTGTCTGTTAGTTTTTTATCAGTATGAAAAATAAGACGATTCGATAAACCATAAAACGAAAAGGAACAAAAGCATAAAACAAAAACCAACAAACGAGTCCAAACAAAGCTTGCAGACAGAAAACTAAACAATGGGGAATTGAATAAATATATATCTAGACGTAGCATATTTGATGGAAAGGACTGAGATGTGAAAGAAACAGAGAGGAGAGAATGCTCCCGGGATGACTGGAAGCGGCGTCTACCATTTTTCTTGAAGAAGAGGAGAAGAAAAACTATGAAGAAGACTGAAAGTCCAAACGTTTTTGGAAGTCAGAATTTTAGTGTAATTGGGGGCGGGAAGATTGCCCGGGATGGGATGGTTGTTTTATTTGAAGAATCTTTTGTAGATGCATTAATGAGTCAGAAACAAATGGGATGGTGGCGCCACATTAGAAGTAGGAGTATGTTGCATGATGGAGGTGCGGCACATGGAATATTGAAGAAAGGAGAAAGTTCGCTGGAAAGGATAGATAGTTTGGATAGATGTACTATAATCGGAAAATCGGGATCGGGTCATCGATCAAGGGTGAACCCCTGTGGACGTATTCTTTCGATCCGTACGGTCGGAACGGCTTTTAGACGAACGTTTTGGGATTATATCGCGAGTTTAGTAGGGATAATAAAAACTACGAAATGGAATATTTTCTGGAGGGTTTTTCGAGGGCCCGGTGGAGTTTTTGGGTTTTTTTTTAAACCACGAGTCTCGACAAAGAAGATCGCGAACTGTAAATGTATTTATACTTCTCGAGGGACGAACTAAGCAGGATCGGTGGAAACGATCGAACGCATAAACGGCATCGAGGTCGAAAAAGACGATCGTCTCTACCTGGATGGTCATAAAACGCGGGCTGACGTGGAAGAAAACGGGGAAGATCGGTGTGGGACGATTTGGAGGGCCGATATCGAACGATGGGGGTATCGAACTGACGACGGACGGGCGCGCGATGGAAAATGGGAAGGGGTGTCTAGGCGACAAGGGCTTCGCCGCCAGGTACTCCCGATCGACGGACGGATCCCTTAGAACTTTAGGTACACGAGTCGATTTTATCTGGGCTTAAGGCATAACTTTATAACTACTTAGAATCATGACCCAAAACGAACTTCGCACGATCCCGAGGCCGGTGACTGGATCCACGTATGGCCCACCTCATCTCGATGCCCGGGAAGGTGAAAAGTCACATTGCTTAGGGCCATGTTATCTGTAGGTCGTAAGATATGTTTGTTTATATATATAAAAACATGCCTACTTTGTCGCTTTTATGGATAACACATTTTTTTATATAGTACATGTAAAAGTTTAATTTTTAGTTTATATTAACAATGGCTATGAATGAATTACACTCAAGTCTTGCAGGAGAGCGCTGGGTTTAATCATATCAACTACATGCAATACACAATAGTGTTTTGGAAAATGTATGCTGATGCTATTGTAGTTATGATCAATAAGTCTTAGGAGTGGTGGTGGTTGTAATCATATCAACTACAACTACATGCAATACATAATAGTTGTAGTTTTATAGTTAAAAAACTACATGAATGAATCATAATAAGTCTTAGGATTGGTGGTTGTTGTAACTATATCAACTACATGCACACACACACAATAGTTGTAGTTTTATAGTTAAAAACGCTATGAATGAATCACAATAAGTCGGTTGTTGTAATCATATTTCAACTACATGCAACACACAATACGTGAGATTTATAGTTAAAACGGCTATGAATGAATCACAATAAGTCTTAGGAGCGGTGGTTGTAATCATATCGTAACTACATGCAACACACAATAGTCAGATTTATAGTAAAAACGGCCATGAATGAATCACAATAAGTCTAAGGATTGGTGGTTGTTGTAATCATATCAACTACATGCAACACACAATAGCTGTAGTTTTATAGTTAAAAACGACTATGAATGAATCACAATAAGTCTTAGGAGTGGTGGTTGTTGTAATCATATCAACTACATGCAAAACACAAATAGGTGTAGTTTTATACTTAAAAATCCGGGCTTATGAATGAATCACAATAAGTCGAGGAGTGGTGGTTGTAACTATATCAACTACATGCAACTACATGCAATGCTACGCACACAATAGTGTTTTCGAAAATGTATGTTGATATTTGTTGTAGTTCTAATCAATCTACTCCAAGTTTAGTTGTAGTTTTATAGTTAAAAACTGCTATGAATGAATTACAACAAGTCTTAGGAGTGGTGGTTGTAATCATATCAAATACATGCAACACACAATAGCTGTAGTTTTATAGTTAAAAACGGCTATGAATGAATCACAATAAGACTTAGGAGTGGTGGTTGTAATCATATCAACTACATGCAACACACAATAGTGTTTTCCAAAATGTATGCCATATTAGCTAGAAGTTCTGATCAATCTACTCCAAGTTTATTGTAGTTTTGCTAGCTTTAAAATTTGCTAAGAATGAATTACAATAAGTCGCTGAGTGGCAATTGTAATCATATCAACTACATGCAATATATACTAATGTTTTCAAAATTGTACTCTGATCAATCTAATCAAAGTTTAGTTATAGTTAAAAATTTCTATGAATGAATGACAACAAGTCTTAGGAGTGGTGGTTGTAATCATATCAACTACATATTATATATAATAGTGTTTTCCAAAATGTACGTTGATCTTAGTTGTAGTTTTGATAGTTAAAATTGGGTATGAATGAATTACAATATCTTTGTAATATCTTTTGTTGTAGTTGTGGATCCATCTAATACAAACTTTAGTTACATAGCCATGAGTAGTAGTCAGGAAAAGCCACATGCAATATAAAAATAGTGTTTTAAAAAGTACGCAGTGTTGATCCATCAACCTTTGTCATATAGAATAATGTTTTCTAAAAAGTACACCATTGTGATCCATCTACTCCTACTCCAATTTCAATTAATGTTTATAGTTAACATTGACTAGTAATTACAATAAGTCTTAGACTTAGTTGTTCTAATCCTATGAACTACATTTTTTTTTAATCATTTACATGTTAAACATAGTAATAATATACTATAATATCATATTCAATAAAAAAACTTATAATTTTTACTAGTTGTATCTGATAAAAGGAGACATAATGGCAAATTTTAACCAGAAAGCGATTTTAGTCCTGCTTTTTTTGCAGATTCTTTATAATAGACTATACGTACAAGAAAAAGAAGAAAAATTTGGACGCAGAAAATATTTATTTTATTTATTTACTAGAAAAATAGGAAAATAGGGAAAATAGGAGAAAATATAAAATATTTTTTAAAATTCATTTTCACATGGAAAATATTTGGGACCAGAATTGATCGATTTGAAGTGGAGGAAATATTTTATTTTAATTTATTTACTGAAAATAGGCGAAAAATAGGCGAAAAACAGTGAAAATACAGGAAAATAAAAATAGGTGCTAATTGATTTAAGATTTGACTACCTAATGCAATATTTTACTATAAAATATTAATATTTGATAATATTTTAAATGAAAAGGATAATTTTAAATTTTTTTTTTCTAAAATATAGGAATATAGGGAAGACATGGGAAAAGGTATTGAAAACATTTTTGTCATGAGAATGATATTTTTGAACAATGAATGAGGAAGAAACAATGGAATAGAAACGAGCATGGTTAGGGGAAGGTTAAGGCATAGGTGGGGTGCCACCAATATTGTCTGTAATGGTACCGGAGGACAACAAGGGTTAGGCACCATCAATATTGCCGAGGCACCTATCAATATCGCGAAATTACATTTCTTGGCACGATGGAACGGGTTACCGTGGCGTGGCAAAGCACTAAAGCCGGCGCACCGCATGGCATGGGCGATTTCGCACGGCATGCACAGCACCAGGCGAGGCCCTCGTGTGTCTAGGGCATGACAAAGCACTGGGGACCGAGGCCCTATGTCTAGGCATGGCATGGCACTAGGCGCGAGGCCCCGTGTCTGTGCACACGACAAAGCGCTAGACCGAGGCCATAGGTCTAGGCATGGCATAGCCCGAGGCCCCGAGGCCCCGTGTGTCTATGCATAGCAGTTTACAAGACTCAGCGCCGGCGCCTGCGGTGTCTAGGCATGGCATGCCATAGCACTAGCCCGAGTCTCGTGTGTCTAGGCATGGCATGCCATAGCACTAGGCGCGAGGCCCCGTGGTACTAGGCATGGCATGCCATAGCACTAGCCCGAGGCCCTCAGGCATCTAGGCATGGCATGCCATAGCACTAGCCCGAGGCCCCGTGTGTCTAGGCATGGCATGCCATAGCACTAGCCCGAGGCCCCGTGTGTCTAGGCATGGCATGTCATAGCACTACCCCGAGGCGCCGAGGCCCCGTGTGTCTAGGCATGGCATGCCATAGCACTAGCCCGAGGCCCCGTGTGTCTAGGCATGGCATGCCATAGCACTAGCCCGAGGCCCCGTGTGTCTAGGCATGGCATGCCATAGCACTAGCCCGAGGCCCCGTGTGTCTGTGCGGCATGTCATAAAGACTACCTCGAGGCGCCAGGCCCCGTGTGTCTAGGGCATGGCATGCCATAGCACTCAGCCCGGCGCTCGGTGTGTCTAGGCATGGCGCGGCCATAGCACTAAACAGGCCCCGAGGTCCCGTGGTGTCTAGGCATGGAATGCCACAAGACTTAGCCCGAGGCCCCGTGTCTAGGCATGGCATGCCATAGCACTAGGCGTGGAGGCTCCGCTCTGCGCACGCATGCCATAGCACTAGCGTGATACCTGCGGTGTTCCAGGGCATGGCATGCCATAGCACCAGGCGTGGAGGCCCCGCGGTAAGCCCAGGGGCATGGCATGCCATACATTTCAGCCCGAGGCCCCGCGGCAGGCATGGCATGCCATAGCATCCAGCGCAGTCTCAGGCGCTCGTGCACGCATGGCATAGCACTAAAGGCCGGAAAGACGCGTTGTTGTGCACTAAGACAAGATAAAGACTGCGCCGAGGCCCCGCGGTGTCTAGTGCATGGCATGGTACGGCATAAGACTAGGCCGAGGCCCCTGTGTCTAGGCATGGATGAGAGCAGCACCAGGCCGAGGCCCTGTGCGTCAGGGCACGGCATGCCATAGCACTAGACCGAGGCACCGTGTCTAGGCATGGAATGGCACATTAATGATAGAAATAAACCTCAACCCTAAAAAAACAATGTTTTTTAAACTAGGGCGAGTTTAATCTAGGCATGGCATGGCATGGCACTAGGCCGAGGCACCGTGCCAAGGCATGCACTACAGCCGAATCACCGCTGCCTGCGCGACGCCACAAGACAAGGCCGAGCACCGCGCCGAATCGCCGTGTCGAGGCATGCCAAGGCACTAGGCCGCGCCACCGCCGGCAGCAAAGACTGGGTCGAGGCACCGCTCCGTGAGGTACGCACCAGCCGACCACCGCGCCTAGCATGCCACAAGACTAGTCAATCACCGCGCTCAGCATGCCATGGCACTAGGCCGAATCACCGTGCCTAGGCATGCCATGGCAGGTCGAATCACCGCGTTTCAGCATGTCATGGCACTAGGCCGAGGCACCACCGTGCTTAGGCAAGCACCTGGCCGAGGCACCGTGCCCAGGCCATGACACTAGGCCGAATCACCTTGCCTAGGCATGCCATGGCACTAGGCCGAATCACCTTGCCTAGGGATGCCATGGCACTAGGCCGAATCACCGTGCCTAGGCATGTCATGGCATTCAGGCCGAGGCACCAATCGCGCCCAGGCCATGACACTAGGGCCGAATCACCTGCTCAGGCATGCCACGCACTAGTGCCGAATCACCCCGCTTAGGGATGCCATGGCACTAGGCCGAATCACCGTGCCCAGGCATGTCATGGCATTCAGGCCGAGGCACCACCGCCCAGGCCATGACACTAGGCCGAATCACCTTGCCTAGGCATGCCATGGCACTAGGCCGAATCACCTTGCCTAGGCATGCCATGGCACTAGGCCGAATCACCGTGCCTAGGCATGTCATGGCACTAGGCCGAGGCACCGTGCTTAGGCAAGCAAATGGCCGAGGCACCGTGCCCAGGCCATGACACTAGGCCGAATGCTTGCCTAGGCATGTCATGGCACCAGGTCGAGGCACCGCGCCCATGCTACGGCACTAGGTCGAGGCACCGTGCTCCATGCCATGGCACTAGGCCGGCGCGACCGCAGTCTGCGCCATGGCACTGCCGAGGCACCGTGTCTTGGCATGTCATGGCACTAGTCGAGCACCGCGGCCAAGGCATGCCTGCATTCAGGCCGAGGCACCCTGTGTAGGCATGGCATGTCACTAGGCCATGGCACCCTGTCTAGGCAAGGCACTAGGCAGGGGAACCCTTGTCTAGGCATGTCATGGCACAAGGCCACCAAGGCACCGTGCCTTGGCATGTCATGGCACTAGGCCCAGGCACCGCGTTTAGCAAGCACCTGGTCGCAGGCACCGTGCTTCAGGCAAGCACTAGGCTGAATCACCGCGTTCAGGCAATGCCATAAGACTAGCCTGTGCACCGCGCCCAGGCATGTCGCGGCACTAGGTCGGCGCACCGCGCCCAGGCATGCTCATGGCACTAGGCCCAGGCACCGCGGCCCGTGCATGTCATGGCACTAGGCCCGT
>JAEQBH010003467.1:20000-42500 GCA_016808115.1 Tetrastigma voinierianum | reverse complement strand
TCCCGCGGCGTTTTCCACGCCGGGGTTCGTTGTTGATCGAAGGTCCCCGCAAGACAATCCCCCATGCACGGGGCAGAGGGAAAGGCTCGCGAGGCCCACCGATCCATCGAGAGCGGAGTGGAGGGCTCACGCCCGCTCTGCCCTCGACGGGTTGTTAAACAACGTGTTCACGGGTCGTTCGGTCGATAGGTTCGACAATGATCCTTCCGCAGGTTCACCTACGGAAATCTGAAAGCCATTTATTTCTCCTTCTAAATGATAAGGTTCAGTGTGGACTTCGCGACGTCGCAGGCGGCGAACCGCCCACGTCGCGGATCCGAACACTTCACCGGACCATCCACCGGTAGGAGCGACGGCGGTGTGTACAAAGGGCAGGGACGTAGTCAACGCGAGCTGATGACTCGCGCTTACTAGGAATTCCTCGTTGAAGACCAACAATTGCAATGATCTATCCCCATCACGATGAAATTTCAAAGATTACCCGGGCCTGTCGGCCAAGGCTATAGACTCGTTGAATACATCAGTGTAGCGCGCGTGCGGCCCAGAACATCTAAGGGCATCACAGACCTGTTATTGCCTCAAACTTCTTTGGCCTAAGCGGCCATAGTCCCTCTAAGAAGCTGGCTGCGGAGGATCACCTCTGCATAGCCAGTTAGCAGGCTGGAGGTCTCGCCCGCAACGGAATTGAACTGACAACCGCTCCACCAATCCAAGAACGGCCATGCACCACCACCTATAGAATCAAGAAAGAGCTCTCAGTCTGTCAATCCTTACTATGTCTGGACCTGGTAAGTTTCCCCGTGTTGAGTCAAATTAAGCCGCAGGCTCCACTCCTGGTGGTGCCCTTCCGTCAATTCCTTTAAGTTTCAGCCTTGCGACCATACTCCCCCCGGAACCCAAAAACTTTGATTTCTCATAAGGTGCCAGCGGAGTCCTAAAAGCAACATCCGCTGATCCCTGGTCGGCATCGTTTATGGTTGAGACTAGGACGGTATCTGATCGTCTTCGAGCCCCCAACTTTCGTTCTTGATTAATGAAAACATCCTGCAATGCTTTTCGCAGCTGTTCGGCTCTTCATAAATCCAAGAATTTCACCTCTGACTATGAAATACTAATGCCCCGACGTCTTGCTAATCATTACTCCGATCCTCAAGGCCAAATACAATGAGACCGGAATCCTATGATGTTATCCCATGCTAATGTATCCATAGCGAGGCTTGCTGAGCACTCTAATTTCTTCAAAGTAACAGCACCGAGGCACGACCGCCGTTACGACTGAGAGCGCATCGCCGTAGAAGGGACAAGAGTGGACCGGTGCACACCGTGAAGGCGACCGACCGACTCCATCCCAAAGTCCAACTAATAGCTTTTTAACTGCAACAACTTAAATATACGCTATTGGAGCTGGAATTGTCATGGGCTGCTGGCACCACAGACTGTTCTCCAATGGATCCTCGTTATGATTTAGATTGTACTATTCCAAATTACCAGACTCAAAGAGCCCGGTATTGTTATTTATTGTCATCATCTCCCGCGGTCAGGATTGGGTAATCTGCGCGCTTGCTGCCTTCCTGGATGTGGTAGCCGTTTCAGGCTCCTCCGAATCGAACCCCACCTCCGTCACCCGCCACGCCATGGTAGGCCACCATCCTACCATCTAAAGTTGATAGGGCAGATATTCAATGATACGCCGCCGCACGATGGCCGCATCCGTCAGAAGTTATCATGAATCATCAGAGCAACGGCATAGCCCGCGTCGACCTTTATCTAATAAATGTGCATCCCTTCCAGAAGTCGGGGTTTGTTGCACGATATTCTAGAATTACTACGGGTTATCCGAGTATAAAGTACCATCAAACAAACTATAACTGATTTAATGAGCCATTCGCTCACAGTCTGAATTAGTTCATACTTTCACACACGCATGGCTTAATCTTTGA
This sequence comes from Tetrastigma voinierianum, assembly GCA_016808115.1. Classification (NCBI taxonomy): domain Eukaryota; kingdom Viridiplantae; phylum Streptophyta; class Magnoliopsida; order Vitales; family Vitaceae; genus Tetrastigma; species Tetrastigma voinierianum. The sequence goes on along the minus strand of JAEQBH010003467.1, from coordinate 40,560 downwards.
GACAAGCATATGACTACTGCGGCGGTGATCAACCAGGTAGCATTCTTGTGCAACGCCGAACCGCATGCACCTACCCTAGACCACAATGGTGTCGAGGGCAAAGCAGAGCCGAACATCGCATACGTTGTTCAGCGATGAACGCTTAAGCTCGGGCACAGATCTTCTTAGATCCCATGCCCGTAGCATGTTCCGTGATCCGAGAGCACGAGCCATCATCATGGCCCATTGTGAAACCCCTTCGCATGGTCACACGCGTGGGGAGTACATGGAGCACGATGATCGCTTGCAAGGTCCACCTGCCCCCCATGAGCAGAGCTAGATGGAGAAAGGCAACATTCGAGAGAAAATTCCATCGATTGGGAAGGCAACACAGGAACCATTATTGCTGATGCCCAAGGCTTGATTCAAGCGCTTTGTAGCTAGAATGAGGAGGGACGTGGGGCAATAGTTCGTTGCACGAGCAAGGAGCCTACCAACCCACATTACCCAAACACCACTCACACGCCATCAGGTTGACTTCAAGATGCACCACACACCGAACCGTGACTAGTTGGGAGTTGTCTCCTAAGAAGCACACGGAAGCAACAAGTGATGCCTTTGTAGTACCATTGTAGGTAGCTGAGAAGAATGATAACATCTATTTCCAAGCAACCGAATAGTTGTCAAGCAACAGAAGACAAGCCTAGATACAGCAAGATTGCAAGCCTAAGTTGCGGCCCAAGGCTTCACCATGTCTAGGCAAACGAAACCATGCCGAGGCACCGTGTCTAGGCATGGCATGGTACTTCAGGCCGAGGCACCATGTTCAGGCATGCACTCGGCCAAGGCACCGTGCCTAGGCATGTCATGGCACTAGTCCCAGGCACCGTGCTTAGGCAAGGCACTAGGGAGAGGAACCGTGCCTAGGCAAGGCACTAAGCCAAGGAACCTTGCCTAGGCAAGGCACTAAGCCAAGGAACCTTGCCTAGGCAAGGCACTAAACCGAGGAACCACGCCTAGGCATGGCACTAGCACCATGCCTAGGCATGCACTAGGCCGAGGCTTCATGCCTAGGCATGCACTAGGACAAGGCACCGTGCCTAGCCAAGGCACTAAGCGGAGGCACCATGGCTAGGGAACGAGAGGCATGCTTGCAATGTGGGGGGAACATCCGTCTATAGGCTTGGGAGGCCAAGGGCAAGCAGCATGGCGTCTTAGGCAACGAGTCGACAAAGACTGCATGGGAGAGCTAGCAACGGGATCATTGTCTAGCTGTACAGGCAATCGGATGTCGAGGACTTGGGGGTGGCATATGAGCACGCCCATGCCACAAGTGGCATGGGTGTGTGCACGCCGGGCAGCACGCAAGGCAGCGTGCCTAGGCCATGGCACCATGCCTAAGCAAGGCACTAAGCCGAGGCACCATGCCTAGGCATGCACTAGGCCGAGGCATCGCGCCTAGGCATGCATCAGGGTGAAGCACCCTGCCTGTGCGCGCGCACTCAGGCGAAGGCACCATGGCTAAGCATGCACTAAACGGAGGCACCGCCGTGCCTAGGCGAAGGCCCCGTGCCTAGGCATGAACTAGGCCAAAGCACCGTGACTAGGCCATGCACTAGGCCGAGGCACCCTGTCTAGGCATGCACTAGGCCGAGGCACCCTGTCCAGGCATGCACTAGGCCGAGGCACCCTGTCGAGGCATGCACTAGGCCGAGGCACCATGCCCAGGCAAGGCACTAGGCCGAGGCACTGTCGAGGCATGCACTAGGCCGAGGCACCCTGTCTAGGCATGCACTAGGTCGAGGCACCCCAAGTTCAGGGTGCATGCACTAGGCCGAGGCACCATGCCCAGGCAAGGCACCAGGCCGAGGCAACTTGTCGAGGCATGCACCAGGCCGAGGCACCATGCCCAGGCAGGCACCAGGCCGAGGCACTTGTCGAGGCAGCATGCACTGTGCCGAGGCACCATGCCCAGGCAAGAGCAACCGAGGCACCGTGTCTAGGCAAGGTACTAGGCCGAGGCACCATGCCCAAACAAGGTACTAGGCCGAGGCACCATGTCTAGGCAAGGTACTAGGCCGAGGCACCATGCCCAGGCAAGGTACCAGCCGGCCGCACCCGCCGGCCCAGTGCGCATTCAGGCCGAGGCACCCTGTCTAGGCATGCATCTGCGCCTGAGGCACCGTGTCTAGGCAAGGTACTAGGCCGAGGCACCATGCCCAGGCAAGGTACTAGGCACCATGCCTAGGAGGCATGCACTAGGAGGAGGCAACGTGGGGGGAACGAGGGGCATGCCTTCGCTCAAGCAACATGGGGGGGCAACGTGGGGGGGAACGAGAGGCATGCTTGCAACGTGGGGGGAACGTCCGTCCATAGGCTTGGGCGGCCATGGGCAAGCAGCATGGCATCTTAGGCAACGAGTCGACAACGACTGCGTGGGAGAGCAAGCAACGGGGTCATTGTCTAGCTCTACCGGCAATCGGATGTCGAGGGCTTGTGGGTGGCATATGAGCACGCCCATGCCACGAGTGGCATGGGTGTGTGCACGCCGGGGGCAGCACGCAAGGCTGCGTGCCTAGGCCGGGTGCGCTGCCAAGCCCATAGAGGCAACCACCCCCCCCTTAAAGAGCAATATAAGCCTTTTTAGAAAAATCTGGAGGAGACATCACACATGCTTGAGGAGACATAATGGCAAATTTTAACCAAAAAGCGATTTTAGTCCCGTTGCGATTCTTTATAATAATTAGGCATACAAGAAAAAAGAAGAAAAAAAATTTGGACGTTAAATATTTATTTTTATTTATTTACTAGAAAAATAGGGAAAATAGGGGAAAATAGGAGAAAATAGTAAAAATATTTTTAAAAATTCATTTTTCACATGGAAAATATTTGGGACCAGAATTGATCGACGAAGTGGAGGAAATATTTTATTTTAATTTATTTACTGAAAAATAGGCGAAAAATAGGTGAAAACAGGGAAAATAGGAAAATACAGGGTGTAAATAGGGAAAAGAATTGATTTAAGATTTGACTACTGAATGCAATATTTTTACTATAAAATATTAATATTTGATAATATTTTAAATGAAAAGTGATAATTTAAATTTTTTTTTCTCTAAAAATATAGGAATATAGGGGGAAAAAATACCGGGAAAGGCATTAAAACATTTTTGTCATGAGAATGATATTTTGAACAATGAATGAGGAAGAAACAAATGGAATAGAAACGAGCATGGTTAGGGAAGGACAAGGCATAGTGCGAAAGCCACCAATATTGCCTGCAACAGGCTGAGGACAACAAGGGTTGTGGCACCATCAATATTGCCAGGCACCTATCACATTAAAAATTACGCCGGGCACGATGGAACTAAGTTACCGCAGGTGGCAAAGCACCAGCTCGAGGCACCGTGAGTCATGGCATGGCATAACAGCACCAGGCGAGGTCCGTGTGTCTGTTCCAGGGGCATGACAAAGCACTAGACCGAGGCCCTATGTCTAGGGCATGCCATGGCACTAGCGCCGAGGCCCCTGTGTGTTCAGGCATGACAAAGCCGCTAGACCGAGGCCCTATGTCTCAGTGCAAGGCGGCACAGACTAGCGCGAGGCCCCGTGTGTCTAGGCATGACAAAGCGTCTAGACCGAGGGCCATATGTCTCAGGCATGGCATAGCACCAGGCCGAGGCCCCGTGTGTTCATGCATATAAAGCCATGCACTAGGCCCGAGGCCCCAGTCTGTGGCATGGAATGCCATAAAGACAATTGCAGGCCCCGTGTGCTCCAGGCATGGCATGCCATAGCACCAGCCCGAGGCCCCGTGTGTCTGTGGGCATGGCATGCCATAGCACTCAGCCCCGAGGCCCCGAGGCCCCGTGTGGGCCCAGGGCATGGCATGCCATAGCACTAGCCCGAGGCCTGTAGGTTCTAGGGTATGGCATGCCATAAGACTAGCCCGAGGCCCCGAGGCCCCAGGTGTTAGGCATGGCATGCCATAGCACTAGCCCGAGCCCCAGGCCCCAGGTGGTTCAGGCATGCATGTCATAGCACTACCCCTAGGCCGAGGCCCCGTGTGTCTAGGCACGGTTACAGCACTACAACTCTGAGGCTGAGGCCCGTGTGTCTAGGCATGGAATGCCATACACTCAGCCCGAGGCCCCGAGGCCCCGGTGTCTAGGGCACATGGCATGCCATAGCACCAGGCTCCGAGGCGCCGAGGCCTCGTGTGTCTAGGCATGGAATGCCAGTGAGCACTAGCCCGGGAGGCCCCAGAGGCCCCGTGCCCAGGGGCATGTGGCATGCCATAGCACCAGGCGCTGAGGCCTGTGTGTTCAGGGTGCATGGCATGCCACAGCACCAGCTGAGGCCCCGTGGTGTTCAGGCATGGCATGCCATGGCACTAGGCGCCGAGGCATCGTGTGCCTAGGCATGGCATGGTACAGTACGGCATGGCATGGCATGGCATGGCATGGCATAGCATAGCATCAGGCCGAGGCCCCGTGTGTCTAGGCATGGCACGGCATGGCATGCAGACAGCACTGTGCCGAGGTCCTCGTGTGTGTTCAGGTGTAATGGCATGGCATGGCACGGCATGGCATAGCACCAGCCGAGGGGCCCCTGCAGCCTAGGCATGGCATTTAAGATATAGCACTGTGCCGAGGCCCGTGTGTCTAGGTACTTAATGCATGGCATAGTTCAGCCGAGCCCCGTGTGTCTGGGGCATGGCATGGCATGGCATGATAGCACTAGGCCGAGGCCCCTGTGTCTAGCATGGCATGGCATAGCACTAGCCGAGGCCCCGTGTGTCTAGGCATGGCATGCCATAGCACTCCGATCTGAGGCACCGTGTTCAGGTGCACAAAGGAATGGCACATTCATGATAGAAATAAACTCAACCCTAAAAAACAATGTTTTTTAAACTAGTATAGTCGACCCAGTATTGGCATGGCATGGCACTAGCCGAATCACCGTGGTTCAGGCATGTCAGCGGCACAAGGCCGAGGCACCGCCACCGAATCGCCGTGTCGAGGTGCATGCCAAGGCACTGGGGCCGCGCTGCCACCGTGCCTAGCAAGCACTGCCGAGGCACCGCCTTGGGAGGCATGCACGTGACTAGGTTTGACCACCGCATGTCGGGGCATGCCATGGCACTAGGCCACTACCGTGTCTAGGCATGCCATGGCACTAGGTCAATCACCGCCAGGGTACGCTACGGCATCAGGCCGGAATCACCGCGTTCAGGCATGTCATGGCACTCAGTCGGCGGCACCACCGCGGCGTGGCGACTCGCCGAGGCACCGTGTCGCAAAGCCATGGTATTAGCCTAATTTACTTCAGCGAAGTGACTGCCTCGCTTAGTGGGCACACATGTTTAGGCACTGATATGGTTAACAGGTGATCAGCGCCCCAGCTAAGGACATCAGGCTTCAATGCTTGCCTAGGCAGCGTCATGGCATCAGCCGAGGCACCGGCCCATGCCATGGCACTGGGATCAAAAAGGGAGCACCGCGCCCGTTGGCGCGACACTAGTCATCACCACAGGCGAATGTCGGCCGGCACCAGTCGAGGCATCGCGCCCATGCCATGGCATCAGACCGAGGCACCGCGTCTGTGCCATGGCATCAGTCGGCGGCACCGCGTTCGGTGCCATGGCACCAGCCGAGCACCGCCTTGCGCCGTAATGGCACCGCGTCGAAAACCGCTGCGCACGCCTCGCGACCAGTCGAGGCACCTGCAGGTGTGCATGGCATGTCACCAGTTACGGCACTCGTCTGTGCAGGCACCAGCAGGGAACCTCGTCTAGGTACGTCACGGCACTAGTTCCGTGCACCGTGTTTTCTGGTGCAAGACCGTCGGTGCACCGCGTTTAGGCACTAGTCAATCACCGCGCCTAGATGTCATGGCACTGCCCGTGCACCGCTGTCGCGCATGTCAGCGCGCACCAGTCGGCGCACCGCGTCTGCATGTCATGGCATCAGTTCGTGCACCGCGCCCAGGCAAGCACAAGGCGAATCACCGTACCGGCGCACACCACGGCACCAACCCGCGCCGCGTCAGGCGCGCCACGCGTCAACCACCCGCGGTCAAAGGCCGCGCAACCGTTTCCAGGCACCGCGTCCCGGCAACACCGCTTCGCGCAACGCTCAGCGTACACTCGTCGAGGCATCGCGCTCAGGCAAGCACCAGGTCGAATCAACGCGTCTAGCATGGCACTAGGTCAACCCACCGCTCAGGCATGTCATGGTACCAGTTCAAATGGCGCAACCGCGGACTAGTACGTCACCGCACCAGTCGGCGCACTCGTCTAGCAACGGATTCAGCTTTGGCAACGCGACCGCATGCCATGGCATCAGTCGAGGGCACCGCGGTTCGCTACGCCTAGCTTTCAGTACTGTGGGGAGGCGGCGCTGGCGAATATCACAGGTGGCGCATGCAATGGCATGGCTCGGGCACAAGACACCACCATGCCCTGAACGGCCTACCACGTGATCGGTAACATGTCTACATCGGACGCAAGCACGACCGGCGCACCACATGGCATAGCCCGTGGTGCGCCGCTAAAGTCGCGCTGGTCCGGAATTCGCTTGTCTTGATTTCGAGCAAGGCACCGCGCACCAATCGCTTCTCATTTCGTTTAGCTTTATTCCATACGCATGCTTTATCCGTCAACTAAGATTTGTTCAACTGGCCAAGGGGGCTTCGTACCACCCCGTAACGCTCCGCATCCCTCGCCTGAGGGACGAAAAGGAAACGCTGGTGGATGGTTCGAGGGGGAGGGACGACCTGAGCGACATGGGCTGAATCTCAAAGGATCGTGGTAGCAAGGCCACTCGCCACTCTACAACACCGTCGCGCATTTAAGTCGGCCTCGCAGCGATCTCACCACGCCGGCCTAATAATAGCCAAGGCGCGCCGGCACGGGTTTGTCCAATCGCGAGACCGACCATGACACGCGGCTCAATGAGGGCCCCTAACGAGGGCTCCAAGAACGCGACGGCGCACTGCCGTTTCTAAACGGACTCGACTTAGAGGCGCTCACCATAATCCAAACAAGACGGTAGCTTCACACATCGGGCGCGCAACCAAGCGCCGGCTGACCACCACAGCGAATCAACGGGTTCCTCTCGCATTTTAGGTTGAATTACTATCGCGACACCGCCATCAGGGTAAAACTAAATTCGCCTCAATTTTACTTTGGCTTCCAACCTACCACGCTCCTATCAGGTGAACAACTAATACTCGTGAATTCGTCACAACGATAGAAGAGTTTACATCAAGGATCAAAAAGCAACGCCGGGCGGCGAACGCGCGCGTTATCGCGAAACCTCGCGGCCATCGAATTCGGGGGATCGGCGAACACGCACACATTACCAAACGAACAACGGCTTTGCTTGTTCACACGATTTCCAAGGAGGCACCCAGAACATCTGCGATCTTAACAGATGTGCTCGCCCCAGCCAAACTCCCCACCTCGACAATGTCTTCGCTCGATCGACGCGCGAGCGCCGGTCCAGTGCCAGGATGTTCCCGCTCCGATCACTTCAAGCAAAATAACGCAGCGGTGGTATTTCACTGGCCGCTTCCCATCCCATCTATCCTACACCTCTCAAGTCATTTCACAAAGTCGACTAGAGTCAAGCTCAACAGGTCTTCTTTCCTCACGATTCGCCAAGCCCGTCTCGGGCCGTGGTTTCCTTCGGATAAGAGACAGGACAAAGGGGGAATCTCGCATCCATCCATGCGTCACTAATTAGGATGACGGCGTTACTCTGGCTACCTTAAGAGAGTCATAGTTACTCCCGTACGCTAATTCGCTTGGTCGAATTCACTTTGACATTCAGCATCAAGGCAAATCACATTATGAGCATCCGCAGGACCATCTAATGCTTTGTTTTAACAAACAAATGATTCCCTTGTCCGTACTAGCTCGAGTCGACCGCCGACGCCGGAAGGCCCCCCAGGAGCCGCCTACCCGTCTCTCACGGCGACGCGATGACTGGCTCGCCATGAGCGTACTTCGAGCCCAATCGATACCGACGGTTCGGATCGACCCCGTGCCCAAATTTCGAGCTAATCCTTTCCCCGAGGTTACGGATCCATTTTGCTTACTCCCTTGCTCACACACCCATCGACTGCAGGCCGCTCACCCGAGACCCGACAAGGCTATGAGTAATGGATCGGGCGTGGAGGCACTGGTCCCTCCTGATTACCGGCCGCCGAGGGCGCACCGACACCACGCCGACGGCAGGTTTCTTCCACTACTGACTTACCGGCCGAGCCAGTTTCATGGTGGGCGGTCATAAACGTAAGATAACTTTTCCGAGGCCTCGACGACGCCTCCGACCCTAACGCTGCCGCCACCGCCACGCCCCGGCTCGGGGAACGTTAACCCGATTCCTTTCGATGTCAAGGTATGCAGACGCTATCTGACCGGCTTCCCCGCTCTTAGGATCGACTAACCCATGTGCAAGTGCCGCTCACATGGAACCTTTCCCCTTTCTACTTCAAAGTTCTATTTGAATATTTGCTACTACCACTGGGCGATCCGCACTGACGGTCGCCCACGCTCGCGCGCCTGTGTTTTATACACCGCGCCTCCTACTATCGAGGTTCTGCCCTTGCCTCGACGGTCAGAGAAGTTCGCTTCACATCCATTTTCGGGCTATTGATTCTATGTGTGAGTTGTTACACACTCCCAGCGATTTCGATCACACACCACCGCCCGCTGCCTTAATCACCAACACCCTTTGCGGGTTCTGTGTGTTAGCGCGCAATAAGTAATCGTAACCCGGCTTCCGGCTCATCCCCGCATCGCGCCTCGCTTACCAAAACGGCCCACTCGAGCTTCGATTCCGTGTCTTGCCACAATGGAGCACTGTGTTTGGTCTCAATTATTTAAAAGTTTGAGAATAGGTCGAGGGCGTCATTGCGCCCGATGCCTCTAATCATTGGCTTTACCCGATGTAATCTCATCAAGGGCTCACTTATCCCGAGGGAAACTTCGAGGGAACCAAATTACTAGATGGTTCGACATCTTTCGCCCCTATACCCAAGTCGCACGAACGACGGTATCAAGCCAAGATTACCGGGCCAGCGGCCTCCACTGCAGTTTCTCCCGGCTTCGCCCCGCCAGCATACCACCATCTTTCTGTCCTCGGCTGCGCATGCTCACTCGAACCCTTCGAAGATTGCCGGCTCGATCTGCACCCTCGAGGGGATCCCTGCCGATCGCCTTCTTACGCCACGTTTACTAGCCCGCTGGACTCGCACACATGTCGACTGTCCTGTTTCAAGACGTCGAACGTGGGGCCCGCCGGCCGACGCCATGATGACATGTAGCCAAGCACGCCCGAGGGCGCGGCCGCATTCCACGATCGAGCGACGACGCCTCCACTGCATGACCATAACCCGCTCGTCGCCGCTCTAAACCGCGTCACCAGCGCCTTTCGAAGTCGACGGCGATTCGGCGGATCGCGCTCCACATCCGACCGCAGGCGCATCGCCGCCCCATCCGCTTCCTCCCGGCACCCTGCACTTCGACTCTCTTTCAAAGTCCTTTTCATCTTCCCTCGCGGCATTCTTGCTCATATCGTCTCTCGCCGTGATTTTAGCCTTGATCGTGAATTTACGCCCGGGATCAACACTTGTAAACAACCTGACTGTCGGCCAGCGCCAGCACAGTGGTCCCGGCACCCACGGGCTCACCCTCTCCCGCCTTCCAGGACTGGTCATCAGTGGACGCCCGACGCGCACGGATCGGGCACCCGACGCGGCTCGGCTCGCGGCGGCCCGCACAGAACTGCGGTCACAACATGTTAACCCGACAGTCCCGCCGACCCATCGCCACGAGATCCCAGCCTCAGCCCACGGGCGCCGCGCCCGACATGAGATTCTCCTCCTTCCTCCGGACGAGGGGAGCGATCAGGTGGGTTCGCTTTCAAACCAACCGCTTGTCAAGGCGTGCATCGCCACGATGATAACCAACCACGGACGCTGATGTTCCATGGAATAACCGCGACTCCGTGCCCTTACCGCGGCGCAGGGGCGACGTGGTTCGTGGACGCCAGCAGCGCGTTCTCGACCACGGCGTCGCAAGCGCAACTCGGCGTTCAAAGACTCCGGATGATTCACGATTCTCGCACTACACCAAGTATCGTGATTTGCTACGCTTTCTATCGGCGCGATTTAGATATATCCGCTATCGGAGTCAAAGCGAAAGAACGACACGCTTTTCCCGCATCGTGACCGGGCGCACGGATGGCGTTGTTTCGCTGTGTTTTCTCGGGCGCTCCACGCCGGTTCGCTGTTGGACGGAAGGTCCCCTGCGAAGACACCCCATGCACCCGCGTAGGGAAAGGCTCGCTGAAACACCGATCCATCGAGAGCGGAGGGAGGGCCTACGCCCGCCGCCTCGCCACGGGTTGCGCCAAACAACTGTCACGTCGTCGGCGATAGGTTCGATTAACGATCCTTCCAAAGTTCACGCACTTAAAGAACTTTGTTACCGACTTCCTTCCTAAATGATATACCATGATTCTCGCGACGTCGCAGCGGCGAACCGCTTCACGCCACGATCCGAACACTTCACCACTCATTCAATCGGTAGGAGCGACGCGGTGTGTACAGCGGTGGACTGAGTCAACGCGAGCCGATGACTCGCGCTACCAGAATTCCTCGCCAAGACCAACAATTGCAATGATCTATCCCACGATGAAACTTCAAAGATTTTCATCCGCCCGCTTCGCCGCTTATAGACTCGCTGAATACATCGCCAGAAGCGCGCGGCGCCCGTAACATCTAAGGGCATCACGGCACCGTTATTGCTTAACTTCTTTACAGCTGCCAGAATCTTTTCAAGACAGTCGGGCCACAGAACGCACCTTATGCCGCAGCAAGTCGGTGTCCTTCGCCAGAACTTGAATGAATCGGCTAAAATGCTTCACCAACTAAGAACGCCATGCACCACCACCACGCATAGAATCAAGAAAGAGCTCTCACCACAATCCACAACTGACCTCGTGTTTCCCGTGTCAGTCAAATTAAGCCGTTGTGCTCCACTCCCCGGTGGTGCCCACACCTTCCTTTGTGCTTCACTTACACCATACTCGAACCCAAAACTTGATTAAGGCAGCCAAATGAGTCCTAAAAGCAACATCCTCATCCCCTGGTCTGCAGATCGCATGGTCGGGACAGACTAGATTCGATCATTTTCAGCCTCAACTGCTTCGACACGAAACATCCTGCAAATGTTCGCAGCTTGTTCAAGCCTTTCATAAATCCAAGAATTTCAAGACTATGAAATACGACACCTCGACCGTCCCCGTTAATCATTACCCGATCCCATGGGCCAACACACAGGACCGAAATCCTATGATGTTATCCCATGCTAATGTATCCATAGCGTAGGCTTGCTTTTGAGCACTCTAATTTCTTCAGTAACAAAGACTCTGAGTACGAATTTTAGCCGCTACACCAGAGCCATCAATAGAGGAAGGACAAGAGAGGACCGGTGCAACTAAGTGACTAATCACCCATCCCAAAGTCCAACCATGAGCTTTTAACCGCAACAACTTAAATATACGCTATTGAGCTCGAATTACTGCTACTACGCACCCGACTTGCTCTCCAATGGATCCTCGTTAAGGGGGATTTAGATTGTACTCATTCCAATTACCGCACTAAAGAGCCCGTATTGTTATTTATTGTCAATACCTCCCGTCAGGATTTGTATTCACGCCCACGGTCGCCTGGTCCCGGTCGCACTCGCTGTCACGGCGTTATGGAGAATTTATCACTATCGAAATGATAGAGATATTTGAATGATACGTCACGCATCGGATGGCCGCATGATCCGTCGAGTTATCATGAATCATCGAGCAACCCGGCATAGCCCGCCGACCTTTATCTAATAAATGCATCCCTTCCGTAAGCCGGGCTTGTTGCACGTATTAGCTCTAGAATTACTACGGTTATCCGAGTAGCAAGTACCATCAAACAAACTATAACTGATTTAATGAGCCATTCGCAGTTTCACAGTCTGAATTAGTTCATACTTACACATGCATGGCTTAATCTTTGAGACAAGCATATGACTACTGCAGGATCAAATTGGTAGCATTCTTGTGCAACGTGCCGAACCGCATGCACCTACTCCTAGACCACAATGGGTGTCGGAGGGCAAAGCAGAGCCGATCATCGTACATACGGGCAGCCAGCATGAACTTAAGTCGGGCAATATTGTGGATCTTGTGATCCATGCCCGTGTTAAGGTTCCGCATCCGAGCACGAGCCATCATCATGGCTCGCCAGAAACCCCTTCGCATGGTCACACGCGTGGGGAGTACATGGAGCACGATGATCGATTGCAAGGTCCACCTGCCCCCCATGAGCAGAGCTAGATGGAGAAAGGCAACATTCGAGAGAAAATTCCATCGATTGGGAAGGCAACACAGGAACCATTATTGCTGATGCCCAAGGCTTGATTCAAGCGCTTTGTAGCTAGAATGAGGAGGGACGTGGGGCAATAGTTCGTTGCACGAGCAAGGAGCCTACCAACCCACATTACCCAAACACCACTCACACGCCATCAGGTTGACTTCAAGATGCACCACACACCGAACCGTGACTAGTTGGGAGTTGTCTCCTAAGAAGCACACGGAAGCAACAAGTGATGCCCTTTGTAGTACCATTGTAGGCATGAGAAGAATGATAACACTATTTCCAAGCAACCGAATAGTTGGTCAAGCAACAGAAGACAAGCCTAGACAGCAAGATTGCAAGCCTAAGCAGGTCTAAGCCACCATGTCTAGGCAATGAACTATGCCGAGGCACCGCGGTCTAGTAATACGGCATGGTACCAGCCGAGCACCATGTCTAGGCATGCACTCAGCCAAGGCACCGTGCCTAGGGCATGTCATGGCACTAGTCCCAGGCACCGCCAGGGCAAGGCACTAGGGAGAGGAACCGTGCCTAGGCAAGGCACTAAGCCAAGGAACCTTTGCCTAGGCAAGGCACTAAGCTAAGGAACCTTGCCTAGGCAAGGCACTAAACCGAGGAACCACGCCTAGGCATGGCACTAGCACCATGCCTAGGCATGCACTAGGCCGAGGCTTCATGCATAGGCATGCACTAGGACAGCAGTAATCGTGCCTAGCCAAGTCACTAAGCGGAGGCACCTAAGTGGCTAGGAACGAGAGGCATGCTTGCAATGTGGGGAACATCCGTCTATAGGCTTGGGAGGCCATGGGCAAGCAGCATGGCGTCTTAGGCAACGAATTCCATTAAAGACTGCATGGGAGAGCTAGCAACGGATCATTGTCTAGCTGTACAGGCAATCGGATGTCGAGGACTTGGGGGTGGCATATGAGCACGCCCATGCCACAAGTGGCATGGGTGTGTGCACGCCAGGGGCAGCACGCAAGGCAGCGTGCCTAGGCCATGGCACCATGCCTAAGCAAGGCACTAAGCCGAGGCACCATGCCTAGGCATGCACTAGGCCGAGGCATCGCGCCTAGGCATGCACTAGGTGAAGGCACCTTGCCTAGGCAAGGCACTAGGCGAAGGCACCATGGCTAAGCATGCACTAAACGGAGGCACCGCCGTGCCTAGGCGAAGGCCCCGTGCCTAGGCATGAACTACAGGGCCAGCACCGTGATTCAGGCCATGCACTAGGCCAAGGCACCCTGTCTAGGCATGCACTAGGCCGAGGCACCCTGTCCAGGCATGCACTAGGCCGAGGCACCCTGTCGAGGCATGCACTAGGCCGAGGCACCATGCCCAGGCAAGGCACTAGGCCGAGGCACCCTGTCGAGGCATGCACTAGGCCGAGGCACCCTGTCTAGGCATGCACTAGGTCGAGGCACCCTGTCTAGGCATGCACTAGGCCGAGGCACCATGCCCAGGCAAGGCACTAGGCCGAGGCAACTTGTCGAGGCATGCACTAGGCCGAGGCACCATGCCCAGGCAAGGCACTAGGCCGAGGCACCCTGTCGAGGCATGCACTAGGCCGAGGCACCATGCCCAGGCAAGGCAAGAGCAACCGAGGCACCGTGTCTAGGCAAGGTACTAGGCCGAGGCACCATGCCCAAACAAGGTACTAGGCCGAGGCACCATGTCTAGGCAAGGTACTAGGCCGAGGCACCATGTCTAGGCAAGGTACTAGGCCAAGGCACCATGTCTAGGCAAGGTACTAGGCCGAGGCACCCTGTCTAGGCATGCACTAGGCTGAGGCACCGTGTCTAGGCAAGGTACTAGGCCGAGGCACCATGCCCAGGCAAGGTACTAGGCACCATGCCTAGGAGGCATGCACTAGGAGGAGGCAACGTGGGGGGAACGAGGGGCATGCCTTCGCTCAAGCAAATATGGGGGCAAATGGGGGAAACGAGAGGCATGCTTGCAACGTGGGGAACGTCCGTCCATAGGCTTGGGCGGCCATGGCGTTGTTATGGCATCTTAGGGTAACGAGTCGACAACGACTGCGGGCAGCAAGCAACGGGCCATTGTCTACTCTACTGGCAATCGGATGTCGAGGGCTTGTGGGTGGCATATGATAGCACGCCCATGCCAATGAGTGGCATGGTGTGCACGTGTTGGGGCAGCACGCAAGGCCAGGTGCCTAGGCCGGGTGCGCCAAGCCCATAGAGGCAACCACCCCTTAAAGAGCAATATGCCTTTTCGAAAACTTACAGACATCACATGCTGGAGTGGCACATAATGGCAAATCTAACCATAAAGCGATTTTAGTCCTGTTTTTGCAGATTCTCTTTATAATACTTATATCATGGCCAAGAAAAAAGAAGAAAAAATTTGGACGCAGAAAATATTTATTTTTATTTTATTTACTAGAAAATAGGGAAAATAGGGAAAATAGGAGAAAATAGTAAAATATTTTTAAAATTCATTTTTCACATGGAAAATATTTAATTAGAATTGATCGATTTTGAAGTGGAGGAAATATTTATTTGACTTATTACTGAAAAATATAAAATAGGAAACAGGGAAAATATGGGAAAATAGGGAAACAGTAAAAGAATTGATTTAAGATTTGATTAATAATGCAAATATTTTTACTATAAAATATTAATATTTTGATGAATATTTTAAATGAAAAGTGATACTTTAAATTTTTTTTCAAAATATAGAATATAGGAAGGACATGGGAAAAGGTATTGAAAAAACATTTTTGGTTGAGAAGATATTTTGAACAAATGAATGAGGAAGAAACAATGGAATAGAAACGAGCATGATTAGAAGCGATTAAGGCATAGGTGGGGGGAAAGTTTCAACAACATTATCACAATGGGCATGGAGGACAACAAGGCCGTGGCACCATCAATACTGCTGCGCACCATCAACATTGCAAAACTACATTTCACACGACGGAACTGCCACGCGGCTGCAAAGCACCAGGCCGAGCACCACAGGTCGCACGGCATGGCATGCAATACACAGGCAGGCCCCAAGTGTCTAGGCATGACAGCACTAGGACCGAGGCCTATGTCTAGGCATGGCATGGCACTCAGCGCCGAGGCCCCGTGGCCGAGCAAGGACAAAGCCGCCAGGACCGAGGCCATAGGCTCTGTGGGCGGCATAGCCCGAGGCCCCGAGGCCCCGTGTGTCTATGCATAGCAAGCCATAGCACTAGGCGCCGAGGCCCCGTGTGTCTAGGCATGGCATGCCATAGCACTAGCCCGAGGCCCCGTGTGTTTCCAGGCAGCTGCGCCATAGCACCAGCGTGAGGCCCTGCAGGCCCAGGCATGGCACATAGCACTACCCGAGGCCCCGTGCCCAGGCATGGCATGCCACCCAGCCCGAGGCCCCAGGTGTCTAGGGCATGGCATGCCATAGCACCAGCCCAGGCCCCAAGGCCCAGCATGGCATGTCATAGCACTACCCCGAGGCGCCAGCCCCGCGTGGTCTAGGCATGGCATGCCATAGCACTAGCCCGAGGCCCCGCGGTGTTCAGCATGGCATGCCATAGCACTAGCCCGAGGCCCCAAGGTGTCAGGGCATGGCATGCCAGAGTGCACCAGCCCGAGGCCCCGTGTGTCTAGGCAGCGGTACTGTCATGAAGATCACCTGAGGCGCCGAGGCCCCGTGTGTCTAGGCATGGGCATGCACAAAGACAGCCCAGGCCCCCAGGCCCAGCTGGCGTGCCATAGCACTAGCTCCGAGGCCCCGAGGCCCGGGGTGTTCAGGCATGGAATGCCATAGCACTAGCCCGAGCCCGTGGTGTTCCCAGGGGCATGGCATGCCATAGCACTAGGCGTGGAGGCCCTGCAGGCCCAGGCATGGCATGCCATAGCACCAGCGGAGGCCCTGTGTGTCTCAGGCATGGCATGCCATAGCACTAGGCGTGGAGGCCCCGTGTGTCTAGGCATGGCATGCCATAGCACTAGCCCGAGGCCCCGTGTGTCTAGGCATGGCATGCCATAGCACTAGGCGCGGAGGCCCCGTGTGTCTAGGCATGGCATGGCATAGCACTAGGCGCCGAGGCATCGTGTGTTTAGGGCATGGCGCGCATAGCACTGGTGCCGAGGCCCCGGTGTCTAAAATGCACGGCATGAAGATAAAGACTCAGCCGAGGCCCCGTGCTGCTCAGCATGGCATGGCATAGCACTAGCCGAGGCCCCGTGTGTCTAGGGCATGGTGATGCCATAAAGACTAGACCGCGCACCGTGGTTCCAGGCATGGAATGGCACATTAATGATAGAAATAAACCTCAACCCTAAAAAAACAATGTTTTTTAAACTAGGGCGAGTTTAATCTAGGCATGGCATGGCATGGCACTAGGCCGAGGCACCGTGCCAAGGCATGCACTAGGCCGAATCACCGTGTCTAGGCATGTCATGGCACAAGGCCGAGGCACCGCGCCGAATCGCCGTGTCGAGGCATGCCAAGGCACTAGGCCGTGCCACCGTGCCTAGGCAAGCACTTGGCCGAGGCACCGTTCCTAGGAGGCATGCACTAGGCCGAATCAATCGCGGCCTAGGCATGCCATGGCATCCGGCCGAATCAATCGCGGCCTAGGCATGCCATGGCACTAGGCCGAATCACCGTGCCTAGGCATGCCATGGCACTAGGTCGAATCACCGCGCTCAGGCATGTCAGCGGCACTAGGCCGAGGCACCAATCGCGCTTAGCAAGCACCCGGCCGAGGCACCGTGCCCAGCCATGACACTAGGCCGAATCACCTGCCCCAGGGCATGCCAGCGGCACTAGGCCGAATCACCTTGCCTAGGATGCCATGGCACTGCCGAATCACCGTGCCTAGGCATGTCATGGCACTAGGCCGAGGCACCACCGTGCCCAGGCCATGACACTAGGCCGAATCACCTTGCCTAGGCATGCCATGGCACTAGGCCGAATCACCTTGCCTAGGGATGCCATGGCACTAGGCCGAATCACCGTGCCTAGGCATGTCATGGCACTAGGCCGAGGCACCACCGTGCCCAGGCCATGACACTAGGCCGAATCACCTTGCCTAGGCATGCCATGGCACTAGGCCGAATCACCTTGCCTAGGGATGCCATGGCACTGTGCCGAATCACCGCGCCAGTACGTCATGGCACTAGGCCGAGGCACCGTGCTTAGGCAAGCAAATGGCCGAGGCACCGTGCCCAGGCCATGACACTAGGCCGAATGCTTGCCTAGGCATGTCATGGCACTAGGCCGAGGCACCGTGCCCATGCCATGGCACTAGGCCGAGGCACCGTGCCCATGCCATGGCACTAGGCCGAGGCACCGTGCCCAGGCCATGGCACTAGGCCGAGGCACCGTGCCTTGGCATGTCATGGCACTAGGCCGAGGCACCGTGCCAAGGCATGCCTTGCACTAGGCCGAGGCACCCTGGGTAGGCATGGCATGTCACTAGGCCATGGCACCCTGTCTAGGCAAGGCACTAGGCAGGGAACCTTGTTCAGCATGTCATGGCACAAGGCCACCAAGGCACCGTGCCTAGGCATGTCATGGCACTAGGCCCAGGCACCGCCAAAGCACCTGGCCGAGGCACCGTGCCTAGGCAAGCACTAGGCTGAATCACCGTGCCCAGGCATGTCATGGCACTAGGCCCAGGCACCGTGCCCAGGCATGTCATGGCACTAGGCCGAGGCACCGTGCCCAGGCATGTCATGGCACTAGGCCCAGGCACCGTGCCCAGGCATGTCATGGCACTAGGCCGAGGCACCGTGCCCAGGCATGTCATGGCACTAGGCCCAGGCACCGTGCCTAGGCAAGCACAAGGCGGAATCACCGTGCCTAGGCATGTCATGGCACTAGGCCCAGGCGCCGTGCCTAGGCAAGCACAAGGCCGAATCACCGTGCCTAGGCATGTCATGGCACTAGGCCGAGGCACCGTGCCTGGGCAAGCACTAGGCCGAGGCACCGTGCCTGGGCAAGCACTTGGCCGAGGCACTGTGCCTAGGCAAGCACTTGGCCGAGGCACTGTGCCTGGGCAAGCACTTGGCCGAGGCACTGTGCCTAGGCAAGCACTTGGCCGAGGCACTGTGCCTAGGCAAGCACTAGGCCGACGCACCGTGCCTAGGCAAGCACAAGGCGGAATCACCGTGCCTAGGCATGTCATGGCACTAGGCCCAGGCGCCGTGCCTAGGCAAGCACAAGGCCGAATCACCGTGCCTAGGCATGTCATGGCACTAGGCCGAGGCACCGTGCCTGGGCAAGCACTAGGCCGAGGCACCGTGCCTGGGCAAGCACTTGGCCGAGGCACTGTGCCTAGGCAAGCACTAGGCCGACGCACCGTGCCTAGGCATGTCATGGCACTAGGCCGAATCACCGTGCCTAGGCATGCCATGGCACTATGCCTAGGCCGAGGCACCGTGACTAGGCATGTCACGGCACTAGGCCGAGGCACGCTGTCTAGGCACGACCCTAGGCGGGGGCAGCGTGACTAGGCATGCCATGGCACTAGGCCGAGGGCACCGTGTCTAAGCATGGCCTAGCTTAGCATGGGGGGGAGGCAGCATGTAATATCATGGGGGTGGGGGAGGCAGCAGGTAATGGCATGGTCGGGCACACGGACATCACACCATGCTCGGAACGGCCTACCACGTGATCGAGGCAACATGTCTACGAATGGGACGCTGGGGCACGACCGAGGCACCATGGCATAGCCTCTTGTGTAAGCGCAAGTCGTGTCGGTCCGAATTCGCTTGTCTTGATTTCGAGCAAGGCAATCGGGCCACAACGCTTCTCATTTCCTTTTTGGATTTTTATTCCATAATGCATGCTTTATCCGCTGACCGGAAGATTTGTTCAACGGGTCAAGGCTTCCTGCACACCCCGTAACGCCCGTAACCTCTTGTCGGATAGTGACGAAAAAGCGGAAACGCGGTGACGGTCGGCGAGTGACGACCCAGAAATGGACAAAAATAATTCGCCGACGCGGCAGCAAGTGCCACTTGCCACTTACAATAATTCCGCCGCGTATTTAAGTCGCCCGCAGCGATCACCCGCCGGCCGAATTATGTTTCCGTTACGGCCCACACGGCTTGTCCACCGCGGCGACCGGCCATCGCGCCAGCCGAGGGCCCCATCGAGGGCTCCGCAATCACGACGGCGACGCTGTCGTTTTCTCGAAACTGGATTCTGGACTTGTAGGCGTCACTATAATCCAACAAGACGGTAGCCTTCAGCGCACCGCTTTTCAACCAAGCCAGCATCAATCACGCAATCAATCCGCTCCTCCCGTACTAAAAATAATTACTATCGCGAAGACCGCCATCGCAAGCAAAACTAACCCCGTCTCACGACGGTCTAAACCCAGCTCACGCTCCCTATTGGGCGGGTGAACAATCCAACACTTGGTGAATTTCACAATGATAGGCGAGCCGACATCGGCGATCAAAAAGCAACGCCGCCATTTAACGCTTGGCTGCCACAAGCCAGTTATCCCTGCGTAACTTTTCCTGACACCTCTAGCTTCAAATTCGGGCGCCCAAAGCCGATCGATAAAGCCACGCTTTCACGGCTCAGACTGCACTGGAAATCAGAATCAAACGAGCTTTTACCCTTTTTGTTCCACGAGATTTGTTCTCGTTGAGCTCATCTAGGACACCTGCGTTATCTTTAACAGATGCTGCCCAAATTAAACCCCCACCCGACAACGCCTTCGCCTGACTGACACAATGAGCACGCCTCGCTAAAAAGGAGGATGTTCCCGCCTCCGATTCACGGAATAAGTAAAATAACGTTAAAAGAATGCAGATTTCACTTTCGCCGCCTGGCTCCCACTTATCCTACACCTCTCAGTGCTCATTTCACAAAGTCGGACTAGAGTCAAGCTCAACAGGGTCTTCTTCCCCGCTTCGATCTCCGCTCGCGCTCGCTCCTCAAGCGCGGTTTCGCTGATAGTAGACAGGGACAGTGGGAATCTCGTTAATCCATTCATGCCACACTAATTAGATGACGAGTGCATTTGGTCACTCTTAAGAAGTCATAGTTATCCCGCGCCGTTTACCCGCTCAATAATTTCTTCACTTTGACATTCAGGGAGACTAAGCAGAAATCACATTGCGTGGAGCATCCGTAGGGACCTCATCGCACGCTTCTGTTTTAATTAAACAGTCGGATT
>JAEQBH010003467.1:0-15000 GCA_016808115.1 Tetrastigma voinierianum | reverse complement strand
AGCAGTACCCGCGACGTAACGAGAATGATGGTTATCACCGTTAACAGCGTCAAAGACGTCACGGCGATCAAACCGGTCACGCACCGAGAGAATAACCATCGACACCTGATCCGAACATACCAGGTCGAGGCACCGCGTTCAGGCACACCGCCATGCAACTCGCGCGGTCAGCAATGTCATGGCATTCAGTCCCAGCACCGCGTTTAGCAAGGCACTGCGGAGAGGAACCGCGGTTTCCAGGCAAGGCACTAAGCCAAGGAACCTGCCTAGCGCGCACTGTTGGGCGAAACCCTCAGTCAGGCAAGGCACTAAACCGAGTGAACCACGCCTAGGCATGGCATTCAGCACCATGCCAGCATGCACTAGGCTTCAGGCCGCGGCCAGGCATGCATCTAGGACAGCAGACCGTGGCAGCCGCGCACTAAGCGGAGGCACCATGGCTAGGGAACGAGGCATGCTTACAAATATGTGGAACATCCGCCGAGTAGGCTTCGGGCGCTAAGGGGCAAGCAAAGATGGCGCTCTTAGGTAACGAGTCGACAAAGATCGCATGGGAGAGCCAGCAACGATCATTGTCTATCGCATGCACCTGGATGTCGGTGACTGGGGTGGCATGAGCACGCCCATGCCATGGGCGGTGGCGGTGTGTGGACAATAAAGACGTTAGCGCGCGGTCGGTTACGTCATACCTAAGCAAGGCAATTAAGCCGAGGCACCATGCCCAGGCATGCACCAGCCGAGGCATCGCGCCTAGGCATGCACTAGGTGAAGGCACCTTGCTCAGCAAGACACTCAGGCGAAGGCACCATGGCTAGGCATGCACTAAACTGGCGTTGACCGCCGTGCCCAGCGAAGGCCCGCCTGTAAGTACGAACTAGCCAAAGCACCGCGACTAGGCCATGCACTAGGCCGAGGCACCCCATTCAGGCATGCACTAGGCCGAGGCACCCTCGCCCGTGCATGCACTAGGCCGAGGCACCCCGCCCAGCATGCACTAGGCCGAGGCACCCCGTCGAGGCCAGACTCAGGCCGAGCCACCCCGCCGAGGCATGCACTAGCCGAGGGGCACTGCCCAGGCATGCACTAGGCCAGGCACCCCGTCTGGCATGCACTAGGCCGAGGCACCTGCCGAGGCATGCACTAGCCGGCGCACCACAGCGTCGTGCAAGGCACCAGGCCGGCGCAACTGGTCGAGGCATGCACTAGGCCGAGGCACCATGCCCGTGCAAGGCACTAGGCCAAGGCACCCCGCCTAGGTTACGCACTAGGCCGAGGCACCCCGCCGGTATGCACCAGGTCGGTGCACCGCGCCCGTGCAAGCGCGTGAGCAACCGGCGCACCGCGGTTCAGGCAAGGTATTGTGTCGAAAGTACCGCCCATCAGCGTACCAGCCGGCGCGCACCACAGCTCCAGCAAGGTAATAAAGCCGAGGCAACATGCCCGCTGTGCAAGGTATTTCAGCACCATGCCTAGGCGTATGCACCAGGGCGGAGGTACCGTGAACGAGGGCATGCTCGCCGCTAAACGGGGCAACGGAACGGTGCATGCTCGCAACGGGGGAACGTCCGCCTGATAAAGCTTGGGCGCGCGGGCAAGCAGCATGGCATCTTAGGCAACGAGTCATTAACGATCATGCGGAGAGCAAGCAACGGGTCATTGTCTAGCTCTACCGGCACGCATGTCGGTGGGCTTGTGGGTGGCATATGAGTTAACGCCCATGCCACGAAAGCCACCGGCGCGCGTATCGCCGGTAGCACGCAAGGTTGCATGTTTGAGCCAGGTGCGCTGCCAAGCCCGCGAGGCTAGGCGGAGGCAACGTGGGGGAACGAGCGCCTTCGCTCAAGCAACGGGGCAACGGGGGGAACGAGGCATAAGCCAGAACGTGGGGGAACGTCCGTCCATAGGGCTCGCGGTGCCATGGGCAAGCAAAGATGGCATCTTAGGTGCAACGAGCCGACAACGACCGCAAGTGGGAGAGCAAGCAACGGGTCATTGTCTGGGCCTCTACCCAGAATCTGGATGTCGAGGGCTTGTGGGTGGCATAGCACGCCCATGCCACGAGTGGCATGGGTGTGTACGCCAGGCAGCACGCAAGGCTGCGTGCCTAGGCCAGCAAAAGGCCGGCCAAGCCCATAGAGGCACCACCCTAAAGAGCAATATGTTTTTGGAAAACTGAGGAGACATCACACATGCTCGAGGAGACATAATGGCAAATTTTAAACTTTGAAAGTTGGCTTTAGTCCTGCTTTTTTTGCACTTTTATAATAATTATACATGGCCAAGAAAGTTAAGAAAAATTTGGATCTAAAATACAGTTTTTATTTATTTACTAGAAAAAATAGGGGAAAATAGGGAAAATAGGAGAAAATAGTAAAAATATTTTAAAATTCATTTTTCACATGGGAAAAATATTTAGACCAGAATTGATCGATTTGAAGTGGAGGAAATATTTTATTTTAATTTATTTACTGAAAAAATAGGCGAAAAATAGGTGAAAACAGGGGAAAAATAGGGGAAAAGAGGGGAAAATAGGGGAAAAGAATTGATTTAAGATTTGACTAATGAATGCAATATTTTACTATAAAATATTAATATTTGATAATATTTAAATGAAAAAGATAATTTTAAAATTTTTTTTTTTTTTTTTCTAAAAATATAGAACATGGAAAACATGGGAAAAGGTATTGAAAACATTTTTTGTCATGAGAATGATATTTTGAACAATGAATGAGGAAGAAACAATGGAATAGAAACGAGCATGGTTAGGAACCGACAAGGCATAAAAGTGAAAGCCACCATTATTGTTTGCAATGGTGGCGGAGGACAACAAGGGTTAGGCACCACTGGCCATTGCCAGGTACCATCAAGACAAATTACTTTCGCACTCCATGGAACTGTTACCGCAAGGCGGCAAAAGCACTGTGCCGAGGCACCGTGTGTCACGGCATGGCATGCACAGCACTGTGGCGAGGTCTCCGTGTGTCTAGGCATGACAAAGCACTAGACCGAGAAATCTCATGTCTGTGGCATGGCATGGCACTAGGCGCCGAGGCCCGTGTGTCTAGGCATGATGCCGCTGTGATCGAAATATATGTCTAGCATGGCATAAAGACTAAAGCCGAGGCCCTCGTGTTCATGCATTAGCATGCCATAGCACTGGGGCGCCGAGGCCCCAGGTAGCCCAGCATGGCATGCCATAGCACCCACTGAGGTCCCGAGGCCCCGAGGCCCCGTGGGCAGGCCCAGGGCATGGCATGCCATAGCACTACCCCGAGGCGCCGAGGCGCCGAGGCCCTGCACTCAGGCATGGCATGCCATAAAGACTCAGCCCGAGGCCCCGAGGCCCCGCGGTGTCTAGGCATGGAATGCCATAGCACTAGCCCGAGGCCCCGTGTGTTCAGGGCAATGGCATGCCATAGCACTAGCCCGAGGCCCCGCGGTGAGCGAGTACGCATGCCACAGCACTCAGCCCCGAGGCCCCCGAGGCGCGGGAGGCCCCGTGTGTCTAGGCATGGCATGCCATGCTGACTAGGCGCGGAGGCCCCAGGAACGAGGGCAGCGGGCATGCCATAGCACTAGCCCGAGGCCCCCGAGGCGCGGAGGTCTGCGGTGTCTAGCATGGCATGCCATAGCACTGGGCCCGAGGTCCCGAGGCCCCAGGCCCCGTGTGTCTAGGTACGCCGAATGCCATAGCACTAGCTCGAGGCCCCGTAATGAGGCATGGCATGCCATAGCACTACCGAGCCCCGAGGCGCGGGAGGCCCCGTGTGTCTAGGCATGGCATGCCATAGCACTAGGCGCGAGGCCCTCATGTGTGTCTGTGCATGGCATGCCATAGCACTACAAACTCGAGGCCCCAGGCGCGAGGTCCCGCAGGTCTAGGCATGGCACATAAAGACTAGCGCGAGGCCCCAGGTGTCTAGGCATGGTATTACAAAGACTCAGCCCGAGGTCTCGTGTGTCTAGGCATGGCATGCCATAGCACTAGCCCGAGGTCCCGTGTGTCTCAGGCATGGCATGCCATAAGCACTCAGCGCCGAGGCCCCCGTGGTGTCTAGGCATGCTAACCCAGGGCCCAGGTGTGTCTAGGCATGGCATGCCACTTAGCACTAGGCGCGGAGGCTTGTGTGGCGTCTGGGCATGTGTGCCATAAGCACTAGGCGCCCAGGGCGTCGTGTGTCTAGGCATGGCGTGGCGCCAGCACTGGTAGGGCCCGGGTGTGTCTAGGCATGGCATGGCATCGTGGCACTGCTGTAGTAGGGCCACAGGTGTGTCTAGGCATGTGCCGTAGCGCTAGGCCAGGGCAGGTGTCTGGGCATGGATGGCGCATTCATACGATGAAATCAAACCTCGACCCTAAAGCGATGTTTTTTTAGGCTAGAGGCAGGTTTAATCCACGGGTCATCTGGCCCAGGGAGGCACAGGCGGGGCATGCACTGGGGCCGAGATCAGGTGTGCAGGCATGTCATGGCCTGGCAGGAGCAGCGGCCAGAGATCGCGGGTGTCGAGGCATGCGAGGGCGCTGGGCGGGTGCCAGGTGCCTAGGCAAGCGCTTGGGCGGGGGCGCAGTTCTAGGAGGCATGCACTGGCGAGATCAGGTGCCTAGGCATGCATGGCACTGGCCCAGATCAGGTGCCTGGGCATGCCATGGCACTGGCCCAGGGGCACCACGGGTGTAGCCCAGCGAAGCACTGGCCAGAGCAGTGCGGGCCGTGACAACTGTAGAATCACCTTGCCTGGGCAGTGCCATGGCGCTAAGTGAGATCAGGTGCCCTGGGCGTGTCATGGCGCTAAATCAGGGCAGGTGCCCAGGCAGGCACTGTGGGGAGCAGGTGCTGAACCATGACGCTAGGATCGTACCTGGGCGTGTCGTAGGCGCTGGGCCGGGGCCCGGTGCCCGTGCCATGGCAGCTGGGGCGGAGACAGTGCCCGTGCCGTGGCCTTCAGGCCAGGGCACGGGTGCGAACCGTGTAGGCCAGGGCTGCCCAGATATGAGCATGTACTGCATAAGCTAGAGACTCCTGTGTGGGCATGGCGTAATCGCACAGGCCATGGCACCACAATCTAGAGGCGAGGCAACTAAGCGAGGAACCTACGGTACAGGCATGTCATGGCACTAGGCGAGGCAGGTGTCTATTCATGGCATGGCAGTAGGGCGGGGGCCTTGGAGTGCAGGCAAGCACTTCAAATTTGAGATCTTGGGTGCCTAGGCGTAATCATGGCACTAGGCCCGGGCCCAGGTGCCCGGGCATGTCATGGCCCAGGGGCCAGGGCCGCAGGTGCCCGGGCATGTCATGGCCCAGGCCGGAACCTTGGGTGCCCGGGCATGTCCGCCGCCAGGCCGGGCATCGTGCCTGGGGCAAGCCTGAGGCGGAATCAAGTGCCTAGGCATGTCGCTGGCGCTAGGCCCGGCGTGGAGTGCCTGAGCGAAGCCTGAGGAAATTTAGGAACTCCTTTGGGTGCTGAGCATGTGGCACTGGGTGAGCCCATGGCATCATCATGGCACTAGAGGGCGGGGCAGGTGCTGCAGAGCAAAGCCTGTTGAGATCTTGGTGCCCTGGGCGTGTCATGGCCAGCCCAGGCGGGGCGCGGGTGCCTGGGCATGTCATGGCACTAGGCCCGGGCAGGTGCTGGGCAGAGCGCTGGCCAGGGCCGGAGTGCACCGGGGCGACCGCTTGGCGAGACCTTTGTGCTGGGCAAGAAGCGCTGGGCGGGAGCATTGTGCTGAAAGCGACACTAGTAGGCATGCCCAGGTGCCTAGGCATGTGTGTCATGGCACTGGTAGAGATCACTTGGGTGCTGGGCGCGGCATAAGCCCGAAATCCGCGCGTGCCTGGGCGCTGCCGTAGCCTGGGCCCCCCAGGCGGGGAGACTTAGGTGACTAGGGCATGTGCGGCCTTGGTAGGGCCGTATCTAGGCACGACCACTGGGGCGGGCGGGCGTGACTGGGCATGCCATGGAGCTTGGGGCGGGGCCGGAGTGTCTAAGCATGGCCTACATAGAGGGAGCGACATGTAATATCATGGGGTGGGGGAGCGGCATGTAATGGCGTGGTGAAGCCATGAGGCGCCGCGCCGTACCTCAGACGGTCGCCGTGATCGGGCAACATGTCTCGAATGGACCTTAAGCAGCCGCAGGGCACCATGGCGCCAGCGTGTCTGGCTATGAAGTCGTCTTTGATCGAGATCTTGTCTTGATTTAGAGCAGGCGGTAGCGTCTGTCGCTTCTGTTTCGGTTTAGCTTTTTTGTTATACGCATGCTTTATCGGGTCGGCCGGAAGATTTGTTCAACGGTCCGAGGGGCTTCAGTACCACCGGGTAGCGTTCGAGAACCTCTTGTCGGAGGGACGAAAAGAAGCAGCGGGTGAATCCAGTTGGCGAGGAGGGGGTGATCGGGCGACATAGGGCTGAATCTCGGTGGATCGTGGCGCGAGCCCTGCCACTTACAATACCGTCGCGTATTTAAGTCGTCGCGAAGGATTCTACGTCGCTCGGTCGGAATAATGCCCAGGCGGCCCACGGTTGTCGCGGGACGACGAGACCGTGCCTGCGGGGTAGGGCCTGCGAGAATCGGCGTCCAGGCGGCAGGCGCGCAGCGTCGTTTCGCGGTCGACTTAGGCGTTCGGTCGCAATCGGCGCCCGCGGTAACGCCACGCTGGCTTTTTCAACCCAAAGCGCGATGACGATTATGCGAATCAGCGGTTCCTCGTACTAGGTTGAATTCTTATTGCGACCAATATTTGTCATGGTAGAATTAAGTAACACGTCTCCGACCCAAATTTAAGCCCGGCTCACGTTCCGCATTGGTGGGTGAACAATCCAACACTTGGTGGTCTGCTTCACAATGATAGGAAGCCCAGGCATCGAGAAGGATCAAAAGCAACGTCGCTATGAGCGGCAGCGCCCGCAGACCGGTTATCCACTGTGGTAGCTTTTGACACCTACAGGCACTGGGGTCGAGAGGTCTAAGGATCGATAGGCCACGCTCGGGTTCGTGATGCTTGGAAATCGGAATCAAACGAGCTTTTACCCTTTTGCAACCTACGAGATTTTACGTTCTCGTTGAGCTCATCTTACAGGACCTGCGTTTATCTTTTAACGAGGATGTCTTGCTTCCGATTGAAACTGCTTTGACAATGTCTTAGCCCGGGATCGGCGGCCATGCCAGGTCAAGGAGGATGTTCCAGCCACCTCCGATTCACGGAATAAGTAAAATAACGTTAAAAGTAGTGGTATTTCACTTTATGGTTCCGGCTCCCGCTTATCCTCGCTCTCGAAGTCATTTCACAAAAAGTCGGACTAGAGTCAAGCTCAGTGAGAGTCTTCTTTCCATTGATTCACGCGAAGCGGATTCCCTTAATTTGTGGTTTGTTGGATAGTAAGACGGGGACCGGTGGGAATCTGTTCAATCGTTATCCACGTCACTAATTGAATGTGAGGCATTTGGCCTTCTATAAGAGAGTCATAGTTACTCCATGGATTACCGTAGCTTGGTTGAATTTCTTCACTTTGACATTGAGCTGCGGGCGAAATCACGTGCGTGAGCATCCCGCGGCGGTTCATCGCGGTCTTTGTTTTTAATTAAGCGGTCAGTTCCGCGTAAGGTACCGATTCACGGCGGTCGTATTCGGCCTTGAGCCCGGGGCGAGTTCCCGGTCGTCCGGCCCGAAGCCGCCGCGGCGACGCTCTCGCCGCGGGCGGCTTCGAGCGAATCACCGACGTAGACGGGTTGGAATGGGACCCCGTGCCCGACCCTCAGGCCAATCCTTTTCAGGGTTCTGGATCCATTTCGCGAACTTCCGCACCTACATTGTTCCATCGACGAAATTTGTTCACCTTGGGACGATCTGCGGTTATAGGTCTGACCGGAATGGGAGGCACTGGTCTCAGGACCTTCATGTGGGCGTCGAGGGCGCCTTGGACTCCTGTGACGTGCGGTGCTCTTTCGGTAGTTGGACCACTACCTCGGGCGGCGTTTCCGGGAGTGGGCGGGTGTTAAGCGAGAAAGATAACTCTTCCGGGGCCCTCGGCAGCGTCTCCCGGACTCCCTAACGTTGCAGTCGGCGCCACGTCCGGAGTTCGGGAATGTTAACCAGATTCCCTTTCGATGCTCGCGTGCGTGCACGCTGTCGAGACCCGGAGCTTCCAGATCTCTTAGGATCGGCTAACCCATGTCTTGAAGTCTTTTAGTTCATGGAACCTTTCCCCCTCTTCGGCCTTCAAAGTTCTCATTTGAATATTTAACTACTACCACGAATCGCAAGGCGGCGGCTCCGCCGGGCTCGCGCGGGTTTGCGGCGGCCGCCACGCCCTCCTGCTCATCCAGGGCTGGCCCTTGCCTCGGCGGTGGTGGGGCCGCGCGGCCCGGCGCCATCCATTTCGGGGCAGCTGGGTTGATTCGACGAGGTGGTTGTTACACACTCCTTAGCGGATGCCCCAGGCTTCCACGTGACCAGATCCCTTCTTTGTCTTAATCGACCAACACCCTTTGTGGGTTCTAGGTTCGCGCCTTGATTGGGCCTGCTGACTTCAGGTTCATCCGCATCGCCGATACCTTACGAATGCCACTTGGGCTCGATTCCATGGCCGTTTCGATGGAAGCGGTAGTGTTAGTCTACTATTTAAGTTTACGAGAATAGGTCGGCGTTGCGCCCAGATGCCTCTAATCATTGGCTTTGGAAGTAGAACTATGGCGTCGGCTATCTGAGGAAGCCGGAGGGAACCAGCTACTAGATGGTTCGATTAGTCTTTCGCCCTATACCCAGTCGGGCGAGCAGTTTACCGCGTCGATGTCGGCTGCGGGCCTCCACGAGTTTCCCTCTGGCCGCCCCGCTTCAGGCATAGTTCACCATCTTCCCGGGATCAAAGCCAGACATGTCTGCTGGACATGAAGATAGGTGAATTGGCGGTGACCTCCGAGGATCCGCCCGTCAGCTTCCTTACATGCCCTACGGGTTCTGCCGTTGGCTTCGCCACATGTCGGACTCCTTAGTCCGTGTTTCAAGCGGGTCGAATGGGCGGCCCGGCGCCATGGCGCCGCAGTGCCGGCGCCTGCGCCCGGCGTCGCGGCGCGACCGCGGTCGGCGGCGGCGTCTCACGGGTATGGCCTGGCGGGCTTGGGTCGCGCTGGCCGTGTCGTTCGCCGTCGATCGGCGGGACGGCGGATCGCCGTTCCACATCCAGCAAAGGCGCATCGCGGCCCCATCCCGCTTCCGCAAAACAATTTCGGGCACTCTCGCGTCTCGCCGCGATCGCGTCTTTCCTGGTGCCGTTTGGCATGTTGCGCGTGCCAGCTGGGCGGTGCCACCGCGAATTGGTGCAATTCCCAAACAACCCGACTCGTCGGCAATCGCCTGCGTGGTGCGGCTGGTCAGAAACCTGACAGGAGCTCTCACCTCTCCGCCCCACCAGAGACTTAGGCGTCCGCCCGTGAGGAGGCGCTTCTCAGAACTCTGGTCGGACGGCGGGGCGCGTTCTGGCCCAGGCTTTTTCTAGGTTCGCTCGCCGTTCTTAGGGAATCCTTAGCAAGTTTCTTAAACAACCAAGTATGCTTAAACTTTCGGCGGGTGTTCACTTTGACACAGAATTCGGCTGTCGGTTCTCGGGCCTTTACGGCAGTGCCGTCGTGAGAAAGGCGCCAGCGCGGAAACATGGAGATTCTCCTCCTTCCTCCTCTGGACGAGGGGGAAAGGATCAGGGGTTCGTTTCAAACCACCGCTTGTCGGCGTGCATCGCCGCGGGACAAGTTATAACCAACCACGGACGCGATGTTCCATGGGAGGCGATATCCCCCAGCTCCGGGCCCCTTGCACCGGTAGGAAGGGTGGAGAGTGACGTGTCGCGTGACGCCGAGCGGCGTGCCTCGACCTATGGCGTCGGGCGCAACTTGCGTTCAAAGACTCACGATGATTCACGGGATTACGATTCACACCAAGTATACGCATTTTTGCTCACGTTCTTCGTCGATGCGAGCCTAGATATCCGTTCAGAGAGTCGTTTTGTGAGTTAAGCGACCCGCCTTCACTTTACCGTGGCCGGGGCGGCAGGATGGCGTTGTTCGAATAGTATTTTCCTTGGCGTTTTCCACCAGCAGGGGTTCGTTGTTGGTTCGAAGGTCCGTGAGAACACCCCCATGCGCGGGCGGAGGGAAAGGCTCGCGAGGCCGCCGATCCATCGAGGCGGAGTGGAGGCTCACGCGCTCACTCGACGGGTTGTTAAACAAGCGTGTTCCGCGAATTACCGTTCGGTCGATAGGTTCGGCGATGATCACTTCCGCTGAGTTCACTACGGAAACCGTCAGACTTCTCCTTCCTCACAAATGATAAAGGTTCGTGGACTTCGCGGCGTCGCCGGGGCGGCGAACCGCTCACGTCATGCGCGATCAGAACCTCCGGACCATTTTCATTGTCGGTGGGCGAGGGTATATGCGAAAGGGCGGGGCGTAGTCCGCCTTGGTGATGACTCGCGCTTGCGAAATTCCTCGTTGAAGACCAACAATTGCAATGATCTATCCCCATCACGATGAAATTTCAAAGATTACGGGCACGTAGGCGAGATAGACTCGTTGAATACATCAGTGTAGCGCGTCTTGACGGAGACATCTAAGGGCATCACGGACTGTTGTGCCTCAGGCTTCCTTGGCTGGCGGCCGTGAAGTCTGGGTGGGCGCGGAGGATCACGCCGCATAGCTGGATTAGCGGTGAGGAGTCTCGTTCGTTAGCCAGATTAACCCCGGACAAATCGCTCCACCGAGCTAAGACGATATGCACCACCACCCATAGAATCGAAGAGCTCTCGATCATCGAGAAATCCTTACTATGCGGACACGGGTAAGTTTCCTAGTGTTAGTCGAGTGTGCGAGGCTCGGCTCCTGGTGGTGCCGCTTGAGTCGATTCCTTTAAGTTTCGACCTTGCGACCATACTCCCAACCCCGAAACTTTGATTTCTCATAGGTGCGACGGAGTCCTAAAAGCAACATCGATCCGCAGTCGGCGCCGTTTATGGTTGAATTCGCGGAGCCGGTGTAGATATTGGGCTGGCTTCGTTCTTGATTAATAGAAAAACATCCTTGGCAAATGCTTTTCCCATGATTGTTGATCTTTCCTCATCCATTTCACCTCTGACTATAAATCGAATGCCCGGTATCCCTTGTTTAATCATTACTCAGATCCAGAAGGCCCAACCAATGGGGCCAGAAATCTATGATGTTATCCATCACTAATCATAGCATCCATAGCGTAGGCTTGCTTTGAGCACTCTAATTTCTTCAGAAATGCGGCTTGGGAGGCACGGCCAGACAGTTAAGACCGGGAGCGCATCGCCGAGTAGAAGGGAGACCAGAGGGCCCAGGTGCTGCAAGTAAGCCCGGATGAAGCCAGGCCCGTCGAGTCAGACTCTGAGCTTTTTAAGCGCAACAACAAATATACGCTATTGGTACAGGTCCCAGCGGCTGCCCCGGCCTGGGAACTGCCTCGATGGATCCTCGTTAAAGTTTAGATTGTACTCATTCGATTACGGACTCGAGCCGTATTGTTGTTATTGGCCACCTCATCCCAGGTGTCGGGATTGGGTGAATTTGCGGCGCTCTTGCCTTCCTTGGATGTGGTAGCCGTTTCTCGGGCTCCCTCTCAGGGGTCAGACCCTAATTCTCAGGTCACGTCAATGCCATGGTAGGCCTTTATCCACACCCTTCGAAGTTGATAGGCCCGGATATTTGGAATGATGCGTCGGCGATGGCCGTGCGTCCAGTCGGATTATCATGAATCATCGAACGAGCATAGCGGCGTCGACCTTTTTATCTAATAAATGCATCCCTTCCGGAAGTCGGGGTTTGTTGCGTATTAGCTCTAGAATTTACTCACGATTTATCGGTAACAAGTACCATCAAACAAACTATAAGCCCGATTTAATAGGCCATTAGCGGTTTCACGATCACGAATTAGTTCGTACCTTACGTACATGGCTTAATCTTTGAGACAAGCATATGACTATTGGCGGGATCAACGGGTAGCATTCTTGTACAGCGTCCGGAGCGCATGCACCTACCTGAACCACAATGGGTGTCGGGAGGGCCACGAGGCCGTCGTCGTACATCGCAGCGTCTGGCGATGAGCGGCTTAAGCTCGAGCGATGGTGGCGATCTTTAGATCCATGCGTCGTTAAGGTTAACGTCCAGGAAACACGAGCCATCATCATGGCCCATTGTGAAACTTGCCATGGTCGCGGTGGGGAGTACATGAACGCGATGATCAAACTACCGAGTCCACACCCCGTGAAGCGGATTTAGATGGAGAAAGCTGACATTAGAGAAAATTCCATCGATTGGGAAGGCAACGCGGGCCAGTGCATTGTTGATGCCCAAGGCTTGATTCAAGCAGCTTTGTAGCTAGAATGAGGGACGTGGGGCGATAGTTGGTTGCCGCGGCGAGAACCTAGACCCGCGTGCAAACCGGCATCACTGCATACCGTCAGGTTGACTTCAGATGCACCCACCGCCGAGCGAAGTGACTATTTGGGAGTTGTCTCCTAAAGGAAGCAGCACCGCGGAAGCAACAAGTGATGCCTTTGTAGTACCGTGCAGGCACAACGGAGAAGAATGATAACACTATTTCCAAACAGCGAATAGTTGGTGACAACGGAGACAAGCTGAGCGGTGAGGATTGCAGCTGGCGGCGAGGTCTAAGCCACCATGTCTGACGATGACCTGCTGGGAGCAGGTGTCTAGGCATGGCATGGTCTTGGGCCGGGGCACCTAATGTCTGGGGCATGCACTCGGCCCGAGGCCACTTAGTGCCTAGGCGTGGCCTTGGCACTAGTCCGGGCAGGTGCTTAGAGCGGGGCAGCAGGGAGGAGAAGGCAGGTGCCTAGGCGAGGCACTAAGCGAGGAACCTTGCCTAGAGCGGGCACTAAGCGGAACCTTGCTGGCGAGGCACTAAGCAGGAACCCTTCAGGCATGGCAGCACCATGCCTAGGCATGCACATAGGCGGGCTTCATGCTGGGCATGCACTAGAGACGAGCACTTGGGTGCTGGCAAGACATGAGCGGAGCACCATGGCTACAGGAGCAGGAGATGCTTGCTACGATGTGGGGGAACATCAGGTCTATAGGCTTGGGAGGCGGGCAAGCAGCATGGCGTCTTAGGCAACGAGTCGACAAAGGCTGCATGGAGTATGCGGGATCATTGTCATTTGTCTGGGGCAATCGGATGTCGAGGACTTGGGGGTGGCATATGAGCACGCCCGTCTTGCGAAGTGGCATGGGTGGTACGCCGGGAAGGCCGCGGGCGTGCCTGGGCCGTCGGCACCACCATGCTAAACGAGGCCTTGGCCAGGCACCATGCTGGGCATGCCTTGGCCCAGGGCATCGCGCTGGGCATGCACTAGGTGAGAGGCACCTAGGCAAGGCACTAGGCGAAGGCACCATGGCTGTGGGCATGCGCTAGACGGAGGCCAGCGGGTGCCTAGGCGAGGCCACCCAGTGCCTAGGCATGACAGACCAGCTCATAGTGTTGAAGTCATGCTAAGTAGGGAGCTCTGATCTAAACATGCACTAGTAGGGGCACCACTGTCGAGGAGACGATACTGTAGTGAGGGCACCTGTGGGACATTACTGTGGCGGGGCACCGTGCGAGACAGGCGCTGGGTAGGGGGCACCTGTCGGGGCAGTGCCTTGGGTGGGGGCGCCTACGTCTGGGCGTGCCTTGGGTCGGGGCACCACGATCTGGGCGTGCAGCAGGCGGAGCACTGCAATCGGGGGCATCTGTTGAAATTTGAGGGCACCATGCCCGAGACAGACTAGGCAGGCACCACTGTCAGGCGTGCGACGGTAAGAACTTTCGTGTCAGGGCAGCACCGCTGTGGGGGCACCATGCCCGGGGGCAAGGCGGGAGGGACGGTAGGGCGCGGGTGTCTGGGCAAGGTCTTGGCGGGGCACCATGCTGACGGTGCTGAGTGGGGCACCGTGTCTGGGCAGATCTTTATCTTGGGGCACCATGTCTGGAGCAAGGGTGCTGGACGGGCACCGTCGGGCAAGGGTCTTGGCGGGGCACCATGCCCGAGACGAGCGGGGCTGACCAGGAGGCGCGAGTGTGCAGAGCGGGGGTGCTGGGCGGGGGCACCTATGCCTAAGCGAGGTGCTAGTAGGGCACCATGTCTAGAGCGGGTACTATCATGGGGCACCCGTATGCAGGGGCGGGTACTAGACGAGGCACCGTGTGCAGGCAAGGTACTGAGGCTAGGGGCACCTGTCTGGGGCATGCACTGGCGGGGCAGGTGTTGGGCAGGTGCTAAGTGGGGCACCATGCCAGACAGTGCTAAACACTTAGTGCCTAGGAGGCATGCATGTGGGAGGTGGCGTGGGGGGAGGCAGGGCGTGCCTTCGGCTGAAGGCAGCGTGGGAGGGGCGACGTGGGGGGAGCGAGAGGCATGCCTGGCGTGGGGGAGCGTCCGGGTCCATAGGCTTGGGCGGCCATGGGCAAGCGACATGGCATCTTGGAGCCTTGGTCGGCAAGCGGCGCGTGGGAGAGCAAGCAACGGGGTCATTGTCCCAGCTAGGCGATCGGATCTCGAGGGCTTGTGGGTGGCATATGAGCACTTTGCCCATCCGCCACGAGTGGCATGGGTGATGATACCTTGACGTGTATGAGCTGCGTGCCCTGGGCGGGTGCGTTGCGAGCCATGAAACCACCCTTAAGGCTTGATAAGCCTTTTGGAAAAATCTGGAGGAGACATCGCATGTGAGGAGACATAATGGCAAATTTTAACCCAGACGATTTTAGTCCGGGTTTTTGCGAGATTCTCTTTACTAATAATTATACATGGCCAAGAAAAAAAAGAAGAAAAAAATTTGGACGCGGAAATATTTATTTTATTTGTTACTAGAAAAATAGGGGAAAATAGGGAAAATAGGAAAATAGTAAAAATATTTTTTAAATTCATTTTTCACATGGGAAAAATATTTGGGACCAAGTCAGTCGATTGAAGTGGAAATATTTTATTTTAA
>JAEQBH010003466.1:0-126720 GCA_016808115.1 Tetrastigma voinierianum | reverse complement strand
TCGACTTCCATGACCACCGTCCCGTTGCCTTAATCGACCAACACCTCTTTGTGGGTTCTAGGTTAGCGCGCAGTTGGGCACCGTAACCCGGCTTCCGGCTCATCCCCCAGACGTCGCCCGCTACCAAAAATGGCCCACTCTGGGAGCTCGGAGTCCCGTGGCCCGGCCAATGGAGCGTGCCCGTGCCGTCCTACCTATTTCTAAAGTTTGAGAACAGCCGAGGCGCTCGCGCCCGATGCCCTAATCATCGGTTTTACCCGATAGAACTCGCTCACGGCCCGCCTATCCCGAGGAAACTCGAGGGAACCAAATTACTAGATGGTCTCGATTAGTCTTTCGCCCTATACCCAAGTCGACGAACGATTTGCACGTCAAGACGTCGCGGCCTCCACCGTAGTTTCCTCCGGCTTCGCCCGCCTCGTGCATAGTTCACCATCTTCTGGGTCCCGACACAGCATGCTCTCACTCCTCGAACCCTTCTCGAAGATCAAGGTCGGTCGACCTGCACCGAGGGGGATCCCGCCGATCGCCCCACGCCACGGCCTATTTCAAATTGGCTGACTCGCACACATGTCGAATTCTTTGGTCCGCGGTTTCAAGATCTGGCCGAATGGGGTCTACCGGGTCGACGCCATGAGCGCATTGGGGTGGGCCAAGCACGCCCGAGGGCGGCGCCGCATTCCACGATCGAGGCGACGACGCCCACCTGCATGACCACAACCCGGGCCTGGTCGCTTCAAACCGCGTCAACCGCGCCCTAGTCGATCGGGCGACCACGGATCGCCGCCCACATCCCACCGAGGCGCATCGCCGGCCCCCCATCCGCTCCCTCCCGACAATCCCAAGCACTCTTGACTCTCTTTCAAAGTCCTTTCATCTTCCCCTCGCTGGCACTTGCTCATATCTACCTTCGGCCTCGTATTTAGCCTCGACTAATTTACTCACCTGACAATGATTCTAAACAACCCGACTCGTCGACAATAAGCCAGAGCGACAGGTCCGGGCACGACGGGGCTCACCTCCTCCGCGCCTCTGTGGGACTTGGTCCATCCGCCGCCGAGGACGCTCCGCACTACACTGGACTACGACGCCCGATTCCCTGCCGGGCTTTCCCTGCCTCACATTGCTACTAAGGGAACTTTGTGTTTCTTTTCCTCCGCTTTATTGATATAGCGAAATCCTCGCCGGTGAACCCCGCCGACTGGGTCGCCGTCGAGGTTCTCTGCCTTCGTGGTGCCCCCGTCGCTAAGCGCCGCCCGACATGGAGATTCTCCTCCTTCCTCCTCCTCGGACGAGGGGGAAAAAGGATCGTGGGCTCGCTTCAAACCACCGCTTGTCGAGGCGTGCACGCCGCTGACAGATTTTTAACCAACCACCGACGATGTTCCATGGGAGGCCAATGTCCGCCCCAACCCAGCCCCCCACTACGGAAGGCAGGGGGCGACGTGCGCGTGACGCCTGCAGCGCGCGTCTCGACCTAATGGCGTCGGGCGCGAACTTATGCTCAAAGACTCGAAGGATTCACCTGATTCTGCACCACACCCGCATCGCATTTTGCTACGCTTCTTCATCGATGGTTTCCGATATCCGCTAATGAGTCGCCAGGCTAACGTACCACGCTCTTCCCGCCAAGCACTCCGTGACCGGCGACGGACGGGCGCGAGCCATAGGGGATTGTCCCCGCGGTTTCCACGGGTTCGCGTCGATCGGGAAGGTCCCCGGCAAGACACCCCCATGCACGGGGCAAAGGGAAAGGCTCGCGAGGCCCACCGATCCATCGGAGCGAGTGAGGCTCACGCCCGCTCTCGCCGACCTGCCAGGTTAAACAACGCGGTTCACGGGTCGCCGGCCGATAGGTTCGACTAATGATCCTTCCGCGAGGTTCACCTACGAAACCGAATGACTTCTCCTTCCTCTAAATGATAAGGTTCGGCGGACTTCGCGACGCCGCAGCGGCGAACCGCCTCACGCCGGGCTAGATCCGAACACTTCACCGGACCATTCAATTCCAGAGCGACTCGCTGCGGTGTACCAAAGGGCGTGGATTTAGTCAACGCGAGCCGATGACTCAAGGCCATTAGAATTCGCTGAAGACCAACAATTGCAATGATCTATCCCCATCACGATGAAATTTCAAAGACATCCGCCCGTCTACCAAGGCTATAATTCGCTTGAATACATCGCAGAATCGGGCATACCTCGTAACATCTAAGGGCATCACGCACTGCTTATCGCTCAACTTCCTGGCCTGCTTTACCATAGTCCCTCTAAGAAGTCGGGTCGTATGGGAGGGATCACCTTCGCATAGCTAGTTGGCCAGTCATGTCCCCGCCTGCTAACTACCAACTGCACAAATCGCTCCACCAACTACAACGGCCATGCACCACCACCCATAGAATCAAGAAAGCAGCTCTCGGGCCGTCAATCCTTACTAAGTGTCCTGGACTCCTCGTAAGCTTCCCGTGTTGAGTCAAATTGTCGTTGTGCTCCACTCGGTGTGCCCTTCTCACAATTCCTTTAAGTTTCTAAATTTTTGGCGACCATATCCCGAACCCAAAAACTTTGATTTCTCATAAGGTGCCAGCCGAGTCCCAAAAGCAACATCCGTCGATCCCCGGTCTGCATCGCTTATGGTCAGACTAGGATCTGCAGATCCGATCGCCTTCGAGCCCCCCAACTTCGCTCTGGACAATGAAAACATCCCTGGCAAATGCTTCAGCTGTTCGCCTTCATAAATCCAAGAATCCCACCTTCCGACTACAGAAACACTAATGCCCCGACCGTCCCCCGTTAACTCATTCATCCGATCCCGGCGCCAACACAATAGGGACCGAATCCTATGATGTTATCCCATGCTAATGTATCCAGCGTAGGCTTGCTTTGAGCACTCTAATTTCTTCTCAAAGTAACAAAGACCGAGGCACGACCGCCAAGACCCGTGGAAAGATCGCCGGTGAAGGGACAAGAGGACCGTGCACACCGTAAGGCGGACCGACCGACCCATCCCAAAGTCCAACTACGAGCTTTTAACTGCAACAACTTAAATATACGCTATCGAGCCGGAATTACCGCAATGGGCAACTTAATTTGCCCTCCAATGGATCCTCGTTAAGGGATTTAGATTGTAATTATTCCACTACCGCACTCAAAGAGCCCTAGATTGTTATTTATTGTCACTACCCCGTCGATTTGGGTAATTTGCGCTACCGCCGCTTTCCCTTGATGGTAGCCTGCCGTGCTCCCTCTAATCGAACCCTAATTCTGGCCACCCGTCACTCATGGTAGGCCACTATCCTACCATCGAAAGTTGATAGGGGCAGATATTTGAATGATGCGGCCACGCACGCATGGCCGTAAGGATCCGGCCGAGTTATCATGAATCATCAGAAAGCAGCCCGCATAGCCCGCCGACCTTTATCTAATGCATCCCTTCCGTGTCGGGTTTGTTGCACGATAGCTCTTAGAATTACTACTAAGTATCCGAAAGTAGTACCATCAAACAAACTATAACCGATGCATCGAGCCATTCGCAGCTTCACGCCTCCGACTAGTTCATACCTCACACATGCATGGCTTAATCTTTGAGACAAGCATATGACTAATGTGATCAACTGTAGCATTCAGGCAACGCCTGAACTCGCATGCACCTACTCCTAGACCAATGGGTGTCTGAGGGCAAAGGCAGTCGATCGTCGTGACATACGTCTGGGTCGATGAACGCTTTAAGTCGGGCAATAGTGTGATCTTGCATCCCATGCCCGTGTTAAGGTTCGCGATCCGAGCACGGTGCCATCATCATGGCCCATCAGGAAACCCCCTTCGCATGGTCACACGCGTGGGGAGTACATGGAGCACGATGATCGCTGCAAGGTCCACCGCCGCATGAGCGCAGCTAGACGGAGAAAGGCAACATTCGAGAGAAAATTCCATCGATCGGGAAGGGGCAACACAGAACCATTATCGCGATGCCCAAGGTTTGATTCAAGCGCTTTGTGGGCCTAGAATGAGTGAGGACGCGCTGGGCAATAGTTTCGCTGCACGAGCAAGGAGCCTACCAACCCATTACCCAAACACCACCACGCCATCGTTGACTTCAAGATGCACCACCAACCGTGACTATTTGGGAGTCATTTCCTAAGAAGCACACGAGCAACAAGTGATGCCTTTTAGAAAATTAATTGTAGGCATGAGAAGAATGATAACACTATTTCCAAGCAACCGAATAGTTGGTCAAGCAATCAGAAGACAAGCCTGCATTGTAAGATTGCAAGCCTATGTCTAAGCCACCATGTCTAGGCAATGAACTATGCCGAGGCACCGTGTCTAGGCATGGCATGGTACTAGGCCGAGGCACCATGTCTAGGCATGCACTCGGCCAAGGCACCGTGCCTAGGCATGTCATGACACTAGTCCCAGGCACCGTGCCAGCAAGGCACTGTGGAGAGTGAACCGTGCCTAGCAAGGCATCTGCTTTCTAAGGAACCTTTGCCTAGCAAGCGCACTAA
The DNA here is from genome assembly GCA_016808115.1 of Tetrastigma voinierianum. Taxonomy (NCBI): domain Eukaryota; kingdom Viridiplantae; phylum Streptophyta; class Magnoliopsida; order Vitales; family Vitaceae; genus Tetrastigma; species Tetrastigma voinierianum. The sequence goes on along the minus strand of JAEQBH010003466.1, from coordinate 122,215 downwards.
GCTGGGCGAACCTTGCCTAGGCAAGGCACTAAGCCAAGGAACCCTGCCTGTGCAAGGCACTAAACCGAGGAACCACACCTAGGCAATGGCACCAAAGACCATGCCGTGCATGCACTAAAGCCGAGGCTTCATGCTCAGCATGCACTAGACACCGTGCCTAGCCAAGGCACTAAGCGGAGGCACCATGGCTAGGGAACGAGGCATGCTGGCAATGTGGGGAAACATCCGTCTATATAGGCTCGGGAGGCCAAGGGCAAGCAAAGATACGAGGCAACGAGCCTAATAAAGATCGCACGGGAGAAGCAAGAATCCGGATCACGTCTACGTGTGCAATCTGATGTCGAGGACTCGGGTGGAATATGAGCACGCCCCATGCCACAAGTGGCATGGGTGTGTGCACCGTGGGCAAAGACGCAAGGCAAAGATGTCTAGCCATGGCATACCACGCCTAAGCAAGGCACTAAGCCGAGTGTCACGGACTTAGTTTCCTTGCTAAGCTCCCGTGCGGTACTTAGACAACTCGCCCTTTCGATGTTGCTAAGTCAACCTCCCGATTGCCTTGCTTACTAGCCTGGCTTCTACCCACTACTAGCGAAGAGAACTTGAGAGAACACTCAAAGAAGAAAGCTCTTATCAAAGAGAGAATGCTTTACAATGCTTTGAGAGCTCTTGGCTTGGTGGTTTGCAAATGAGGCCACCACCTCCTTTTATAGTCACCTATGGAAGTGTGTAGAACCTTTGAAGGTTCCCCACAAACCTAGAGAATTCTAGAAGATTCTACTATGTACACATGTACAAGAAGTCTCTAGAAGAAACCTAGGATGATCTCTCCCTTCCTTCCATACCCCTTCCACACAAGTGTGGACTTCTCCCGGGAGTCTTCTAGAACCTTCCACATCTTTTCTAGCAAAGGGAGGTCTCTCCAAGTTTCTAGAATCTTCCCACCTCCCTATGTTTCTTCCCTATGCCTCCATATGATCAAGAGGCTTTCCATGTGCGCAGGTGTGACATTCTCCCCCCACCAAAGTGCCGCAGACGCCCTCGTCGATCTTTCTACCAAATCGATCGACTAAGCTCGAACTGCCACAGCATCTCGTTAGCTCCCAACTCCGGCTTCACTCTTCCGGTAGTCCTTCCACTCACTAAGTATTCTTTGTGGCTGAAAGTTTTTCTTCCTCGTGACCCGGTCGGCTTACGCGTAGTCTCACCTCCTCGTCATGTGACGTGACCACCGCGTAGGTGCCCCGTAGAAACTCTACCTCGGATCCTCCTTATTCGTGGATAGGGCTTTAGATTGTCGATAGGAAGACAGGCGAACCTTTAGCCTTGGCGAGAATCGATCTTCGTAGACACCTTCCCAACCCGGCCCCGCATGTGGGTGCTGGCCTTCATAATTTCCTCACAAGTCTCAGGCCTTCAAAGGACTTGAACTGGTTATGCATGAGCTTGACAAGCACTAAGTCTCCAACCCTGAACTCGCATGTCTCTCTCTTCGTCAGCCCCATTTCATCTTCTTAGCAAATTCTCCAAGTATGAGCGCGATGCCACCAAGCCAGGCTATCCCTTAGCAAATTTTGTAGTCACTGGACTCTTCCTTTGCATCCCCCCGGTTGTGGTGTGTGAGGAGTCACCTGCTGTCGTCTACGATTATCTCGAACTGACTTCCTCTCGCCGCCCCACTCCTCCGTAGATTATGGCAGAACCGAGCCACACTCCAGCAATCTCAATCTGGTCTGACAGCACCTCACAAAGTGCCTCGCAAGCTCCGCAGGCGCTCACCCGCTCGCCTCCGCCCATCCGCTTCTCAGGTGAAAGCTAGTAGAGAAGTGAAGTTCCGTGCCCATGAGCTTGAAGAGCTCCATCCAAAACTTCCTGAAGCGCGAGTCACGATCACTGATGATTTAACTTTGCAAATTTCCAATACTTCACCACACGCTTCGAGGAATAGTCCGCCGTCTCTCCGTGCAACTCTTAGGGGTCATTTATGAAAGTAGCATATTTGGAAACCGGCCCACCACCACTAAGGATAGATCCATGTCCCTGACGGTAGGCCGATGATGAAGTCCATATATATCTTCCCAAGGTCGCTCTCAAGCATGTAGTGGCTCTAGCAATCCCCAGCCGATGTTGTTCCACCTCGTCTTGTTGGCACACAAGACAAGTCCTCACTGCAATGTCTCCACATCATCCCGCATCTCTGCGGGCCGCAGTGCACTCCGAATTCTGCAGGCCCTCAGGCGTCGTTGTCCTCGATGCTGTACCCCATTCGGGAGTCGCGACACTCCTGATGAGACTCCTTCCGAGGCTTCCCACTTAGGCACATAGAGCCGCTTCCCTGTAGAGTGTGATCGGCCCCTATCCAAAATCGCTTCGCCTTTCCCCATGAGCCAACGTGATGAGACTCTTAGCCAATCGGATCATGCCGCAACCCTCCTTATGAGATCCACCATCTTCCCCGGGTCGGGCTGGGGCCGATGGATGCTACCGCTTTTACTTCGCTTAAGGCATCGGCCACGTGATTAGCTGTGCCCGGCTTATACTCCAACGTGTAGTCAAACTCACTGTGAAGTCTGGCCATCTTGCCCGCTCGGGGCTTGGGCTTTTCCGGGTCCGCAGCTAGTAGCGATATTGTCCGTCTTCACTACTACGGCGTGACCCCAGCAGATAGTGTCTCCATGTCCGCAGCCACTGACGATCGCCACATCTCCTTCTCTTCGATCTGCGTACCGCCTCCGTGTCATCAGCTTGCGCTCAAAAGCCATGGGCGCCCCCTCCCGCATAAGAACCCCTCCAATAGCAAAGTCGTATATCGCAGGTACCTCAAATACCTTTGGTGTGGTCAAAGGCTAACACGCTTCCGACATAGCCTTCTTCAAGTCTTCAAAGGCTTGCCGCACTTCTCATCCCACGCCCATGCCTTACTTTTCTCGAGAAGGTCACTAAGGAGCCTGCCTTGCCGAGTACCCCTTTGATGAACCGATAGTAGTGCTGACTAGGGCCCAAGAAGTGACCCCCGCCAGGCACCTAGGGATCCCATCTCGGATGGCTTCGACCTTACTCTCATCCATCATGAAGCCGCTTATCCGCGGATGCTAGATGGGGTCTCAGTGAAGCCCACTTCTCCAAGAGCGAAGGAGCATTTCTCCTTTCTTTCACATATAGCTCATTCCCGCTCTTAATACCGAACACTGCCGCCTTAGATGATCAAAATATGTTCCTCCAAGGTGTTGCTATATATAACAATATCATCTAGGATATACCACCACAAACTTATCCAAGAAAGGATGGAATATCTTGTTCATCAAAGTGTAATGTAGCAGTGTGCATTAGTAAGACTTCAAAGGGCATCACTAGGAACTCATAGAGCCATAATTGCCACACAAGTAGTCTTCGGGCCATCACCTTCAGCTATCCTCACTTGGTAGTAGCCCGATCGCAAGTCCAAACTGCGGAAGTAATTACTCTACCGCTGGGATCAAATAAATCACAATAAGAGGAATGGGATAATTTGTTCTAACCGTCACCTTGTTGAGCGCCCTAGTCGATGCACATCCGTAGTGGTTCCATCGTGTTTCTTTGAATAAGACTCCACAAGGTTTAGGAGCCTTAGATCTATTGGATGAATCCTAAGATCCAAGAACTCCTTCCGCTGTCTTCTTAACTCCTCCAACTCTCGGTGCCATCCTGCAGTGGCCCCATGGCAGGGGTTTTGCTCCTGGGCCCAACTCGATCTTATGATCTTCCTCCCTCCCTAGGGTGGGAGCTGGGCAAATTTCCTAGTGGCATTACATCTTTGAACTCACTCCAGAACCTTCGACTTCCATGGGCATAGGATCTCCCATGTGGTCAATCGGGTCCTCCTAAGAGCCACCATGTAGTCACCTCTTCTTTTTCAACCCTTTCTAGTTGCATAGCCGACAAAGATAGGGTTCAACTGGGCCTCTAAGTGGATTGTGGAACCATACATGGTGCCTCCTCTCAAGATAGCCATGGAACGTAGAAAAGGTAAAGGCACAATGCACTGCTAAGGAAGTCCATCCCGGAGCACTATCTTAAAGTCATCCATGGTGCCACCGTGAAGTTAACCCTTTGCCTTCCCACCTACCGATCTTTGTTGTCACCCCACGAGCTACTCCGCGGATGGCTTACACGGAAAGACCGCCTTGAGCCATCTCCGCCCTGGATGTCCGAGCTTGAGTCTCGCCTCCTCTCGAGACAAAATTGTGTGGCACTTGTCTATCATGGCCTCGTGGATATCCCATTCACTTCTACGCCTCCACATACATGAGTCCCTTGCTTGAGGTCGCTTCTTTAGCCGGTTTGACCTTGAGGGTATTCAACAGCTGCATTGACCCCATGTGAGCATCATCACCCTCTTGTTCGGTCTCCCTCTCGATCAAGGCGTTAGGGGCCTTCCTTTTGGACATTCCCGTGCCCAATGTGGTCCGTTGCACAGGAAACAGTTAGTCTTTGGCTTGAAATCTCTACAAGGCTGTCCCCACTCGTCTCTCCGTTGGTAGAGGGGCCGCACCCGATCCTCCCAGTGTTGTGAAGCCAGAGCCCTCGTCTCCCCCACCTCGACATGGCTACTCTGAAAGGTGTTCCGACCGAGACGACCCTCCCTCTCTTGAAAATCCATGAGAGACTCAAGCACGCCATGGTCGTGGCTAGGTCCGGACACCACGCCTCCTCAACTCTCGTCAAACTCAAATCTGTAGGTTCCTCCATGAAGTTGAAGAGAAGCTCATTCATTCATGTCTAGCGCCAAGATTAGTGGAAGAGAACCTCGACATAGTCGCGATCGATCCCGTATAGCCCGAGATGCCCGATCTTCTAGTGGCCATGTATCCTGGCATCCTCGTGGTAGAATTGCTTTTGATTTCTTTGAAATCCGCCCACGTGTCTATGGTACATAGTCCTTTTCTATGTCCATAAACCTTCTAATACCACCATAGAGTAGCATTACTCCAAGCGAGATAGAGAGTAGCGGTGCGTACCTTAGTAGCCTCATCGGTTAGCGCTATTGCCTCAAAATATCTTTCCATGTGCCATAGGTAGTTATCAAGCTTCTTAGCATCCCTTTTCCCAGTGAAGGTGTGTGGCTTCGGCACCTCCACCCTTGGCGCTTCATGGGTGGCCATAACCCGAGCTGACAACGCTGCCTCATAAATGGCCACTTTTTGCCTCAACTCTTCTTCGTGCTTGGTCAAGACCTCCACTCTGATCTCCCCAAGCTTCTCATGGTTATGTCTGGGGACTCATGAATTCCTCAGGCGACACCACTGACCGCGAGCCATGCATGCCGCTCAAGGTCTTGATCTGCACTCGAGATCCTCCACTAGCCTTCTCCATGCTCGCTCCATGATGTCCACTCCTCCTGGTGTCCGCCATCGCTGACTTCCAACCGCGCCACCCGACTCATCCAAGCTTCAGGAGAGGATCACGAGACTTGTCCTTCTTTCCCTTCCCTAGCGGGAGGGTCAAGGTCCCTTCCACTTGTTCTAAGAATCCTTCCTACATGAGAGCTCGACATTGTATCCTCCAAGTAATTCCCACATCGCCGCAACTAAGCCTGATACCAACTCGGCCACGACTTAGTTTCCTTTGCTAAGCTCCCAGGCGGTACTTAGACAACTCGCCTTTCTCGATGCTGCTAAGTCAACCTCCGATTGCCTGGCTACTAGCTCTAGCTTCTACCCACGGCTCGGGAAGCGAAGAGAACTTGAGAGAACACTTGAAAGAAGAAAGCCTTTATTGAAGAGAGAGAATGCTTTACAATGCTTTGAGAGCTCGTTTGGTGGTTTGCAAACGAGGCCACCACCTCCCTTTATAGTCACCTATGGAAGTGTGAACCTTGAAGGTTCCCACAAACCTAGAGAATTCTAGAAGATTCTACTATGTACACATATGTACAAGAAGTCTCTAGAAGAACCTAGGATGATCTCCTTCCTTCCATACCCTTCCACACAAGTGTGGACTTCTCCGGAGTCTTCTAGAACCTTCCACATCTTTCTAGCAAAGGGAGGTCTCTCCAAGTTTCTAGAATCTTCCCACCTCCCTATATAAGCCCTCATGCCTCCATATGATCAAGAGGGCTTTCCATGGGAGGGTGTGACACGAGGCAACCATGCCAGGCATGCATCACAGGCCGAGGCATCAAAATTTCAAAGATGCACTCAGTGAAGGCACCTTGCCCAGCAAGGCACTAGCTAAGGCACCATGGCTAGGGCACGCACCAAACGGAACCCACTGCCTAGGCAAAGCCCCGTGGCCTAGGCATGAACCAGGCCAAAGCACCGCGACTAGGCCATGCACCAGGCCTCAGGCACCTCCGCCCAGTACGGCACTGAGTCGGCGTGTTCTCGCTTCCAGGCATGCACTAGGCCGAGGGCACCCCGTCGAGGCATGCACCAGGTCGAGGCACCGTCGAGGCATGCACCAGGTCGCAGGCACCATGCCCGCGCGCACTAGGCCGAGGCACTCGTCGCAGGCATGCACTAGTCGGCGGCACCATGCCCGTGCAAGGCACCAGGTCGGCGCTACTCGTCGAGGCACGCACTCAGGCCGACGCACCCCCCGCTTCAGGGCATGCACTAGGTCGAGGCACCCCCTGCCTAGGCATGCATCAGGCCAAGGCACCCCGGGCCGGCGGCATGCACTAGGGCCGAGGCACCATGCCCAAGGCACTGTGCCAAGGCACTCGTCTCGCGGGGGCATGCACCAGGGGCCGAGGCACCTCAAGGTCGAGGCGCGCACCAGGCCAAGGCACCTCGTCGAGGCATGCACTAGGCCGTAGGTGGGCACCATGCCCAGCAAGGCACTGTGCCAAGGCACCTCGGCCTAGGCATGCACCAGGCCAAGGCACCTCGTCGAGGCACGCACCAGGGGCCGAGGCACCATGCCCGTGCGCGCAGAGCAACCGAGGCAATCGTACCCAGCAGCGTACTAGGGCCAGCGCACCATGCCCAAGCAAGGTACCAGCCGAGGCACCATGTCTAGCAAGGTACTAGTCGAGGCACCATGTCTAGGCAAGGTACCAGCCGCGCACCATGCTCAGGCAAGGCATTAGGCCGAGGCACCCCGTTTTCCAGGCATGCACTGAGCCGAGGCACCCTGCCTAGCAAGGTACTCAGCCGACAAGACCATGCCCAGCAAGGTACTAGGCACTGCGCTCAGAGGCATGCACTAGGCGCAGGCAACGTGGGAACGAGGCATGCCTTCGCCAAGCAACGGGGGGGCAACGTAGGAACGAGAGGCATGCTTCAGAACGCGGGGTAACGCCCGTCTACAAGGCCACGCGCGGGCAAGGTGCGATGGCATCTTAGGTAACGAAATGACAACGATTATGCGGGGAGAGCAACTGGTCATTGTCTAGCTCACCAAGAATCTGGATGTGTCGTAGGGGCTTGTGGGCGGCATATGAAGACGCCCATGCCACGAGCGGCATGGGTGTGTGCATCGCCAGGGCAGCACGCAAGGCCGCAGTCCCAGGGGCCGCAGGCGCCGCTACTCCATGTGAGGCAAATCTCACCCCTTAAAGAGCAATATAAGCCTTTAGAAAACTGAGGAGACATCACACATGCTCGAGGAGACATAATGGCAAATTTTAACCGTGAAAGCGATTTTAGTCCCGCTTTTGCGCATTCGCTTTATAATAATTATACATGGCCAAGAAAAAAGTTAAGAAAAAAATTTGGACGCAGTAAAATATTTATTTTTATTTATTTACTAGAAAATAGGGGAAAATAGGAAAATAGGAGAAAATAGTAAAATATTTTTAAAATTCATTTTTCTTACATGGGAAAAATATTTAGGGACCAGAATTGATCGATTTGAAGTGGAGGAAATATTTTATTTTTAATTTATTTACCGAAAATAGGCGAAAATAGGTGAAACAGGGAAAATAGGAAAATAGGGGAAAATAGGGGAAAAGAATTGATTTAAGATTTGACTACTGGAATGCAATATTTTTACTATAAAATATTAATATTTGATAATATTTTAAATGAAAAAAGGATAATTTTAAAATTTTTTTTTTCTCTAAAATATAGAATATAGGGAAACATGGGAAAAGGTATTGAAAAACATTTTGGTCATGAGAATGATATTTTGAACAATGAATGAGGAAGAAACAATGGAATAGAAACGAGCATGGTTAGGAAGCTTATTAAGGCATAGGCGCTAAAGCCACCAATATTGTTCGTGCAATGGCATGAGGACAACAAGGGTTGTGGCACCATCAATATTGCCGAGGCACCTATCAATATTGCAAATTACATTTCTTGGCACGATGGAACTGGTTAATGCGGGCGTGGCAAAAGCACTCAGCCGAGGCACTGTGCCATGGCATGGCATGCACAAACACTAGCGAGGCCCTATGTCTGGGGCATGGCATGGCACTAGGTGCCGAGGCCCCGCGTGTCTAGGCATGACAAAGCGCTGCATCGAGGCCATATGTGTCCAGGCATGGCATAGCACTAGGCCGAGGACCCGTGTGTCTATGCATAGCATGCCATAGCACTAGGCGCCGAGGCCCCGTGTGTCTAGGCATGGCATGCCATAGCACTAGCCCGAGGCCCCGAGGCCCCGTGTGTCTAGGCATGGCATGCCATAGCACTAGCCCGAGGCCCCGAGGCCCCGTGTGTCTAGGCATGGCATGCCATAATTACCCTCGAGGCTTGAGGCCCGTGTCTAGGCATGGCATGCCATAGTGACTAGCCCGAGCCCCGAGGCCCCGCAAGGCGGTTCAGCATGGAACGCCATAGCACTAGCCCGAGGCCCCGTAGGCCGTAGGGGCATGGCATGCCATAGCACTCCACCCGAGGCCCCGAGGCCCTGAGGCCCCGTAGGCTCCAGGCATGGCATGCCATAGCACCAGGCGCGAGGCCCCAGCAGGGGCATGGCATGCCATGCCACCTGGCCCGAGGCCCCGAGGCTCCGAGGTCCCGTGTGTCTAGGCATGGCATGCCATAGCACTAGGCGCGGAGGCCTCAGGTTAGGCATGGCATGCCATAGCACTAGCCCGAGGCCCGTGTGTCTAGGCATGGCGATGCCATTATAGCACTAGCATGAGGCCCCGCGGTAAGCCTAGGCATGAGCATGCCATAAGATTCAGCCCGAGGCCCGTGTGTCTGGGGGCATGGCATGCCATAGCACTAGGCGCGGAGGCCCCGTGTGTCTAGGCATGGCATGCCATAGCCCTAGGCGCCGAGGCATCGTGTGTATAGGCATGGCATGGCATGGCATGGCATGGCATAGCACTAGGCCGAGGCCCCGTGTGTCTAGGCATGGCATGCCATAGCACTAGCCCGAGGCCCCGTGTGTCTAGGCATGGTGGCTACAAGACTCACAGGGCTGCCGAGGCATCGTGTGTCTAGGCATGGCATGGCATGGCATAGCACTAGCCCGAGGCCCCGAGGCGCGGAGGCGCGGAGGCCCCGCGAGGCCCCGTGTGTCTAGGCATGGCATGCCATAGCACTAGGGCGCTGAGGTCTCAGGTGTCTCAGTACATGGCATGCCATAAAGACTAGCCCGAGGGCCCCGTGTGTCTAGGCATGGCATGCCATAGCACTAGCCGGAGGCCCCGTGTGTCTAGGCATGGCATGCCATAGCACTAGGCGCGGAGGCCCCGTGGTGGGAAGCCCAGGCATGGCATGCCATACACCAGCCCGAGGCCCTCGTGTCTAGCATGGCATGCCATAGCATTAGGCGCCGAGGCCCTTGTAGCCTGCAGTGAGCATGGCATGCCATAGCACTAGGCGCCGAGGCATCGTGTGTCTAGGCATGGCATGCCATAGCACTAGGCGCGGAGGCCCCGTGTGTCTAGGCATGGCATGCCATAGCACTAGCCCGAGGCCCCGTGTGTCTAGGCATGGCATGCCATAGCATTAGGCGCGGAGGCCCCGTGTGTCTAGGCATGGCATGCCATAGCACTAGGCGCCGAGGCATCGTGTGCTCAGGCATGGCGCCATAGTTCAGGCGCGGAGGCCCCGTGTGTCAGGCATGGCATGCCATAGTACCAGCCCGTGGCCCCGTGTGTTCAGTGGCTTTGGCAGTGCGATAGCGAATAGGCGGAGGCCCCGTGTGGCCTAGCATGGCATGCCATAAAGACCAGCGCCGAGGCATCGTGTGTCTAGGCATGGCATGGCATGGCATGGCATAGCATGGCATAGCACTAGGCCGAGGCCCCGTGTGTCTAGGCATGGCATAGCACTAGGCCGATGCCCCGTGTGTCTAGGCATGGCATGCCATAGCACTAGACCGAGGCACCGTGTCTAGGCATGGACACATTCATGATAAATAAACCTCAACCCTAAAAACAATGTTTTTTAAACTAGGGCGTAGCGACCCAGGCATGGCATGGCATGGCATGGCACTAGGCCGAGGCACCGGCCAAGGCATGCACTAGGCCGAATCACCGCGGTCTAGGCATGGGCGGCATAAGGCCGAGGCACCGCCGAACGGCCGCAGTCAGGGCATGCCGAAGTGCACTAGCGCCACCGTGCTCAGCAAGCACTTGCCGAGGCACCGTTCCTAGGAGGCATGCACTAGGTCGAATCACCGTGCCTAGGCATGCCATGGCACTAGGGCCGAACCGGTGCCCAGGGCATGCCATGGCACTAGGCCGAGGCACCACCGTTGCTTAGCAAGCACCCGGTCGAATCACCTCGCCCAGCATGCTGATGACACTAGTCGAATCACTGGGCTTCTAGGCATGCCATGACACCAGGGCCGAATCACCTTGCCCAGGCCATGACACTAGGCCGAATCATTCCAGCCTAGGCATGCCATGGCACCAGCTCGAATCACCGTGCTCAGCATTGTCATGGCACTAGTCGAGGCACCGCGGCTTAGGCAAGCACCGGCCGAGGCACCGTGCCCAAAGCCATGACACTAGCCTAATGTCATTTAGGCATGTCATGGCACTAGTCGAGGCACCGCGTCTATGCCATAAAAATTAGGTCGCAGGCACCGCGCCCATGTTACGGCACTCAGTCGGCGACCGTGCCCATGCCATAATTCAGACCGAGACCGCGTAAGCCCAGCCATGGCACTGAGTCGAAGTAACGGCCTTGGCATGTCATGGCATTCAGTCGAGGCACTCGCGCTGCGCATGCCTCGCGACTAGGCCGAGGCACCGTAGGCATGGCATGTCACCAGCCATGGCACCCTGGCTCAGTAGCGCACTAGCGGAACCCCGCCCAGGCATGTCATGGCACTAGCCAAGGCAATCGTGTCTATTCATGGCATGGCATCAGCCGAGGCAATCGCGGCTTAAAGTAAGCACTAGTCGAATCACCGTGCTCAGCATGTCATGGCACTAGGCTCCAGTAACGTGCCCGTGCATGTCAGCGGCACTGGGGCCCGTGCACCGTGCCCAGCATGTCATGGCACTAAAGCCCAGCATCGCGTCGAAAAGACAAGGCGGAATCACCGCGTCTAGGCATGTCACGGCACTGTGGCCCAGCCGCGTCTTGCAGCAGCACACAAGGTCGAATCACCGCGCTCGCACGTCACGCACCAGTCGGCGCCGCGCCTGCGTGACGCCACAAGATCAGCCGGCAAGATCCCAAAGACGCCACAAGACTCAAAGTCAAAGATCGCTACCAAGAAGTTGACTCTGCCGGCGCATCGCGCTTCAGCAAAGACTCGGGTCGGCGCATTGTGCCTAGGCAAGCACTCGTCGGCAAGATCGCAAGTGCCCAGCAAGCACTCTCGTCGGCGGGGCATCGCGGCTCAGGCACTCGTCGAGGCATCGCGTTTGTGCGCCAATTAGGTCGCACGCACCGCGCTCAGGGCATGTCATGGCACTAGTCGAATCACCGCCTGGGGGCATGGCATCAGCCGAATCATCGCGTTCCAGTACGGCACCAGGTCAATCACCCGCTCAGGCATGCCATGGCACTAGTTCAGTCGAGGCACGACTAGCATGTCACAAGACTAGCCGAGGCACGCCGTTTGAGGGGCACGACCCAGCGCGGGGGCGGGCCGTGACTAGGCATGCCATGGCACTGTGCCGAGGGAGACCGTGTTCGCACGGCCTACCATAATGGGAGGCAAGATGTAATATCGTAATGGGGATAAGAAGATGTAATGGCATGGTTCGGGCACAAGACACCCACACCATGCCTCTAATGGCCCACCACGTGATCGAGGCAACATGTCTAATAATGGACGCAGTTAACGACCGGCGCACCATGGCATAGCCCGTGCAAGCGCAAGTCGCTCGTCCGGAATTCTGTCTTGATTTCGAGCAAGGCAATCGCGCACCCACGCCATTTCGCTTAGCTTTTTATTCCATACGATGCTTTATCCGGCCGGACCGAAGACGGTTCATCTAACGGCCAAGGGTTTCGTACCACCGGTAACGCCTGCAACCTCTCGTCGGAGGGACAGTGCGGAAACGCGGTGGATCGGTTCGGAGTGAGTGGACTTAACGGAGCGACATAGTGGCTGAATCTCGCGATCGCGGGCAGCAAGGCCACTCGCCACTTACAATACCCCGCCGCAGATGGTCGTCATGAAAAGGATCGCACCCGCCGCCGGTCACAATGCTTCAAGGCGCCCACACGGTCATTCACCGCGAGACCTCGACTCGCGACACGTGCCTCTGGGTCGAGGGTCCCTAATCGAGGGCTCCAAGAATCGGGCGACGGCGCACGCGCTGCTTTCTAGCCATCCTGATTCTCGACTTAGAGGCGTCATCATAATCCAACAGACGGTAGTTTCGTCACGCCACCGGGCTTTCAACCAAGCTGGACACGACCAATCGCGGCGAATCAACCCGCCTCGCATCAGTCAATTACTACGCGAATCGGCCATCGCAGGGTAAAACTAACCCGCCTCACGACGGTTCAAACCCACCACGCTCCTTATCGTGGGTGAACAATCCAACACTTGGTGAATTTCCGCTTCACAACGAGCAGGAAGAGTCGACATCAAGGATCAAAAAGAATCGCCGCTTATGAACGCCGTCGCCACAAGCCGCTTATCCCCGTGGTAACTTTTCTTCACACCTCTAGCTTCAAATTCAAGGTCTAGTGATCGATAGGCCACGCTTTCACTCCGCTCGTGATTCGCATCGAAATCCGAATCAAACGGCTTACCCTTTGTTCCACACGAGATTGCTCGCTGAAGCTCATCTAGACACCGCGCTTATCTTAATGTATGTGCCGCCAAACAAACTCCCCACTGACAATGTTCTTCGCTTCGGATCGAGCTGCCGAGCGCCTCAGTCCAAAAGGAGGGATGTTCGCCGATCTACCCAATAAGTAAAATAACGCTAAAGTAGTGGTATCACCGGGCCGCTTCCGGCCCCACTTATCCTACACCTCTCGTCATTTCACAAAGTCGGACTAGAGTCAAGCTCAACAGGTCTTCTTTCCCCATTGATTCGCCAAGCCCGTTCTTTGGTCGCGGGTTTCGCTCGGATAGTAGACAGGACGTTGGGAATCTCGCATCCATTCACGCGCTGGCCACTAATTAGATGACGAGGCATTCGCTACCTTAAGAGAGTCATAAGTCATCCCGCCGCTTACTCCGCGCTTGGCTGGAATTTCTTCACTTTGACATCTCGCAGACCGGGCGCAAATCACACAGCGTGAGCATCCGCAGTGGACCATCGCAATGCTTTGTTTTAATTAAACAGCCGACTTCTGTCCTACCGCTCGAAGTCGACCGCTCGACGCCGAAGGCCCCCGAGAGCCGCTCCCAACCGCCCTCGGCCGGGCAAGACGCTGGCGACCCGCCTCGCTGAGTACCGAAAGCGGGCCCAATCGACAATACCGACGGGTTCGACCGGGACCCCGCGCCTACCCCTCAGCCAACTTTTTCCGAGGTTACTGATCCATTTCGTCGACTTCCCTCGCTCTACATTGTTCCATCGACCGCAGGTCGCTCACCTTTGAGACCCGATGCGGTTAGTGAGTACTGACCGCGTGGAGGCACCCCGTCCTCCTGGATTATGGGGTCAATGAGGGAAGACCTGACACCACGCTGACGCGGCGGCAGCTCTTCCCCAAATTCGCCGACTTACTCCGGCTGAGCCGCTTCCGTGGTGGCAACAAGAAACGTAAAGATAACTGCCCGCGAGGCCCTCGACGACGCCTCCGACTCCCTAACGCGTCGTCACCGCCACGTCCCGGTTCAGAATGTTAACCCGATTCCCGATGTTCGCTGCAGGCAGAGCGCCATCTGACCTAAGCCTCCGTCTCTTAGGATCGACTAACCCATGTGCAAGTGCCGCTCACATGGAACCTTTCCTTCGCCTGGGTTCCCATTTGAATATTTGCTACTACCACCAAGATCCGCACCGACGGCTCGCTCCGTCGGCTCGGCGCCCCAGCGGCGGCGACCGCGCGCCCCTCCTACCATCGGAGGCCTGGCCCGCCGACCTACGGGCATAGGTCGCGCGCCCGCCATCCATTTTCGGGCTAGTTGATTCGTGTGAGTTGCTTACACACTCCTTACGGATTTCACTCCATGACCACCGGGTCCTGCTGTCTTAATCGACCAACACCCTTTGTGGGTTCTAGGTTAGCTGCAGCTGGGCAATCAGAATCTGGCCTTCCTGCTCATCCCCGCATCGCTAGCTCGCACCAAAACGTCCACTCGGGAGCTCGATTCGCGGGTCTCTGGCCAATGGAGCGCCGTGTCGTCCCACCTCCATTTAAAGTTTGAGAATAGGTCGAGGGCTACACCTCGATGCCCTAATCATTGGCTTTACCGGGATAGAACTCACTACGGCCCAAAACATCCCGAGGGAAACTTCTGAGGGAACCACTACTAGATGGTTCGACAGTCTTTCGCCCTATACCCCAAGTCGACGAACGACGCACGCTGCATCGCTGCGGCCTCCACCGTAGTTTCCTCCGGTCACCCGCCAGCATAGTTCACCATCTTCGGGCTGTCCCGATGTGCATGCTCTCACTGAACCCTTCTCGAAGACATGGCCTGGCCGACGGCAGACCCCTCGAGGGGATCCCGCCGATCGCCTTCCTTACGCCACTAGTTTATTTCAGCCCGTTGACTCGCACACATGCCAGACTCCTTGGTCCGTGTTTCAAGACAGGTCGAATGGGGGCCCGCCGCCGACGCCTGGGCGAGCGCACAAAGCCAAGCACGCCGAGGGCGGCGCCGCGATTCCACGATCGAGGCGACGACGCCTAACGTATGACTACAACCCGCCGGGTCGCGCCCCAAATCGCCGGTCCGCGCCCGAGTCGATCGCGACCGGGCGGATCGCCGCTCCACATCCTCGAATCGGCGCGCATCGCCGCCCATCCGCTTCTCCGACAATTTCGCACTCTTCGACTCTTCAAAGTCCTTTCATCTTTCCTCGCGCACTTATGTTCAAGTATCTAGCCTCTCGCCCGTATTTAGCCTTGGACGGAATTTCATCACCGATCGCCGCATTCCCAAACAACCCGACTCACGACGCCAGGAGCAAAGGACAGGTCTGCACGACTGGCTCGACATCTTCTCCGGCGCCCTTCCGTGGGACTTTGGCCCTGGCCCGCCGAGGACGCTTCTCCGTAATTACACTGACTGGGCCGGGATCGCCTCCGATTCTCGCCGGGCTTTTCTCCCGGCTCGCTTCACAAGCATTAAGGGAATCCCAGAAGTTTCTTTTCCTCCGCTTATTGATATGCTTAAACTCGGTGTTCCCGCCGACCCGGGTCGCCGTCGAGGTTCCTGCCTTCGCGGGTGCCCCGTCGCGAAGCGCCGCGCCCGACATGGAGAGATTCTCCTTCCTCCTCCGACGAGGGGAAAGGATCGGGGTCTTGCCTAAACCACCGCTTGTCGAGGCGTGCATCGACGATGAACCAACCACGGACGCGATGTTCCATGGGAGGCCAATGTCCGCTCCTAACTCCAGCCCCCACTGGGCGGAAGTGGGTGAGGGGGCGACGCAGGCGTGACGCCCAGTGTGCGTGCCTCGACCTACGGCCGGGCGAACTTATGTTCAAAGACCGATGACACGGATTCTCGCACTACACTAAGTATCGATTTTGCTACGCTCTTCATCGATGCGAGAGCCTAGATATCCGCTGCCGAGTCGCTTTTGTGAAGAACGACACGCCTCGCGCACCCGTGACCGGGGCGACGGATGGCGCAGCCTCAGGATTGTCCTTGGCGTTTTCCACGCCGGGGTTCGTTGTTGGATCGGGAAGGTCCCCCTAAAGACACCCCCCATGCACAAGACAAGGGGAAAGGCTCGCGAGGCCCACCGATCCATCGAGAGCGAGGAGTGGCTCACGCCCGCTCCGCTCGACCGTCGTTAAACAACGTGTTCACGGGTCGCTCGGCCGATAGGTTCGATTAATGATCCTTCCGTGTCTACCCCACGGAAACCCCGGTTACTTAATTTCTCCTTCCTCTAAATGATAAGGTTCAAGTGGATTCTCGACGCCAGTAGGGCATGAACCGGCCACGCCGGGCCGCTGATCCTAACACTTCACCGACCATTCAATCCAGAGCGACAAGCAGGTGTACAAAGGGCGTGGACGCGAAATGATGACTCAAGGCTTACTAGGAATCCGCCACACCAACAATCGCAATGATCTATCCTCATCAATGCATGAAATTTCAAGATTCATCCGCCCGCTTCGGGCCAAGGCTATAGACTCGCTGAATACATCAAGGTGAATGAGCGCTGCGCGCCCGTGAATATCTAAGGCACTGGCTGCACCGTTATCGCTCAAACTTCCTCGCCTGCCGCCAGGCAACCCCTCTACAGTCGGGCCGCTATGATCACCTTCGCATGCTTAGCCACAGGTCGAGGTCTCTGCTAACTGACCAACTGCACAAATCGCTTCCACCAACTAAGAACTACCATGCACCACCACCCATAGAATCAAGAAAGAGCTCGCCGTCAATCCTTACTATGTCTCGACTCGTAAGTTTCCGTGTCAGTCAAATTAAGCCGCTGTGCTCCACTCCCTGTGGTGCCCTTCCGTCACCTTTAAGTTTCACTTTTGGCGACCATACTCCCTAACCCAAAAACTTTGATTCAAGGTGCCGCGGAGTCCTAAAAGCAACATCCGTCGATCCCTCGGCTCCGCATCAAGCGCATGGGTCGAGACCAGACGGACCGGATCGCTCGAGCCCCCAACTTCTCGCTCTGATTAATGAAACATCCTTGGCAAATGCTTTCGCAGCTTGTTCATGCCTATAAATCCAAGAATTTCACTCACTATGAAATGGTCGCCCCGATCGCCTCGTTAATCATTACCCGATCTCAAGGCCAACAATAGGACCGAAATCCTGGGCGATGTTATCCCATGCTAATGTATCCATAGCGAGGTCGCTTCAGCACTCTAATTTCTTCAAGTAACAAAGACCGAGGCAACGACCCGCCAAGCACTGGGGAGCGCATCACGGTGAAGGGACAAGAGGACCGGTGCACACCGTAAGGGACCGAACACCCATCCCAAAGTCCAACTACGAGCTTTAATCGCAACAACTTAAATATACGCTACCGAGCTGGAATTATCCGCGCCGCTGCACCGTGACTTGCCCTCCAATGGATCCCCGCAGTGATTTAGATTGTACTATTCCACCACGTAATTCAAAGAGCCCGTGATTGTTATTTATTGTCACTACCTCCCCGCGGTCGATTTGGGTAATTTGCGCTACCGCTGCCTTCCTCGATGTGGTAGCCGCTTCTCGCTCCCTCTCCGGAATCGAACCCTAATTCTCCGTCACCTGCCAATACCATGGTAGGCCACCATCCTACCATCAAAGTTGATAGGCGTATATTTGAATGATGCCGCGCGCCAGACGATGGCCGTGCGATCCGTCGAGTTATCATGAATCATCAGAGCAACGAGCATAGCCCGCGTCGACCTTTTATCTAATAAATGCATCCTTCCGTAAGTCGGGTTTGTTGCACGTATTAGCTCTAGAATTACTACTAAGTATCCGAAAGTAGCAAGTACCATCAAACAAACTATAACCGGATGAATGAGCCATTCGCAGCTTCACACCAATTAGTTCATACTACACATGCATGGCTTAATCTTTGAGACAAGTATATGACTAATGCAGGATCAACCAGTAGCATTCTTCAGGCAACGCCTGAACCGTGATGTACCCACCCTAGACCACAATGGGTGTCTGAGGGCAAAAGTGCAGGCCGATCGTCGCATACGCTGCCTAGCGATGAACGCTTTAAGCTCCTGCAATAGTGTGATCTTTAGATCCTACGCCTGTTAAGGTTCGTGATCTGAGAGCACGAGCCATCATCATGGCCCATTGTGAAACCCTTCGCATGGTCACACGCTGGGGAGTACATGGAGCACGATGATCAAGCCATAGCGTCCACTCCGCCCCATGGAAAGCGTAGCTAGATGGAGAAAGGCAACATTCGGAGAAAATTCCATCGGACAAAGTGCAACACAGAACCATTATCACGATGCCCAAGGCTTGATTCAAGCGCTTGTAGCTAGAATGAGGAGGACGCGGGGGCAATAGTTCGCTGCACGAGCAAGGAGCCTACCAACCCACATTACCTAAACACCACTCACACGCCATCAAAGTTGACTTCAAGATGCACCACAATAATCGAATCAAGTGACTATTCGGGGAGTTGTCTCCCAAGAAGCACACGGAAGCAACAAGTGATGCCTCATAGCACTATCAGAGGCATGAGAAGAATGATAACACTATTTCCAAGCAACCGAATAGTTGGTCAGCGAACAAGACAAGCCTAGACAAAGCAAGATTGCAAGCCCAAGCGTGTCTAAGCCACCATGTCTAGGCAATGAACTATGCCGAGGCACCGTGTCTGTGCACGCACGGGTACTCAGTCGAGGCACCATGTCTAGGCATGCACCGGCCAAGGCACCGTGCCTAGGCATGTCATGACACTAAATCCCGTGCAATCGTGCTTAGCAAGGCACTGTGTGGGAGAGGAACCGCGCTCTAGGCAAGGCACTAAGCCAAGGAACCTTGCCTAGGCAAGGCACTAAGCCAAGGAACCTGCCTAGCAAGCACTAAGTTGCGAACCTTGCCTGCACTAAACCGAGGAACCACACCTAGGCATGACGAGCACCATGCCTAGCATGCACTAAAGTCGAGGCTTCATGCCTATAGCATGCACTAGGACAAGGCACCGTGCCTAGCCAAGGCACTGCGAGGCACCATGGCTAGGGAACGAGAGGCATGCTCTGCAATGTGGGGAACATCCGCCCATGCTCGGGAGCCGGGCGGCGCAAAGATGCATGCCTAGCAACGAAATGCCCATTAAAGATCGCACGGGAGAGCTAGCAACGGGATCATTGTTCAGTCAGGCAGCAATCGATGTCGAGGGACTTGGGGTGGAATATGAGCACGCCTTATGCCACAAGTGGTACGGGTGTGTGCACGCTGCGGCTGAAGACGCAGGCAAAGATGCCTAAAGCCACATGGCACCACGCCCAAGCAAGGCACACTGCCGAGGCACCATGCCCAGCATGCACTGGGCCGAGGCACGCGCCTGTGGGCATGCACTAGGCGAAGGCACCTGCCCAGGCATGCACTAGGCGAAGGCACCATGGCTAGGCATGCACTAAACGGAGGCAACCGCCAGTGCCTAGCAAAAGCCCCGCGCCCAGGGCATGAATCCAGGGCCAAAGCACCGTGACTCAGGCCATTGGGCGCACTAGGCCGAGGCACCGCCCAGGCATGCACCAGGGCCGAGCACTCGCCCAGGCATGCACCAGTCGGTGCACCCCGCCGAGCATGCACTAGGCTCCAGGCACCCCGGTCGAGGCGTACGACTAGTCGGCGCGACCATGCCCGGGGGCAAGCGCACTGTGGCCGAGGCACCCGGGTCGAGGCATGCACTAGGCCGAGGCACCATGCCCAAAAGGCACTAGGGCCGAGGCACTCGTCGAGGTGCACTCAGGCCGAGGCACTCGGCCTAGGCATGCACCAGGTCGAGGCACTCGCCCGGCATGCACCAGGCCAAGGCACCGCCGCAGGCACGCACTCAGCCGGCGCACCATGCCCGTGCAAAGGCACTAGCCAAGGCACCCCGTCCCAGGCATGCACTAGCCGAGGCACCCCGGGCCGAGGGGCATGCACTAGGCCAAGGCACCCTCGCCGGCGGCATGCACTAGGCCGAGGCACCGCCCGTGCAAGGCACTAGGCCAAGGCACTCGCCTAGGGGCATGCACTGTGCCAAGGCACTCGTCGAGGCATGCACTAAAGCCGAGGCACCATGCCCGTGCAAAGGCAGAGCAACCGAGGGGCAATCGCGGTTCAGGCAAGGTACTAGGCCAAGGCACCATGCCCAAGCAAGGTACTAGGCCGAGGCACCATGTCTAGGCAAGGTACTAGGCCGAGGCACCATGTCTAGGCAAGGTACTAGGCCAAGGCACCATGTGTTCAGCAAGGTACTGTGCCGAGGCACCTCGCCTAGGCATGCACTAGGCCGAGGCACCGTGTCTAGGCAAGGTACTAGGCCGAGGCACCATGCCCAGGCAAGGTACTAGGCACTGTGCCTAGGAGGCATGCACTAGGCGGAGGCAACGTGGGGGGAACGAGGGGCATGCCTTCGCTCAAGCAACGTGGGGGGGCAACGTGGGGGGGAACGAGAGGCATGCTTGCAACGTGGGGAACGTCCATTCATATTTGGCGGCCATGGGCAAGATGGCATCTTAGGGTAACGAGTCGACAACGATGGCGTGGGAGAGCAAGCAACGGGTCATTGTCTAAATTTACCCACCTGGATGTCGAGGGCTTGCGGGAGACAGTGAGACGCCCATGCCACGAGTGGCATGGGTGTGTGCAGCCGGCAAGACGCAGCGTTGCGCAGCCTAGGGCCGTGCAAGGCCAAGCCCAGCAGAGGCAACCACCCCTAAAGAGCAATATAAGCCTTTAGAAAACTGGAGGAGACATCACACACGCCGAGGAGATGCAAATGGCAAATTTTAACCAGAGCGATTTTAGTCCCGTTTTGCAGATTCGCTTTATAATAATTATAGCATGGCCAAGAAAAAAAGAAGAAAAATTTGGACGTTAAAATATTTATTTTTATTTATTTACTAGGAAAAATAGGGGAAAATAGGGAAAAATAGGAGAAAATAGTAAAAATTTTTTTAAAATTCATTTTTCACATGGGAAAAATATTTGGGACCAGAATTGATCGATTTGAAGTGGAGGAAATATTTTATTTTAATTTATTTACTGAAAAAATAGGCGAAAAATAGGTGAAAACAGGGGAAAAATAGGGGAAAATAGGGGAAAATAGGGGAAAAGAATTGATTTAAGATTTGACTACTGGAATGCAATATTTTACTATAAAATATTAATATTTGATAATATTTTAAATGAAAAAGTGATAATTTTAAAATTTTTTTTTCTCTAAAAATATAGGAATACAGTAGAAAATACGAAAAGGTATTGAAAAACATTTTTGTCATGAGAATGATATTTTGAACAATGAATGAGGAAGAAACAATGGAATAGAAACGAGCATTGGTTAGGTTTATTAAGGCATAGGGCGCGTGAAGCCACCAATATCATTTCAAAAGTAATGGCAATGAGGACAACAAGGGTCAGGGCAATTCATCAATATTGCCGAGGCACCTATCAATATTGCAAATTACATTTTTGGCACGATGGAACGGGTTACCGTGGCGTGGCAAAGCACTACAGCCGGTGTTAATCAGGTGTCAGCGGCACGGCATGCACAAAGACTGTGGCGAGGCCCCTATGTCTAGGCATGGCATGGCACTAGGTGCCGAGGCCCCGTGTGTCTAGGCATGACAAAGCGCTAGACCGAGGCCATATGTCTAGGCATGGCATAGCACTAGGCCGAGGACCCGTAATCTATGCATAAAGATGCCATAAAGACTCAGCGCCGAGTCTCAGGTCTAGGCATGGCATGCCATAAAGACTAGCCCGAGGTCCGGCCCCGTGTGTCTAGGCATGGCATGCCATAGCACTAGCCCGAGGCCCCAGGCCCTGCAGAATCTAGGCATGGCATGCCATGCTGACTACCCCGAGGCGAGGTCTCGTGTGTTCAGCATGCCATAGCATAGCCCGAGGCCCCGAGGTCTCGTGTCTGTGCACATGGAATGCCATAAGATTCACCGAGGCCCCAGAAATCTAGGGCACATGGCATGCCATAGCACTAAATGAGCCCCCGAGGCTCTGAGGCCCCGTGTGTCCAGGGCATTTAAGATGCCATGATCAGCAGGTCCCCGTGTGTCTAGCATGGCATGCCATAGCACTCCACCCGGTCCCGAGGCCCTGAGTACTGGTGGCGCCCAGGGCATGGCATGCCATAGCACTAGGCGCCGGAGGTCTCCGCTATTGGCCTAGGCATGGCACGCCATAGCACTCACTCGAGCCCCGCGCTGCCTGTGCATGGCATGCCATAGCACTAGCACGTAGGCCCCGTGTGTTCAGGCATGGCATGCCATGCAAGACTAGCCCGAGGCCCCGTGTTTCAGCATGGCATGCCATAAAGACTAGCGCGGAGGCCCCGGTGTCTAGGGCATGGCATGCCATAGCCCTAGCAGCGCCGAGGCATCGGTGTATGTGCATGGCATGGCATGGCATGGCATGGCATAAGAATTAGGCCGAGGCCCCGTGCCTAGGCATGGCATGCCATACACTCGTACTCGAGGCCCCGTGCTTCAGTACATGGCATGCCATGCCACTCAGCGCCGAGGCATCGTGTGTCTAGGCATGGTATGGCATGGCATACACTATTCGAGGCCCCGAGGCGCGGAGGCGCGGAGGCCCCGCGAGGCCCCGTGTGTCTAGGCATGGCATGCCATAGCACTAGGCGCGGGAGGTCCCGTAAGCCCAGCATGGCATGCCATAAAGACAGCCCGAGGCCCCGTGTAGTTCAGGCATGGCGATACATGCTGATGAGCGCGGAGGCCCTGCAGGCCCAGGCATGGTGGGCTGCCATAGCACTAGGCGCTGAGCCTGCAGGTGTCTAGGCATGGCATGCCATACACTAGCCCGAGGCCCTCGTGTGTTCCAGTACGGCATGCCATAAAGATAGCGAGGCCCTCGTGTGTCTAGGCATGGCATGCCATAACAGCCGAGGCATCGCAGGTCTAGGCAGGCATGCCATAGCACTAGGCGCGGAGGCCCAGCCCAGGCATGGCATGCCATAGCACTAGCCCGAGGCCCCGGTGTCTAGGTACGGTACGCCATAAGATTAGCGCGAGGCCCCAGGTCTAGGCATGGCACATAAAGACTAGGGCGCCGAGAAGATCTAAAACAGCATGGTATGCATAGCGACCAGGCTGTGAGCCCAGCCTCAGGGGTGGCTGGCATGCTATACACCAGCCCGAGGTCCCGGCGGTGGCATCTAGGCATGGCATGCCATAGCACAGCGAGGCCCCGTGTGTGTCTAGGCATGGCATGCCATAAGACTAGGCGCCGAGGCATCGTGTGTCTAGGGCATGGCATGGCATGGCATAGCATGGCATAGCACTGTGCCGAGGCCCCGTGTTCAGGGCATGGCATAGCACCAGCCGATGCCCCGCGGTGTTCAGGGCATGGCATGCCATGCCACTCAGACCGAGGCACCGTGCTCCAGGCATGGAATGGCACATTCATGATAGAAATAAACTCAACCCTAAAAAAACAATGTTTTTTAAACTACATGAAGCGACCTAGGCATGGTACGGCATGGTACGGCATCAGTCGAGGCACCGCGCCAAGGCATGCACCAGCCGAATCACCGTGCTCAGTACAGCTCATGGCACAAGGTCAGGCACCGCTCAATCGGGCCAGCCCAGGCATGCCAAGGCACTAGCTCGTGCCACCGTGCCTGTGCAAGCACTCTGGGCCGAGGCGACCGGTTCCAGGAGGCACGTGGCCTGAGCTCGAATCACCGGTGGCCCAGGCGCAAGCCACGGCGACTCAAAGCTCGAATCACCGTGCCTGTGCATGCCACACTAGCCGAGGGCACCACCGCGCTTAGGGCAAGACCGGGGTCAATCAATTTCGTGCCTAGGCATGCCATGACACTAGGGTCGAATCACCTTGCCTAGGCATGCCATGACACTAGGTCAATCACCTTGCTCAAAGTAATGCCATGACACTAAAGTCAATCACTCAGCTTGTGCATGCCATGGCACTAGCCTAATCAATCGCGGCCTAGGCATGTCATGGCACTAGGCCGAGGCACCGTGCTTAGGCAAGCACCTGGCCGAGGCACCGCCCAGGCCATGACACTAGCCGACGCTTCGCCAGCACAGTCACAGCACCAGTCAGGCACCGCGCTGGTCGCATGCTTACGGCACTAGGCCGGGGCACCGCGGCCCGGCGCATGTAGTACCAGGGCCGAGGCACCGCGCTCATGCCATGGCACCAGACCGGCGCGGCACCGCGCCTCGTGCCACGGCACGCGTCGAGGCACCGCGGCTCGCATGTCAGTGCGGCACAGTCGCACCGCGGCCAAGGCATGCTCAAGACCAGCCGAGGCACCTGCGGTAGGCACGGTACGTCACTAGCTACGGCACCGCTTCCAGTAAAGGCATCAAAGGGGGGAACCGGCTCCGGGCATGTCATGGCACCAGCCAAGGCAATCGCGTTCATTCACGGCATGGCACTAAAGCCGAGGCAATCGCGGCTTAGGCAAGCACTGGGGTCGAATCACCGTGCCCAGCATGTCATGGCATTCAGCCCAGCACGTGCCCAGCATGTCATGGCATCAGCCCAGCACCGTGCCCAGGCATGTCATGGCACTAGGCCCAGGCATCGTGCCTAGGCAAGCACAAGGCGGACTCACCGTGCCTAGGCAGGTCACGGCACCAGCCCAGCCGTGTCTTGTAGAGCACAAGGCCCAATCACCTGCTCAGGCATGCCATGGCACCAGCCGAGGCGCCGCGCTCCAGGCATGCTCATGGCACCAGCCGAGGCAACGCCCAGCATGTCACGCACTAGTCGAGGCACCGCCCGGGCGCACCGCCGAGGCACCGCGGCCTAGCAAGACTTCGTCGAGGCATTGTGCCTAGGCAGTTAATTCTGCCGAGGCATCGCGCTCCAGCAAGCACCGGGCCGAGGCATCGCGCCTAGGCAAGCACCGTCGGTACTGTGCCTAGGCAAGCACCAGTCGACGCATCGCGCCTAAAGCATGTCATGCGGCACTAGTCAATCATCGCGGCTCAGGCAGCGGCACTGCGTCGAATCACCGCGCTCAGGCATGGCACCAGCCGAATCATCGTGCCTAGGCATGCCATGGCACTGTGCCTAGCCGAAGCAATCGCGATTCAGCATGTCACTACATTCAGCCGAGGCACGCTGCTCAGCACGACCCCCAAAGTGGGCGCAAATAAGTGGGACTGAAAATGCCATGGCACTAGGTCGAAATCGTGTCTAAGCATGGCCTAGCTTAGCATGGGGGGGAGGCAGCATGTAATATCATGGGGTGGGGGAGGCAAGATGTAAATGGCATGGTTCAGCACGCGACGACCACACCATGCCCTGGACGGTGGTCTACCACGTTGATCGGTGGCAACATGTTCACGCATCGGACGCTAGCAACGACCGGCGGCACCATGGCATAGCCCGTGTGCAAGCGCAAGTCGTGCTGGTCTGGAATTCGCTTGTCTTGATTTCGAGCAAGGCAATCGCGTCACCCAATCGCTTCTCATTTCGTTTAGCTTTTTATTCCATACGCATGCTTTATCCGTCGACCGGAAGATTTGCTCAATCCACATGGGCTTCCCGCACCACCCTCGTAACGCCCGTAACTCTTGTCGGAGGGACGAAAAAGGGAAACGCTGGCGGTGGATCGGTTCGGAGGGGGGATGGATTTAACTGAGCGACATAGTGGCTGAATCTCGAAGGATCGTGGCAAGAAGGCCACTCTCGCCACTTACAATACCCCGTCACAGATGAAGTCGCTCGCAAAGGATTCTACCCGTCGCTCGGTCGGAATAATGCTTCAAGGCGGCCCACACGGTTTGTCCACCGCGAGGACCTGACCAAGGACACGTGCCTGGGTCGAGGGTCTCTAATCGAGGGTCTAACGCGACGCGCACGCTGCCGCTTCTAGCCCTGATTCGAATTTAGAGGCTGTCGTCATAATCCAAATAAGACTTCCAGAAGCTTCTCGCCACACATACATCGGTTTTCAACCAAGCGATAATCAATTGTGCGAATCAACGCTCCTCCTCGTACTAGGCTGAATTACTATCGCGAATAATCGGCCATCGCAGGGTAAAACTAACCCGTCTCACGACTCCGCCTAAAACCCAAATTTCACGCCCTCTCATCGGGTGGGTGAACAATCCAACACTTGGTGAATTTCGCTTCACAATGATAGGAAGAGTCGCATCGAAGGATCAAAAGCAACGCCGCTATGAACGCTACGTTGCTGCCGCTTATCCTCGTGGTAACTTTTCCGACACCCTAGCTTCAAATTCGGTCTAAAGGATCGATAGCCACGCTTTCACGTCAGACTGTGACCGGAAATCGAATCAAACGAAGCTTTACCCTTTACTCCACACGATTTCGCTCGTTGAGCTCATCTTAGGACACCTGCGTTATCTTTTACCGTATGTGCCGCCTCCCAAACTAAACTCCCCACCCGCCAATGTCTTCCGCTCTGACCGACGCGAGCCGCCTCGGTCCGGGGTAGCGAGGATGTTCCCCATCCGATCCACCTGAATAAGTAAAATAACGTTAAAAGTAAAGGGTATTTCACTTTCGCTGCTTCCTACTCCCACTTATCCTACACCTCTCAAGTCATTTCACAAAGCTCCACTAGAGTCAAGCCTCACTGCGGTCTTCTTTCCCTGGCCGATTCGCCAAGCCCGTTCCTCGTCGGCGGGTTTCGCCGATAGTAGACAGGACAAGTGGGGAATCTCGCATCCATTCATGCGCGCTACCACCAGGATGACGAGGCATTTGGCTACCTTAAGAGAGTCATAGTTATTCCCGCCGCTTAATTCGCTATTGAATTTCTTCACTTTGACATTCGCAGCACCGCGTAAATCACATTCGCGTGAGCATCCGCAGGGACCATCGCAATGCTTTGTTTTAATTAAAACAACGATTCCCTGGTCCGTACCGCCTCGAGTCGATCGCTCGACGCCTCGGAAGGCCCCCCGAGGAGCTGCTTCCAAATTGCCCCCGCCGCACGCAGCGACCCGCTCTCGCTGGAGCGCCGAAAGCGCTCCACCGACAATGACGGCCCGGACTGGGACCCCCGTGCCTGTACTCAGCCAATCCTTTCTTCCCGAGGTTACGGATCCATTCGCCGACTTCCCTGCCTACATTGTTCCATCGACTGCAGGTCGCTCACCTGAGACCCGATGCGCTTATGAGTACGACCGGCGTGGAGGCACTCTCGGCCCTCCGGATTTTCAGCGGGCCGCCGAGGGCGCACCGGACACCACGCGACGCGGCGGCGGTTCCAGCCCGCTGGACCCTACCGCCGAGCCGCTTCCGTGGTGGGCGGGCCGTTAAACGTAAAAGATAATCCTTCCCGAGGCCCTCGACGACGCCTCCGACTCCCTTAACGCTGCCGCTGCACCGCCACGCCCCGCTCAGAATGTTAACCCGATTCCTTTCGATGCTCGCGCGCGCACGCCATCTGACTCCGGCTTCCCCGTCTCTTAGATCGACTAACCCATGTGCAAGTGCCGCTCACATGGAACCTTTCCTTCGCCTTCAGTTCTCATTTGGAATATTTGCTACTACCACCAAGATCCGCGACCGACGGCCAAGCCCGCCGCTCGCGCTTCTAGTTTTATACACCGCCGCGCTCCTACTCATCGAGGTTCGCCCTTGCCTCGACGTCGGTGAGTAGGTCGCGCTAGCTTCAAATACCATCCATTTTCGGGCTAGTTGATTCAAGCAGTGAGTTGTTACACACTCCTTGTGGATTTCGACTTCCATGACCACCGCCCCGCTGCCTTAATCGACCAACACCCTCAGGGGTTCTAGGTTAGCAGCCAGCGCACCGTGAACCCGGCTCCTGCTCTCATCCCCGCGACGCTAGCTCGCTTACCAAAATGGCCCACTTGGAGCTCTCGATTCCGTGGCCCTAGCCAATGGAGGTACCAGGCCGTCCTACCTATTTAAAGTTTCCAGAACAGTCGAGGGCGTCGCGCCCGATGCCCTAATCATCGTTTACCCGATGAACCCGCCCGGCGGCCCAAATTTATCCCGGGAGGGAAACTTCTCGGAGGGAACCGGGCCACTAGATGGTCTCGATTAGTCTTTCGCCCCTATACCCAAGTCGACGAACTGATTTGCACGTCAGATCGGGCCGCGGCCCCACCGATTTCCTCTCGGGCTTCGCCCTCGCCGTGCATAGTTCACCATCTTCGGTCCCGACAGCATGCTCACCGAACCCTTCTCGAAGATCATACCGGTCGGTGACTTGCGGCACCCCCAGGATCCCGCCATCAGCTTCCTTACGCCCACGGGTTTACTTCAGCCCTCGCTTGACTCGCATTACGTCGACTTTCGTCCGTGCGGTTTCAAGACGGTCGTAACGGGGCCCGCCGCCACGCCATGAGCGCCGCAGGCCAAAGCCGGCACGCCGGAGGGCGTGGCGGCCGTATTCCACGACGAGGCGACGACGTCTCCACGGTATGATCTGCTAACCCGGCCGGGTCGCGCCCCAAACCGCTGCCGGTCCATACCAGTCGACGGCATGGATCGGCCAACGCCGCTCCACATCCGACTCCAGGCGATCGCCGGGCCCCCATCCGCTCTCCCGACAATTTCAAGCACTTTGACTCTCTTTCAAAGTCCTTTCATCTTCCTCGGGCGGTACTTGTTTGCTATCTACCTCGGCCCGTGATTTAGCCTCGACGGAATTTCATCGCCCGGATCAATGCATTCCCAAACAACCCGACTGGCCGACAATACCAGAGTGCGACAGCAGTCCGGCACGACCTGGCTCACCCTCTCCGGCGCCTTCCAGGACTTGGGCCCGGGTCCGAGGACGCTCCAGACTACACTGACCTACGGACCGCCCGATTCCCTGTCGGGCTTTTCCGGCTCGCTCGGGCCGTTACTAAGGGAACTTGTAAGTTTCTTTTCCTCCGCTTATTGATATGCTTAAACTCACTGGTGTTCCCGCCTGACCTCGGGTCGCCGGTCGAGGTTCGCCTCGTGGTGCCCCATCGCTGCGCCGCGCCCGGGCGACATGGAGATCTCTCTCCTCCTTCCCTCCGGACGAGGGGGAAGGATCGTGGGTTCGCTTCAAACCACCGCTTGTCGAGGCAAAGGCATCGCGGGACGTGATTTTTAACCAACCACGGACGCCGATGTTCCATGGAGGCCAATGTCCGCCCCAACTCCGTGCCCTCCACTTACGAGCGCGAGGGGGCCACGCAGCGTGACGCCAGTGCGTGCCTCGACCTAATGGCGCTGGGCAAGAATCCTGGCGCTCAAAGACTCGATGATTCACTGATTCGCAATTCACACCAAGTATCGATTTTGCTACGCTCTTCATCGGCGAGCCTAGATATCCGCTAGTCGGTGAGTCGTTTTGTGAGTTAACGACACGCTTTCCCGCAAGACTCGTGACCGCGACTTGATGGCGTTGTTTCATAGATCGCCCTGGCGCTTCCACGCCGGTTCGCTTGTTGACTCCGAAGCATCCCGCGAAGACACCCCATGCACGGCAGGCGAAAGGCCCGCGAGGCCCACCGATCCATCGAGTCGGAGCGGAGGGCTCACGCCAGCCTCGCCTCGACGGTTGTTAAACAACGTGTTCACGGGGTCGCTCGGGTCGAGGTTCGACAATGATCCTTCCGGCGTTCACTTCACTAAACCTTGTTACGACTTCTCCTTCCTCTAAATGATAAGGTTCAAGACTTCGACGTCAAGAAGTATGGAATCAAGTCACGCCGCCAAGGATCCAACACTTCACCGGACCATTCAACCGGTAGAGCGACGTGGCTGTGTACAAAGGGCAGGACGTAGTCAACGCGAAATGATGACTGCTACTACTAGGAATTCCTCGCTAAGACCAACAATTGCAATGATCTATCCCCATCACGATATGAAATTTCAAAGATTACCCGGCCCGTTTGCCAAGGCTATAGACTCGTTGAATACATCGCTTGCATGCTGCGCCCAACATCTTAAGGCATCACAGACTAAGTATTGCTCAACTCAAATTAAGCTACCATAGTCCCTCTAAGAAGTCGGTCATGAGGATCACCTGATAGCTAGTTAGGCAGCCGAGGTCCGCTCAACTGAATTAACTTATTAAATCGCTTCCACCAACTAAGAACGGCCATATGCACCACCACCCATAGAATCAAGAAAGAGCTCTCGGCCCGCTTCAATCCCAATATGTCCGACCCGGCAAGTTTCCGTGCCAGTCAAATTGCCGTTGTGCTCCACTCCCGGTGGCAGCTCCTTCCGTCACCTCGAAGTTTCAGCCTTTGCGACCATACTCCCCAACCCAAAAACTTTGATTTTCATAAGGTGCCACGAGTCCTAAAAAGCAGCCATCCGGGCCGATCCCCTGGTCTGGTGATCGCGAAGGGTCGAGACTAGACTCAGATTCGATCGCCTTCGAGCCCCCAACTTTCGTTTTGATTAATGAAAACATCCTGGTAAATGCTTTCGCAGCTTGTTCCGCCTTCATAAATCCAAGAACAACCTCACCTCGACTATGAAATAATGCCCCCGACCGTCCCCTCTCGCACCACATCTGATCCTCAAGGCCAAACACACAGGACCGAAATCCTGCGATGTTATCCCATGCTAATGTATCCATAGCGAGGCTTGCTTTTGGTGCACTCTAATTTCTTCAAAGTAACAGCACCGAGGCACCGATCTTGCCAAGTATTATAATCGTGAGCCGCGATCGCCGTTAGGAAGGGACAAGAGGACCGTGCACACCGTAGGGTGCTGGACCGACCGACCCATCCAAAGTCCAACTACGCAGCTTTTTAATCAAGAACAACTTAAATATACGCTATTGAGCCGGAATTACCGCGCCGCCGGCACCGTGACTGCCCTCCAATGGATCCTCGCTAAGGGATTTCAGATTGTACTCATTCCACCACTGCACTGTTGTTCCTAGATTAAGTATTTATCGCCACCACCCCCGTGTCGGATTGCACTGGCGCGCATCGCCTTCCTCGATGGTAGCCGCTTCTCAGCCCCTCCTAATCGAACCCTAATCTCCACACCACAATACCATGGGTAGCCACTATCCTACCATCGAAAGTTGATAGGGCAGATATTTGAACGATAAGCCGCCAGACGTACGGGCCGCGCGATCCGGTCGAGTTATCATGAATCATCGAGCAAATTCCGGCATAGCCCGCGCTTCTAATCTTTTATCTAATAAATGCATCCCTTCCGCAGCTCCGGCTGGTTGCACGATAGCTCTAGAATTACTACGCTATCCAGTAGCAAGTACCATCAAACAAACTATAATCGATTTAATGAGCCATTCGCAGCTTTCACGGGGGCCCGAATTAGTTCATACTCACATGCATGGCTTAATCTTGGAGACAAGCATAAGACTACCGCAGGATCAACCGTGTAGCATTCTCAGGCAACGCCTGAACCATGCACCACCTTCCTGCACTCACAATGGGGTGTTTGAGGCAAAGCAGAGCCGATCGCCGTACATACGTTGCTCAGCTGATGAATCGCGGCTCCTGGGGCACAGTGTGATTTTAGATCCCCAGTGCCCGTGTTAAGGTTCCGCATCCGAGAGCACGAGCCATCAATATGGCCTATCAGAAACCCCTCGCATGGTCACACGCTGGGAGTACGGAGCACGATGATCGCGCAGGCGTCCACCTGCCCCCATGAGCGTAGAGCGATGGAGAAAGGCAACATTCGGTGAGAAAATTCCATCGACAAATGCAAACACAGAACCATTATTGCCGATGCCCAAGGCTTGATCTGCGCTTGTAGCGAATGAGAGGACGTGGGCAATAATTGCTGCACGAGCAAGGAGCCTACCAACCCACATTACCCAAATGACCACTCACACGCCATCAGTCGATCTAAGATGCACCACACACCGGAACCGTGACTATTTGGGAGTTGGTTCCTAAGAAGCACACACCTGAAGTTCAAGTGATGCCTTTAGAAAATTCATCAGAGGCATGAGAAGAATGATAACACTATTTCCAAGCAACCGAATAGTTGGTCAAGCAATGTAAGACGCTCTAGATGTGCCAGTGATTGCAAGCCTAAGCAGCCCAAGCCACCATGTCTAGGCAATGAACTACGCCGAGGCACCGTGTTCAGTACTTGGCATGGTACTAGTCGAGGCACTATGTCTAGGCATGCACTGGCCAAGGCACCGCGCCTTAGGCATGTCATGCACATTATCCAGGCACCGTGCCAGCAAGGCACTAGGGAGAGGAACCGTACGCCTAGGCAAGGCACTGCCAGAACTGGCCTGCAAGGCACTAAGCTGGGCGAACCTGGGCTCTGTGGCAAGGCACTAAGTCATGCAATCCTGCCAGGCGGCACTAAACCGAGAATCCATGACCTAGGCAGGTACTAAACGATGCCTAGGCATGCACTAGGCCGAGGCTTCATGCCTAGGCATGCACTAGACAGACCGCGCCGGCCGCGTGACGCGAGGCACCATGGCTAGGGAACGAGGCATGTTTTGTAATGGGGAACATCCGTCTATAGCTCGGGAGTGCCAAGGGCAAGCAGCATGGCGTCTTAGGCAACAGCCTAATAAAGACTCCGCATGGGAGAGCTGAGTTGAACGGGATCATTGTCTGTAGCCAGGTGCAACGGATGTCGAGGACTGGGTGGAATATGAGCACGCCTGCGCCACAAGTGGCACGGTGTGGTCTTCAGCAAAGACGTAGCGCAAAGATGCCTGTTCAGGCGGCACCACGCCCAAGCACTTCGCCGAGGCACCATGCCTAGGGCATGCACTGTGCCGCGCATCGCGCCTGTGCATGCACTAGGTGAAGGCAATCTTGCCCAGGCAAGGCACTGTGGCGCGCGCAACGCGGCCAGGCACGCACTAAACGGAGGCACCGCCGCGTTTAGGCAAAAGCCCCGGTCGCGCGAACTAGGCCAAAGCACCGGATTCAGCTGGCGCACTAGTCGTAGGCACCTCGCCCAGGCATGCACCAGGCCGAGGCACCCCGTTTGTGTACGCACTGTACTGGTAAACACCCCGTCAGGCACGCACTAGGCCGAGGCACCTCGTCGAGGCATGCACTAGCCGAGGCACCATGCCCAGCGCACTAGGCCAGGCAAATTCCTCGCTTCAGGCATTACGCATCAGGTCGGCGCAACGCGCGCCCGTGCAAGGCAATTAGTCGGAGGCACCGTCGCAGGCATGCACGTCGGCGCACCGCCCGCATGCACCAGGCTCGAGTGCACCGCCTAGCGCCGCAACAGCTCGGCGGCGACCGTCGAGGCACGAGCCGGCGCACCATGCCCGGCAAGGCACTGCGCCGCACCCCGCCAGGCATGCACCAGGCCGAAAATCTTCGCCGCATGCACTGTGTCAAGGCACCCTTCGTCAGGCACAGTCGGTGCACCGCCCCAGTAAATTAAAGGCGCACTCAAACGTGGCTACCAGCCGCGCACTCGTCGAGGCATGCACTAAAGCCAGCATCGCCAGTGCCTGCAAAAGGGCAGAGCAACCGAGGCACCGTGTCTAGGCGTACCAGGTCAAAGGGGCACCATGCCCAAGCAAGGCACTAGGTCGAGGCACCACATGTCTAGGCAAGGCACCAGGCCGAGGCAACGCGTTCAGCAAGGTACAGCCAAGGCAACTAGCCATGTTCAGGCAAGGTACTAGGTCGAGGCACCCCGGCTTCCAGCATGCACTAGCCAGGCACCGTGTCTAGGCAAGGCCAGGCCGAGGCACCTCAAAAGGGCAGGCCAGCACTCCGTGCCTAGGGAGGCATGCAATTAGCTGAGGCAACGCAAAAGAACTGAGGCATGTGCCTTCGCTCAAGAACGTAAAGTAACGTGGGGAACGAGGCATAAGCCAGAACGGGGGAACGTCCGTCCATAGCCGGGCGCCTATGTGGGTGCTAAAGATGGCATCTTAGGGCAACGAATGACAACGACATGCTGAGAGCAAGCAAACTGGTCATTGTCTAGCCTGTCTGGGGAACTGATAATGAGGGCTTAAGAAGATGAGCACCCATGCCACGAGTGGCATGGGTGTGTGAACATGGTAAAGTACGCAAGGTCACAGAAACAGGCTGGTATACATAGAGGCAACCACCCCCTTTAAAGAGCAAGAGTAAGCCTTTTTAGAAAACTGGAGGAGGATATCATACATGCTGAGAGAGACATACAATTTAATCAGAAAGCGATTTTAGTCCCGTTTTGGTGACCGCTTTATAATAATTATACATGGCCAAGAAAAAAAGAAGAAAAATTTGGACGTTAAAAATATTTATTTTTATTTATTTACTAGAAAAATAGGGTAAGAGGGTGTAGAGAAAATAGTAAAAATATTTTTTAAATTCATTTTTCACATGGGAAAATATTTTAAATTGAATGATTTGATTGAAGTGGAGGGAAATATTTTATTTTAATATTACTTGAAAATAGCAAAATAGGTGAAAAATAGGGGAAAAAGAAAAGGCAATAGGGGAAAGTAAATAGGGAAAAGAATTGATTTAAGATTTGACTAATGGAATGCAATATTTACTATAAAATAGATTGATATTTTATAAGATTAAATGAAAAAGTGATAATTTTAAAATTTTTTTTTCAAAATATAGGAAGATAGGGAAACATGGGAAAGTGTATTAAAAACATTTTTAGTTTGCAGAATGATATTTTGAACAATGAATGAGGAAGAAACAATGGAATAGAAACGAAAGCATGGTTAGGGGAAGCGATTGGCGCATAGTGAAAGCCACCAATATTGCCTGGGTAATGGCATGGCACAACAAGTGGCTTCAGGCACCATCAATATCGCCAGGCACCTATCAATATTGCAAATTACATTTCGCACGATGGAACTAAGTTATCGTGGCGTGGCAGCACTGTGCCGAGGCACTGTGGTGTCATGGCATGGCAAGGTAATAAAGACTAGTGGCGCAGGCCCCTATGTCTGTGCATGGCATGGCACTAGGTGCGAGGTCTCAGGTGTCTAGGGCATGACAAAAGCGCTAGACCGAGGCCATATGTCTGAGGCATACAGCACTAGGCCGAGGACCTGCGGTGTTCATGCATAGCATGCCAGCACTAGCCGAGGCCCTGCGGTGTCTAGGGCATGGCATGCCATAGCACTAGCCCGAGGCCCCGAGGCCTCACAGGCCCAGCATGGCACATAGCACTAGCCCGAGGCCCCAGGCCTCGCGGTGTCTGTGTGCATGGCATGCCATAGCACTACCCCGAGGCGCGAGGTCCCAGGTGTCTAGGCATGGCATGCCATAATTAGCCTGAGGCCCCGAGGCCCCGTGCCCAGGGGCATGGAATGCCAGAAGACTAGCCCGAGGCCCCGTGTGTCTAGGGCATGGCATGCCATAGCACTAAACGAGGCCCCGAGGCTCTGAGGCCCCGTGGTGTCCAGGCATGGCATGCCACAGCACTAGGGCGCCGAGGCCCGCGGTGTCTAGGCATGGCATGCCATTGACTAGCCCGAGGCCCCGAGGCTCCTGAGGCCCTGCAGGTTCAGGCAGGCATGCCATAAGCACCAGGCGCGGAGGCCCCGTGTGTGTCTAGGGCATGGCACGCATAAAGACTAGCCCGAGGCCCCGTGTGTCTAGGGCATGGCATGCCATGCTGACTAGCACGAGGCCCCGTGTGTCTAGGGCATGGCATGCCATAAAGATTCCAGCCCGAGGGCCCCGTGTGTCTAGGGCATGGCATGCCATGAAGACTAGCGCCTGAGGCCCCGTAGGCCCAGGCATGGCATGCCATAGCGCCCTGGGGGCAAACAGCATCGTGGTGTATAGCATGGTACGGCATGGCATGGCATGGCATAAGACTCTGTGCCGAGGCCCCGTGTGTCTAGCATGGCATGCCATAGCACTAGCCCGAGGCCCGTGTGTCTAGGCATGGCATGCCATAGCACTAGGCGCCGAGGCATCGCGGTGTTCAGCATGCATGGCATGGCATAGCACTAGCCCGGGAGGCCCCGAGGCGCGGAGGCGGAGGCCCCGCGAGGCCCTCAGGTGTCTAGGGCATGGCATGCCATGACTCAGCGCGAGGCCCCGTGTGCCTAGGCATGGCATGCCATAGCACTAGCCCGAGGCCCCGTGTGTCTAGGCATGGCATGCCATAGCATTAGGCGCGAGGCCCCGCGGTGTCTAGCATGGCGCTATAGCACTAGGCGAGGTCTGTGTCTAGGCATGGCATGCCATGGCAATCGTCCATCCCCGCAACAGGCGGCGGCATGCCCAGTATTAGTGCTGAGGCGTTCCGTATCAGCATGCATGCAGAAAGAAGCATCAGTCGCAGAGTCGGCGTTCAGTACTTGTGTCTGACAACGAATATGTTCAGACAAAAAGACACGCCGCATCAGTTCGAAGGTTCCGCAACAGCGCGCATCACAGCATTAGTTTGAGCGTCCCGCGGTCAGGCAGCGGTGGTCACAGCACTGGCGCTTCGGCGGCACTATACCAGCATGGCACTATAAAAACAGGTTTGAGTCCCAACAGAGTGGGCGGCACGCCACAGCGGTCAACTGAGGTCTCACGCCTGTGCAATACACGCCACAGCAATAGGCTGGAGGCCCCAACGTCAGGTGCACAGCACGCCACACCAGTCGAGGCATCGCAGGTGCCTGAAGGGTTACACACCGCGCAAGATGGAAGACAAAGATTCAGCTGAGCGTCCGTGGTGTTCAGAGGTATGGCAGAAAGATCAGCTCGGCGCCTGTAATTGAGCATGGTACGTTGAGCAGCACCCAGATCAGGCACCGGTTCAGGGCGAATGCATGATCGCGATAAATAACTCATCCAAAAACACGTTTAAACCAAAATGGTCGACCAACATACGCGCATGGCATGGCACTAGGTCAGGCACGCCGGGGCATGCACTAGGCCGAATCACCGTGTCTAGGCATGTCATGGCACAAGGCCGAGGCATCCGCGCCGAATCGCGTGTCGAGGGCATGCCAAGGCACTAGGCCGTACACCGTGCCCCAGCAAGCACTCGTCGAGGCACCGCTCCTGGGAGGCACGTGACTGAATAATCACCGTGCCTAGGCATGCCATGGCACTAGGCCGAATCACCGTGCCTAGGCATGCCATGGCACTAGGCCGAGGCACCACCGTGCTTAGGCAAGCACCTGGCCGAATCACCTTGCCTAGGCATGCCATGACACTAGGCCGAATCACCTTGCCTAGGCATGCCATGACACTAAAGCCAATCACTCCAGCTTGCATGCCACGACACTAGTCGAATCACCTCGCTTCTAGGCATGCCATGGCACTAGGCCGAATCAATCGTGCCTAGGCATGTCATGGCACTAGGGCCGAGGGGCACCGCGGCTTAGGCAAGCACCGGCCGAGGCACCGCGCCCGTGCGCCATGACACCAGCCGAATGTCATTTCAGCATGTCATGGCACTAGTCGAGGCACCGCGGCCCATGCCATGGCACTAGGTCGGCGCAACCGCGCCCATGCCATGGCACTAGGCCGAGGTAATCGCGTCTACGCCATGGCATTCAGACCGAGGCATCGCGCTCGTGCCATGGCACTAAAGCCGCAGGCACCGGCCTTGGCATGTCATGGCACTAAAGTCAGGTGTTAATCGCGCGTCTGGGCGCTCAGACCAGTCGAGGCACCTGCAGGCAGCGGCATGTCACTAGGCCATGGCACCCCGCTCCAGGCAAGGCACTAGGCGTGGAACCCCGGTCTAGGCATTGTCATGGCACTGTGCCAAGGCAATCGTGTCTATTCATGGCACGGCACTAAAGTCGAGGCAATCGCAAGCTTTAAAAAGCACTGAAGTTGAATCACCGTGCTCAGCATTGTCATGGCACTAAAGCCCAGCAACGCAAGCCCAGCATGTCAAGGCACTAGGCCCAGCACCGTGCCCGTGCATGTCATGGCACTAGCCCGTGCATCGCGGCCTAGGCAAGCACGTTAAGCTGAATCATCATACCTAGGCATGTCATGGCACTAGGGCCCAGCGTCAGGCCTTGCAAAGAGCACTGGGCGTCGAATCAATCGCCTAGGCATGTCATGGCACTAGGCCGAGGCGCCGTGCCTAGGCATGTCATGGCACTAGGCCGAGGCACGCCTAGGCATGTCATGGCACTAGGCCGAGGCACCGTGCCTGGGCAAGCACTTGGCCGAGGCACTGTGCCTAGGCAAGCACTTGGCCGAGGCATTGTGCCTAGGCAAGCACTTGGCCGAGGCACTGTGCCTAGGCAAGCACTTGCCGGGCGTACTGTGCCCAGCAAGCACTTGGCCGAGACAGCCCAGGCAAGCACCAGGTCGACGCAGCATCCGTGCCTAGGCACATGTCATGGCACTAGGTCGAATCACCGTGCCTGTGCATGGCACCAGTCGAATCACCGTGCCTGGGGCATGGCACTAAAGCCGAATCAATCGTGCCTAGGGCATGCCATGCACTAGGCCTAGGCCGAGGCACCGTGACTAGGCATGTCACGGCACTAGGCCGAGGCACGTTTGTGTTCCACCCTAGCTGGGCAATAAGGACTAGGCATGCCATGGCACTAGGCCGAGGGGCACCGTGGTCTAAGCATGGCCTAGCTTAGCACGTGGGGAGGCAAAGATGTAATATCATGGGGTGGGGGAGGCGTAGCGATAATGGCATGGTCGCGCACAAGGACACCACACTACGCCTCGGAATGGTCTACCACGTGATCGGCGGCAACATGTTCACGGTCGGACGCAGCACCCATCGGCGCACCATGGCATACCGCGCGCAAGCGCAAAGTCGCTCGTCCGAATTCGCCATCTTGATTTCGAAAGGCAATCGCCACCCAATCGCCATTTCGCTTAGCTTTTATTCCATACGCATGCTTTATCCGTCGACCGGAAGATTTGTTCAATCCGTCAAGGTTTCCTCACACCCCGGTAATGCTCCGCAACCTCCGCCTGAGGGACGCAGTGCAAACGCGTGGATCTGCTCGAGGGGAGGGATCAATCGAGCACATAGGGTCAGAATTTCGCGGATCGGCAGCAAGGCCACTCGCCTACCAATACCCCGTCACAGATGAAGTCGCTCGCAGCGATTCTACCCGGCCGCCGGCCTGACACAGCGCTTCGCGCGCCACATTGGCTGGTCCACCGCTGAGGACCACCAAGGACACGTGCCTGGAATGAGGGCCCCACCGAGGGTCCAACGCGACGCGCACGCTGCCGCTTCTAGCCCTGATTCCCGACTTTAGAGGCGTCTACCATAATCCAAATAAGACTCAGAAGCCACAAGATCGGTTTTCAACTGCTGATGACCAATTGCAGCGAATCAACTGCCTCTCTGCATTTCAGTCAATTACTATCGCGACACCGTCATCGCAGGTGAAACTAACTCCGCCTCACGACTGCCTAAAACCCAGCTCACGCCTCCTATTGGTGGGTGAACAATCCAACACTTGGTGAATTTCAGTTTACAATGATAGGAAGAGCCGACATCAAGGATCAAAAAGCAACGCTATGAACGCTGCCGCCACAAGCCGCCATCCCTCGTGTAACTTTTCTCTGACACTCCTAGCTTCAAATTCAAGGTCTAAAGGATCGATAGGCCACGCTTCACCTGCTCAGATTCAGACCGGAAATCATCAAACAGCTTTTACCCTTTTGTTCCACACGAGATTTGCTCGCTGAAGCTCATCTTAGACACCTCGCAAGTATCTTAACAGATGTGCCGCCCGTACCAAACTCCCCACCCGACAATGTCTTTCCGCCCGATCGACGCTAGCCGCTTTGGGTCCAAAAGGAGGATGTCTCGCCCTCCGATTCACTCAATAAGTAAAATAACGCAAAGTAGTGGTATTTCACTTTCGCTGCTTCCGGCCTCCCACTTATCCTACACCTCTCGTCATTTCCACAGCCTGACTCGTAGTCAAGCTCAACAGGTCTTTTCCTCACGACTCGCCAAGCCCGTCTTCGGTCGCGGGTTTCTCGCCGATAAGAGACAGGACAAGTGGGGAATTCGACCATTCATGCGCGCTACTAATTAGATGACGAGGCATTCGCTACCTTAAGAGAGTCATAGTTACCCCGCTGCTTACCCGCGCTGTTGAATTTCTTCACTTTGACATTCAGAGCACCGCGTAAATCACATTGCTGCAGCATCCGCAGGACCATCGCAATGCTTCGTTTTAATTAAAACACCGATTCCTCTTGTCCGTGCATCAGCTCGAGTCGACCGCTCACGCCCGGAAGGCCCCGAGGGCCGCTCCTGGCCCGTCCCGGCCGGGCACGCTGGCGACCTCGCCGCTTCCGCCGCGGAGCGTACCGAGCAGCCCAATCGACAAATTCGACGGCCCGGATCGGGACCCCGCCCAAATCCTCGAGCCAATCCTTTTCCGGAGGTTACTGATCCATTTTGCCGACTGGCTTACATTGCTCCATCGACCGCAGGTCGCTCAATTGAGACTGATATGCTATGAGTACGACCATGGAGGCACTCACGGCCTCCGATTTATGGCCATCGAGGGCGCACGGACACCACGCCGACGCAGCGGCGGTTCTTCCAGCCCGGGCCGACTTACCTACCGAGCCGCTTCCAGGCGCGGCCGTTAAACGTAAAAGATAACTTTCCCGAGGCCCTCGACGACGCCTCCCGACTTCAACGCGTCGGGCCACCGCCACATTCCGCTCGTAGAATGTTAACCCGACCTCGATGCTCAAGGCGGCGCAGACGCTTATCTGACGGCTTCCCCGTCTCTGGGGGATCGACTAACCCATGTGCAAGTGCCGTCACATGGAACCTTTCCCCTTCGGCCTTCAAAGTCTCCTCATTTGAATATTTGCCACTACCACCAAGATCCGCACCGACGTCGCTCCGTCGCTCGCGCCTGTGCTCTAAGGCGACCGCCGCGCCCTCCTACTCATCGAGGCCTGGCCCTTGCCTCGACGGTCGGGTATAGGTCAGCGCCGCTTCGCCATCCATTTCTCGGCGCTTGATTCTACAGTGAGCTGCTACACACTCCTTACCGGATTTCGACTTCCATGACCACCGGGCCCCGTCGTCTTAATCGACCAACACCCCTCAGGTTCTAGGTTGGGCTGCATTGGGCAATCGTAACCCGGCTTCCTGGCTCATCCCCCGCATCGCGCCGCTACCAAAATGGCCCACTCGGAGCTCTCTCGATCCCGTGGGTCTGCTCAATGGAGTACCGTGCCGTCCTACCTATTTAAAGTTTGAGAATAGGTCGAGGGCGCTATGCCGATGCCCTAATCATTGGCTTTTACCCGAGAACTCGCCCGCGGGCCCAAATTTATCCCGAGGGAAACTGAGGGAACTAAATTACTAGATGGTTCATTTAGTCTTTTCTAGCCCCTATACCCAAGTCGACGAACGATTGCACTGTCAGACACGCGCGGCCTCCACCAGTTCTCCGGCTTCGCCCCGCCTCAGCATGGGCTTCACCATCTTTCGGTCCCGACAGTGCATGCTCCTCACCGAACCCTTCTCGAAGATCAAGGTCTAGCCGACCTGGCACCTCGAGGATCCCGCCGATCAGCTTCCTTACGCCCACGGGTTTACTAGGCCCGCTGACTCGCACACATGTCGACTTTTGGTCCGTGTTTCAAGACGGTCACCGGGGCCCGCCGTCACGCGCATGAGCGCGACAAAGGTCGGCACGCCCCGAGGGATGCGGCGCCGCATCTCTTACCGGATCGGAGCGACGACGGCCCACCCGGCATGACTACAACCCGGCTCGTCGCCGCCCCAAACCGGCGTCGGTCCGCGCCCCGAGCCGGATCGGCTGGACCGGGCGGATCGCTGCCCACATCCGACCGAGGCGCACGCGCCGATCCGCCCTCCCGACAATTTCAAGCACTTTGACTCTCTTTCAAAGTCCTTTCATCTTTCCTCAAAGACTTGTTTGCTATCTGGCCTCGCCTCGTATTTAGCCTTGACTCCGAATTTACCGCCCGACGGGGTCGCATTCCCAAACAACCCGACTGGGCCGACAAATACGTGGCGCGACAGGTCCCGGCACGACGGGGCTCACCTTTCTCCGGCGTCTTCCGTGGACTTCAGTCTTGGCCCGTCGCGAGACGCTCCGTACCACATAATTGACGGCGGACCGCCCATCTCCTCGCTTCGGGCTTTTCCTGGGCTCGTCATTGCCATTAAGGGAACTCAGAAGTTTCTTTTCCTCCGCTATTGATATGTTTAAACTCACGGTGTTCCCGCCGAACCCGGCCGCCGCCGGTGTCTCCTGCCTGCGGGTGCCCGCCGCTAAGCTCGCGCCCCGACATGGAGATTCCTCCTCCTTCCTCCTCTGGACGAGGGGGAAAGGATCAGGGGTTCGTTTCAAACCACCGCTTGTCGAGGCGTGCATCGCCACGGGACAGATTTTTAACCAACCACGGACGCGATGTTCCATGGGAGGCCAATGTCCGCCCCAACCCAGCCCTTACCACTTAAAGGGTGGAGGGGCGACGGTGCGTGACTTCAGCAAAGGCCCCCACCTAATGGCGGTCGCTTAACTCGCGTTCAAAGACTGATGATTCACTCGATTCGCATTCACACCAAGTATCGCAGATTTGCTACGCTTCTTCATCGATGGTATCTAGATATCCGCTGCCGAGTCGCGAGTTAACGACACGCTTTCCCGCGCGACTCGCAACGGGGCGACGGATGGCGCTTGTTTCGCGAATGTCTCTCGCGTTTTCCACGGGTTCGTTGTTGGATCTAGAAGGTCCCCTAAGAAGACACCCCATGCACTCCGGGCAAAGGGAAAGCACCCAAGGAGGCCCAATCGATCCATCGAGAGCTTGAGTGGAGGGCTCACTCGCCCTCGCCTCGACGCAAGTTGTTAAACAACGTGTTCACTTCCGGTCGCTACCGACAGTTCGACAATGATCCTTCCGTTGCGTTCACCATTTAAACCTTGTTACGATTTCTCCTTCCTCTAAATGATAAGGTCTCGCGGACTTCGCGACGTCGCTGCGCGCGAACCGCTCACGTCGCGATCCGAACACTTCCACCCACCATCTAACTCCAGAGGGAGCCGACCGCGGTGTACAAAGGGCGTGGACGTAGTCAACGCGAGCCGATGACCGCGCTTTACTTTAGAATTCCTCGCTGAAGACCAACAATCGG
Organism: Tetrastigma voinierianum; assembly: GCA_016808115.1. Taxonomy (NCBI): domain Eukaryota; kingdom Viridiplantae; phylum Streptophyta; class Magnoliopsida; order Vitales; family Vitaceae; genus Tetrastigma; species Tetrastigma voinierianum. The sequence continues at coordinate 79,054 of JAEQBH010003466.1, read as the reverse complement.
TGAATGATTCATCCCTATCACGTATGAAATTTCAAAGATTATCCGCCCGCTTCGCCAAGGCCATAGACCTCGCTGGAATACACGCAGCGCCACGGCGCCTTAACATCTAAGGGCATCACGCACTGCTATCGCTCGAACTTTCGCCTAAGCTTACCATAGTCCCTCTTAAGAAGCCGGTCGCGGAGGATCACCTTCGTGATAGCTAGTTAGCGTGCTGAGGTCTCGCTCGCTAACTTAATTAACTGCATAAATCGCTCCACCAACTAAGAACGAAGCCACACCACCACCCATAGAATCAAGAAAGAGCCTCGCCTCGTCAATCCTACTATGTCCTCGGGACTCCGGCAAGCTTCCGTCGAGTCAAATTGCCGCAGCTCCACCCGCGGTGCCTTCCGTCACCCCTTTAAGTTTCAGCCTTGCGACCATACCCCTAACCCAAAAACTTTGATTTCTCATAAGGTGCCACGAGTCCTAAAAGCAACATCCACGATCCCGGCTCCGCACGTTTATGGTCGTAGACTGGTGATCCGTATCCGATCGCCTTCGAGCCCCCAACTTTCGTTTGATTATGAAAACATCCTTGGCAAATGCTGCAGTTGTTCAGCCTTTCATAAATCCAAGAATTTCACCTTCGACTATGAAATACGAATGCCCCGACCGGGTCCTCGCAATCATTAATTCCTGATCCCAAGGCCAACACAATAGGACCGAAATCCTATGATGTTATCCCATGCTAATGTATCCATAGCGTAGGCTTGCTTTGAGCACTCTAATTTCTTCAAAGTAATGAAGACGAGGCACGACCCGCCGCTTAAGACCAGAGCGCGACGCCTAGAAGGGACAAGAGGACCGTGCACACCGTAAGGCGACCGACCGACCCATCCCAAAGTCCAACTACGAAGCTTTTTTTAATCGCAACAACTTAAATATACGCTATCGAGCTGGAATTACCGTGGCCGGGGCCGGGCACCGCACTTGCCCTCCAATGGATCCTCGTTAAGGGATTTAGATTGTACTATTCCACTACTGCACTAAAGAGCCCGTATTGTTATTATTTATTGTCACTACCTCCCCAGGTCGATCGGGTAATTACACCGCCACTCCCGGCACGTAACGCTTCGAGGTTCCTCTGAAATCAACCCATTTCCGCGCCACCGCGCCATACCGCAGTCACTATGTCCAATAACGGAACAGCGAGATGACTGAGGCACGCCTGGCACGCGAGGTCGCAAGACCGAGAGTCAGAATGTCGGCACCAGCAGAAGCCTCCGCACCGATCTTGTCGATACGTAACCCTTCCGAGGTGCCTGCTGAGCACGCAGCAGTCGGAATGGCTTATTTGCGCAATCGGCAGGCGTACCGCCGGGAACAATCTCGCACTGATGGCTGGCGCCGCAGCTACAGTTCAGCTTGCGTTCGTACTGGCGCATGGTCGAATTCCGACAGTTACAAAGATCATCGGCACAACTGTATTTCGTGACCGTTTAACTATAGCACCGACTGATCACGCGGTGTTCAGGCAGCGAGTTCAGATCATTGCACATACCTTAGCGATGGGATCCGTCGCGCAGATCTTGGTCCTACAGGTTCCCATTCGAGCACGGTTATCGTCAGGCTCATCGATCCTCCAGCGGTTACACTGGAGGTGGCAGGATACTTATATCGCGGTGTTCATTCGCCTCAGGAGGTGACGGAGAAAGGCAACATCTCGAGAGAAAATCACCCATCGAAGGCAAACACGGTGAAACCATTATTGCCGATGCCCAAGGCTTGATTCAAGCGCTTTAGCTAGAATGGCGGGTGACGCTGGCAATAGCTTCGTTGTAACGAGCAAGGAGCCTACCAACCCACATTACCCAAACACTACCACACGCCATCCAAAGGACTTCCAAGATGCACCACAATCGAACCAGTGACTATTCGGGAGTTGTCTCCTACAGCTACCACCTAAGCAACAAGTGATGCCTTCAGGCATTATCAGAAAAGCATGAGAAGAATGATAACACTATTTCCAAGAACCGAATACCGGGTCAAGCAAATGTAAGACGCTTCGCATGCCAGCATCGCAGCCTAAGGTGTCTGGGCCAACATGTCTAGGCAATGAACTACGCCGAGGCACCGCGGTCTAGGCATGGCATGGTACCAGGCCGAGGCACCATGTCTAGCATGCACTCGGCCAAGGCACGTGCCTAGGCATGTCATGACACTAGTCCCAGCAACTGCTTGTGCAAGGCACTGGTGGAGATGAATCGTGCTCAGCAAGGCACTAAGCCAAGGAACCTTGCCTAGGCAAGGCACTAAGCCAAGGAACCTTGCCTAGGCAAGGCACTAAACCGAGGAACCACACCTGTGGTGCATGGCACTAGCACCATGCCCAGCATGCACTGGGGCTCGAGGCTTCATGCCCCAGCATGCCCAAAGATTAAAGGCACCGTGGCCTAGCCAAGGCACCAAGCGAGGCACCATGGCTGGGGAACGAGAGGCATGCTCAAGAATGTGGGCATCCGCTTCATAGGCTCGGGAGGCCAAGGCAAGCAAAGATGGCTATTCAGCAACGAGTCGACAAGATCCGTACGGAGAGCCAGCAACCCGATCATTGTCTAGTCAGTAAGGTGCACCGGATGTCGAGGACTCGGGGGTGGAATAGAGCACCCTTACGCCAAGGCAGTGGCATGGGTGTGTGCACGCCAAAAAGGGGAAGACGCGAAGGCGCGATGCTCTAGCCATGGCACCATGCCTGCTAGCACTCAAGCCAGGCAATCATGCCCAGCATGCACTCCAGCCGAGGCATCGCGCCTAGGCATGCACCAGTGAAGGCACCTTGCTCAGGCAAGGCACTGGGGCGAAGGCACCATGGCTGGGGCATGCACTAAACGGAAAGACCGCCGCCGTGTTTGTGCAAAAGCCCCGCGTGCCTAGGCATGAACCAGGCCAAAGCACCGACTAGCCATGCACCAGGCCAGGCACCCTGCCTAGGCATGCACTAGGCCTAGGCACCGCTCCAGGCATGCACCAGGCCGAGGCACCAGTCGGAGTACGCACCAGCCAGGCACCCCGTCGAGGCATGCACTAGGCCGAGGCACCATGCCCAGTAGCGCGCACTAGGCCGAGGCACTCGCCGAGGCATGCACTCAGGCCGAGGCACCATGCCCAGCAAGGCACTAGGCCGAGGCACCTCGTCGGCGCACGCACCAGTCGCAGGCACCCCGCCTAGGCATGCACTAGGTCGAGGCACTCCGCCCAGCGCATGCACTAAGCCAAGGCACCCCCGGGTCGGTGCATGCACTAGGCCGAGGCACCATGCCCGTGCAAGCGCACTAGGCCAAGGCACTCGCCTAGGTACGCACTAGCCGAGGCACCTCGTCGAGGCATGCACTGTGCCAAGGCACCCCGTCGAGGCATGCACTAGGCCGAGGCACCATGCCCGTGCAGCGCATTCAGGGCCAAGGCACTCGCCTGGGGCATGCACTAGCCAAGGCACCCGTCGAGGCATGCACTAGGCCGAGGCACCATGCCCAGGCAAGGCAAGAGCAACCGAGGCACCGTGTCTAGGCAGCGTATTTCAGCCAGCGCACCATGCCCAAGCAAGGTACTAGGCCGAGGCACCATGTCTAGGCAAGGCACAGCCGAGGCACCACGCCTAAAAGAGGCGATTTGCGCCGCGCGATCTGGTCACGCCTAAAAGCAGCGATTGCCGGCGCACTCGCCTGCGGCATGCACTCAGCCGAGGCAATCGCGTTCAGGCAAGGTACTAAAGCCGAGGCACCATGCCCGTGCAAGGTATTCAGGGCAATCGTGTTTCCAGGAGGCATGCACTCAGCTGAGGCAACGCTGGGGGAACGAGGGGCATGCCGCTCGCAAACGGGGCAACGTGGGGGAACGAGGCATGCTTCAGAACGTGGGGAACGTCCGTCCATATTCGGGCGGCCATGGGCAAGCAAGATGGCATCTTAGGCAACGAATGACAACGACGCGTGGCAGCAACCGGTCATTGTCTACCACCGGCACCTGGATGTCGAGGGCTTGTGGGTGCATATGAGCACGCCCCATGCCACACGAGCGGCATGGGTGTGTGCACGCCGGGGCGCGACGCAAGGTCAGCCTAGGCCGCAAGGCGGCCAAGCCCATAGAGGCAACCACCCCCTTAAAGAGCAATATAATTTAGAAAATCCGAGGAGACATCGCCAGCACATATTTCAGAGCACATAATGGCAAATTTTAACCAGAAAGCGATTTAGTCCCGTTTTTTTTTTGCAGATTCGCTTATAATAATTATACATGGCCAAGAAAAAAGAAGAAAAATTTGGACGTTAAAATATTTATTTTTATTTATTTACTAGAAAAATAGGGGAAAATAGGGAAAATAGGAGAAATAAAATATTTAAAATTCATTTTTCACATGGGAAAATATTTGGGACCAGAATTGATCGATTTGAAGTGGAGGAAATATTTTATTTTAATTTATTTACTCGAAAAAATAGGCGAAAAATAGGTGGAAAACAGGGAAAAAATAGGGGAAAATAGGGAAAAGAATTGATTTAAGATTTGACTACTGGAATGCAATATTTACTATAAAATATTAATATTTGATACATTTAAATGAAAAGTGATAATTTTAAAATTTTTTTTTTTCTCTAAAAATATAGGAATATAGGGAAACATGGAAAAGGTATCAAAAAACATTTTTTGGTCACAGAATGATATTTTGAACAATGAATGAGGAAGAAACAATGGAATAGAAACGAGCATGGTTAGGGGAAGCGACAGGCATAGGTGCTTAAAGCCACCAATATTGTCTGCAATGGCATGGAGGACAACAAGGGTTGTGGCACCATCAATATTGCCGAGGCAATCCATCAATATTGCAAATTACATTTTCGGGCACGATGGAACGGTTACCGTGGCGTGGCAGCACTCAGCCGAGGCACCGGGTAGGTCATGGCATGGCATGCAATAGCACTAGGGCGAGGCCCCTATGTCTAGGCATGGCATGGCACTAGTGCCGAGGCCCGTGTGTCTAGGCATGACAAAGCGCCACCGAGGCCATATGTCTAGGCATGGCATAGCACTGTAGCCGAGGACCCGTGTGTCTATGCATAGCATGCCATAGCACCCAGCGCCGAGGTCCCGTGTGTCTAGCATGGCACAGCCATAAAGACTAGCCCGAGGCCCGAGGCCCCGTGTGTGTCTAGGCATGGCATGCCATAAAGACTAGCCCGAGGCCCCGAGGCCCGTGTCTAGGCATGGCATGCCATAGCACTACCCCCGAGGCGCCGAGGCCCCGTGTGCTCCAGGCATGGCATGCCATAAAGACTAGCCTCGAGGCCCGAGGCCCCGCGTGTGTCCAGGCATGGAAATGCCATAGCACTAGCCCGAGGCCCCGTGTGTCTAGGCATGGCATGCCATAGCACTAGCCTGAGGCCCCGAGGCTCGGAGGCCCAGGTTCAGGCATGGCATGCCATAAAGACTCAGCGCCGAGGCCCCGTGTGTTCAGGCATGGCATGCCATAGCACTGTACTCGAGGCCCCGAGGCTCGAGGCCCCGTGTGTCTAGGGCATGGCATGCCATAGCACTAGGCGCGGAGGCCTGTGGTGTCTAGGGCATGGCATGCCATAAGACTAGCCCGAGGCCCCGTGTGCCCAGCATGGCATGCCATAGCACTAAAGACGAGGCCCGTGTGTCTAGGCATGGCATGCCATAGCACTAGCCCGAGGCCCCGTGTGTCTAGGCATGGCATGCCATAGCACTAGGCGCGGAGGCCCCGTGTGTCTAGGCATGGCATGCCATAGCCCTAGGCGCCGAGGCATCGTGTGTATAGGCATGGCATGGCATGGCATGGCATGGCATAGCACTAGGCCGAGGCCCCGTGTGTCTAGGCATGGCATGCCATAGCACTAGCCCGAGGCCCCGTGTGTCTAGGCATGGCATGCCATAGCACTAGGCGCCGAGGCATCGTGTGTCTAGGCATGGCATGGCATGGCATAGCACTAGCCCGAGGCCCCGAGGCGCGGAGGCGCGGAGGCCCCGCGAGGCCCCGTGTGTCTAGGCATGGCATGCCATAGCACCAGGCGCTGAGTCTGCAGGCCGTAGCATGGCATGCCATAGCACTAGCCCGAGGCCCCGTGTCTAGCATGGCATGCCATAGCATTAGGCGCTGAGGCCCCGTGTGTCTCAGGCATGGCATGCCATAGCACTAGGGCGCGGAGGCTCCCAGGAAGTCTAGCATGGCATGCCATAGCACTAGCCCGAGGCCCTGCGGCCCCGTGTGTCTAGGCATGGCATGCCATACATTAGGGGCTGCGAGGGGCCCCGTGTGTTTCAAAGTATTTACATGCCATAAAGACTAGCGCCGAGGCACTGTGGGTGTCTAGGGCACATGCCATAGCACTAGGCGCGGAGGTCTCCGTAGGTACCCATGGCATGCCATAGCACTCAGCCCGGTGGCCCCGTGTGCTCCAGGGCATGGCATGCCATGAAGACAGGCGCGAGGCCCCGCGGTGTTCAGCATGGCGGCCATAGCACTAGGGCGCCGAGGCATCGGGTGCCCAGGGCATGGCATACATAGCACTAGGCGCCGAGGCCCCGTGCAGGTTCAGGGCATGGCATGCCATAAGACTCCACCCGAGGCCCCGTGTGTTCAGCATGGCATGCCATAGCAATAGGCGCGAGGCCCTGTGTCTAGCATGGCATGCCATACACTAGCGCCAGCATCGGTGTTCAGCATGGCATGGTACGGCATAAGACGGCATGCACAGTCGGTGGGCCCTCGCGGTGTTCGGGGCACGGCATAAAGACTCAGCCGATGCCCCGGCGGTGTTCAGGCATGGCATGCCATACACTGGACCGAGGCACCGTGTTCAGGCATGGAATGGCACATTCATGATAGAAATAAACCTCAACCCTAAAAAACAATGTTTTAAACTGCATAGTTTAATCTAGTATGGTAATGGCATGGCATGGCACTAGTCGAGGCATTCCAGCCAAGGTACGCACTAGGCCGAATCACCGTGGTTCAGGCATGTCACGGCATGTCGAGGCACCGCTACCGACCGTGTCGAGGCATGCCAAGGCACCAGCCGTGCCACCGTGCCTGTGGGCAAGCACTGGGCCGAGGCAATCAAGCCTTCCTGGGAGGCATGCACTCAGCCGAATCCACCGTGCCCAGGTACGCTACGGGCACTAGCCGAATCACCGTGCCTAGGCATGCCATGGCACTACAGTCGAGGCACCACCGTGCTTAGCAAGCACCGGTCGAATCACCTGCTGCCTAGGGCATGCCATGACACTAGTCCGAATCACCTTGCCTAGGCATGCCATGACACTAGTCGAATCAATTCGCCAGCATGCCATGACACTAGGGTCGAATCACTAGCTTCAAAGTACGCCATGGCACTAGTCGAATCACCGTGCCTAGGCATGTCATGGCACTAGGCCGAGGCACCGCGGCTTTCAGCAAGCACCGCCGAGGCACCGCGGCCCGTGCCATGACACTAGTCAATGTCATTTCAGGCATGTCATGGCACTAGTCGAAAGTACGGCCCATGCTACGGCACTAGGCCGAGGCACCGCGCTCCATGCCATGGCATTCAGTCGGCGCACCGCGCCCATGCCATGGCACTGGGGACCGGAGGCACCGCGCCCGTGCCATGGCACTAGTCGAGGCACCGTACTTTACGCCATGGCACCAGTCGAGGCAATCGCGCTGGGTACGCTCGGTGACTAGGCCGAGGCACCTGCAGGCACAGCATGTCACCAGGGGCCATGGCACCTCGTCTGTGCAAGGCACTGTGCAAAACCCGCCCAGCATGTCATGGCACCAAAGGCGCACCGCGCTCATTCATGGCACGGCACTAGTCGAGGCACCGCGTTTAGGCAAGCACTAGTCAATCACCGCGCCCGTGCATGTCATGGCACTAGGCCTGTGCAACGCGCCCGTGCATGTCATGGCACCAGCTCCGTGCACCGCGCCCAGCACGTCATGGCACTAAACAGACGCGCTTCAGTGCTACCAAGCATGAATCACCGCAAGCCTGTGCATGCTGGGCGGCATTCAGGCCCGGAAGGTCGCGTCTTGCAGAAAGCACAAGGTCGAATCACCGTGCCTAGGCATGTCATGGCACCAGTCGGAGGCGCCGCGGCCTAGCATGTCATGGCACTAGTCGCAGGCACGCCAGGCATGTCATGGCACTAGGCCGGTAAGCACCGTTCGGGCAAGCACTCGGGTCGGCGCACCGCGCCTAGGCAAGCACTTCGTCGGCATTGCGCCTAGGCAGAAGCACTTCGGTCGGTGTTAATCGCCCAGGCAAAGCACTCGTCGGCAAGTACTGTGCCCAGGCGCACTCGCCGAGGCATCGCGCTCAGCAAGCACTAAAGTCGCACGCACCGCGGCCTAGGCATGTCGGCGGCACCAGCCGAATCAATCGCGCTCCAGCATGGCACTAAAGCCGAATCACCGCGCTTCCAGCATGGCACTAGGCCGAATCGACCGCGTCGCATGCCATGGCACTAGGCCTAGGCCGAGGCACCGTGACTAGGCATGTCACTAGCACTAAATGAGGCACGCTGTCTAGGCACCCACCCTGTGCTGGGCAATGGACTGTGTACGCCATGGCACTGTGCCGAGGGCACCGTGTCTAAGCACACCGCCAGCATGGGGGGAGGCAAAGATGTAATATCATGGGGGGCGGGAGGCAAAGATAAATGGCATGGTTCCGGCACAAGGACACCACACCATGCCTCGGAATGGTCTAACACGTGATCGAGGCAACATGTTTACGAATGGACGCAAGCACGACCGAGGCACCATGGCATAGCCCGTGTGCAACAAGAAGTCGCCTGTCCTGAATTCGCTTGTCTCGATTCGAAGCAAGGCAATCGCCACCCAATCGGGCTCATTCGCTTAGCTTTTTATTCCATACGCATGCGTTTTATCCGGTCGACCTAAGATTTGTTCAATCTGGCCAAGGCTTCCCGGTACCACCCCGTAACGCTCCAACCTCTTGCTCCGAGGGACTCCAAAAGGGAAACGGTGGATTCGCTCGGTGGAGGGATCGACCGGAGCGACATAGGGTCAATCTCGCGGATCGTGGCAGCAAGGCCACCGCCACTTACAATACCCTCGGGTCAGCGCATTTAAGTCGCTCCCGCAAAGGATTCACCGCCGCTCTGCCGAATAATGCTTCAAGGCGGCCCACACGGCTTGTCCACCGCGAGGACCGACCAAGGACACGCGGCCTGGGGTCGAGGGCCCCCACCGTAGTGGCCCGCGACCCGGGGCGACCCGCGCACGCTGCCGTTTCTAGTCCTGATTCGACTTAGAGGCGTTCACCATAATCCAAATAAGACGGTAGTTTCGCGCCACCGGGCTTTTCAACCAAGCGATGACCAATTGCGCGAATCAATCCGCTCCTCTCAGACTAGGTTGAATTACTATCAGCGACACACATCGTTAGGTAAACTAACCTCGGCTCTCACGACTGGCCTAAACCCAAATTTCACGCTCCCTATCGCGGGTGAACAATCCAACACTGCGGAATTCTCGCCTACAATGATAGGAAGAGCCGACATCGAAGGATCAAAAGCAACGCCGCTATGGAACGCCACGCCACAGCGCTTATCCCCGCGTAACTTTTCCGACACCTCTACCTTCAAATTCGGCGTCTAGCTGATCGATAGCCACGCCACTCTGCCTGTATTCAGACCGAAATCGAATCAAACGAAGCTTTACCCTTTGTTCCACACGATTTCTCGTTCTCGTTGAGCTCATCTTAGGACACCCGCGTTTATCTTAACAGATGTGCCGCCTGTACCTAAACTCCCCACCCGACAATGTCTTCCGCCTCGGATCGGTCGCCACGAAGCCGCCTGGGTCCAAAAGCGAGGATGTTCCCGCCTCCGATTCACACTGGGAATAAGTAAAATAACGCAAAGTAGTGGTATTTCACTCGCTTCCCGGCCCCACTATCCTACACCTCTCAAGTCATTTCACAAAGCCTGACTAGAGTCAAGCTCAACAGGTCTTCTTTCCCGCCGACTTCTGCTGCCCGCTCCTCGTCGTGGTTTCCTCGCCGGATAGTAGACGTGACAAGTGGAATCTCGTTAATCCATTCATGCGTCACTAATTAGGATGACGAGGCATTTCCGCCACCTTAAGAGAGTCATAGCATTCCGCCGCTTACCCGCGCTTATTGAATTTCTTCACTTTGACATTCGTGAGACCGGGCGTAAATCACATTGGCGTGAGCATCCGCAGGGACCACGCAATGCTTTGTTTTAATTAAACAAATGGATTCCCTTGTCCTGCACTCCCGCCTTCCGAAATCGACCGTTCGACGCCCGGAAGGCCCCTGAGGAGCCGTGCTCCTACCGCCCTCGGCCGCATCGCTGGCGACCCGCCCGCTCGCGGAGCAGCCGAGCAACCCACCGACACCGACGGCTCGGACTGGACCCCGTGCCCAAACCCTCGTAGCCAACTTTTCCCGAGGTTACGATCCATTTTGGCCGACTTCCCTTGCCTACATTGTTCCATCGACCGCAGGCCGCCCACCTCGAGACCTGATGCGTTATGAGTACCACCGCGCTGGAGGCACTCCTCTGGCCCTCCCGATTTTACGGTCGTCGAGGGCACCGACACCACGCGACGTGTTGCTCTTCCAAATACGATTCTACCGCCGAGCCGCTCTTGGGTGGGCGGGTCAGTTAAACGTAAAGATAATCCTTCCCGAGTGGCCCGACGACGCTCCCGACTCCCTAACGCTGTTGCCACCACACGTCCTTGCTCAGTAGAATGTTAACCCGATTCCTTTTCGATGCTCGCGCAAGGCAGACACGCCATCTGGACGGGCTTCCCCGTCTCTTAGGATCGACTAACCCATGTGCGCCGCTCACATGGAACCTTTCCCCTTCTACCCAAAGTTCCTTATATTTGAATATTTGCTACTACCACCAAGATCCGCACCGACGGCCGCTCCGCCGGCCGCGCCCCAGTTTTGGCGGCGACCAGCCGCCTCCTACTCATCGAGGCTCGCCCTTGCCTCACGCCAAAGTAGGTCGCGCTTCGCCATCCATTTTCGGGCTAGTTGATTCGGTGTGAGTTGCTACACACTCCTTAGCTGATTCGACTCAGTGACCACCGTCCCACAGTCTTAATCGACCAACACCTTTAGCTCTAGGTTAGCGCGCAGCTTGGGCAATCGTAACCCGGCCTCGGCTCATCCCGCACGCGCCCGCTAATTAAAATGGCCCACTGGGAGCCTCGACCCCGTGGGTCTCGCCCCAATGGAGCAGCTCCGCGGCCGTCCCACCTATTTAAAAGCTCACAGAATAAATGAGGGCTGCGCCCGATGCCTCTAATCATTGGCTTTACCCGATAGAACTCCGCCTCGCGGCTCCAAATTTATCCCGAGGAAAACTTCGAGGGAACCAGCCTACTAGATGGTTCGACATTAGTCTTTCGCCTCTATACCCAAGTCGACGAACGATTTGCACGTCAAGATCGCTGGCCTCCACCGAGCTCTCCGTCTCGCCCGCTCGTGCATAGTTCACCATCTTCGGTCCCGACAGCATGTTCTCACTGAACCCTTCGAAGATCATATCGGTCGACTGGCACCCCTCGAGGGGGATCCCACTGATCACTTCCTTACGCCTACGGTTTATTTCAAATTACTGAGACTCGCACACATGTCGACTCTTGGTCCGCTTCAAGATTCGTCGAATCGGGGCCCGCTGTCGACGCCATGAGCGCACAGCCGGGGGCACGCCCGAGGGCGAAGGCCGCATTCCACGCACGAGGCGACGCACGTCCCACTGCATGACCAACCCGGCTTGGGCCGCCGCCCAAACCGCGCCTAGTCTGGCGCCCGAGTCGACGTACGGATCACGGATCGCCGCTCCACATCCGACCGAGGCGCATCAGCCGCCCCCATCCGCTTCCCTCCCGAATAATCAAGCACCTTGACTCTCTTTCAAAGTCCTTCATCTTCCCTCGCGCACTTGTTCGCATCTACCTCTCGCCCGTGATTAGCCTCGACTAATTTATCACCGACGGGGGCTGCATTCCCAACAACCCGACTCGTCGACAGCGCCTCGCAGGGCGAGCTGTGGTCCCGGCACGACGGGCTTCACTTTCTCCGGCGCCTTCCAGGGACTCAGCCGGCCCACACAGGGACGCTTCCAGATTACACACTGACTACGGATCGCCCGACTTCAGCTTTTCCCGGCTCGTCATTGCTACTAAGGGAATTCCGGTAGCTTTTCCTCCGCTTTATTGATATAAGCGAACTCGCGGTGCTTTCATCAATTCGGGTCGCCGCCGCAGGTTCTCAGCTCTCAGGTGCCTCGTCAAGCGCCACGCCGAGACATGGGGAGATTCTCCTCCTTCTCCGACGTAGGGAAAGGATCGTGGTTCGCTTCAAACCACCGCTGCACAGGCGTGCATCGCCGCGGGACGTATTTTTTAACCAACCACTGATCATGTTCCATGGGATGCCAATGTCCGCCCCAACCCAGCCCTTTACTCCTACGGAAGGGTGGAGGGGCGACGTGTGCGTGACGCCCAGCGCGTGCCCTCGACCCAATGGCGCTTCGCCGCAACTTGCGTTTCTCAAAGACTCGATGATCTTCACTGGATTCTGCAATCACCGGCGATCGTGATTTTGCTACGCCTTCATCGGCGCGTAGAGCCTAGATATCCGCGTCGGAGTCGCTGTGAGTTAACGACACGACGCTTTCCCGCGACCGCGACCCGGCGACTGATGGCGTTTGTTTCGCTAGAGTCATTCGCGTTTCCACGCCGGGTTCGCTGTTGGATCTGAGCGTCCCCTAAGAAGACACCCCCATGCACTGGGCAAAGGCGCGCCGCGAGGCCCACCTGATCCATCGAGACGGAGTGGAGGCTCACGCCCGCCTCGCCCTCGACGGTCGCTAAACAACGTGTTCATCGGGTCGCTCGGCCGAGCAAGTTCGACAATGATCCTCCGCAGTTCACCTACTAAACCTTGTTACGACTTCTCCTTCCTCTAAATGATAAGGTTCAGTGACTTCGCGACGCCGCAGCGCTTAACCGCCTCACGCCGCCGCTGATCCGAACACTTCACCGACCATTCAATCTCCAGAGAGCCACTACAGGTGTACTAGCTGCGTGGACGAGTCGTTCACGAGAAATGATGACTCGCTTACTAGGAATTCCTCGTCAAGACCAACACCGCAATGATCATCCCCATCACGATGAAATTTCAAAGATTAATTCCGTCCGTCGGGCCAAGGCCATAGACTCGCTGAATACATCGCTAGGTGCGCCGCGGCGCCCGTAACATCTAAGGCATCACTGCACTGCACGCTTCAAACTTCCTCGCCTAAGCGGCCATAGTCCCTCTACAGCTGGCTGCGGAGGATCACCGCATAGCTAGCCAGCGCGCCGAGGTCTCGCTCGCTAACGGAATTAACCTGCATTAAATCGCCTCCACCAACTAAGAACTACCATGCACCACCACCCATAGAATCAAGAAAGAGCTCGGGCCCCATTAACTTACTATGTCCGACCTGGTAAGTTTCCGTGTTGAGTCAATTAGTTTCGCAGGCTCCACTTCGTGGTGCCTTCCGTCAATTCCCTTTAAGTTTCACTTGCGACCATACTCCAACTCCAAAAACTTTGATTTCTCATAAGGTGCCAATGAGTCCTAAAAGCAACATCCGCCGATCCCCCGGGCCTGCGATCGCTTATGGTCGGTGACCAGGACGGCATCCGATCGCCTTCGAGCCCCCAACTTTCGCTCTTGATTAATGAAACATCCCGCAAATGCTTTCGCAGCTTGTTCGCCTTCATAAATCCAAGAACGTCACCGACTATGAAATACGAATGCCCCGAACGTCTCCTCGTTAATCATTACCCGATCCCGAAGGCCAACACAATAGGACCAAATCCTATGATGTTATCCCATGCCAGCCGTATCCATAGCGTAGGCTTGCTTGAGCACTCTAATTTCTTCCAAAGTAACAGCACCGAGGCACGAATTCCTACCGCTTACACCGGAGCGCATCGCCTGCAGGACAAGAGGACCGGCACCGTAAGGCGACCGACCGACCCATCCCAAAGTCCAACTACGAGCTTTTTAATTGCAACAACTTAAATATACGCTATTGAGCTGGAATTACCGCGGCTGCTGGCACCAGACTTGCCCTCCAATGGATCCTCGCTAAGGGATTTAGATTGTACTATTCCAATTACTGCACTCAAAGAGTCCTGCGATTGTTATTTATCACCACTACCTCCCGTGTCGTGATCGCACTTTGCGCGCCGTCATTTTCCTGGATGTGGTAGCCGCTTCTCGTGCCCCTCCTAATCGAACCCTAATTCCGTCACCCGTCATCACCATGGTAGGCCACTATCCTACCATCGAAAGTTGATAGGCGATATTCAACGACGCGTCAGTCGCACGAAGGGTCAGGCGATCCGTCGAGTTATCATGAATCATCAGAGCAACCCGCATAGCCCAAGGTCGACCTTTATCTAATAAATGCATCCTTCCGTGTCGGGTTTGTTGCACGTATTAGCTCTAGAATTACTACGGTTATCCGAGTAGCAAGTACCATCAAACAAACTATAACAGATTTAATGAGCCATTCGCAGTTTCATAGTCTCAATTAGTTCATACTTACACATGCATGGCTTAATCATTGAGACAAGCATATGACTACCGCGTGATCAACCGTAGCATTCTTGTGCAACGCCGCAACCGCATGCACCTACCCTAGACCACAATGGGTGCCTGAGGGCAAAGCGGTAGCCGATCGTCAGAGCATACGCTGTTTAGCGATGAACGCTTGTCGCACAAGGTGGATCTTTAGATCCCATGCCCGTTAAGGTTCCGCGATCCGAGAGCACGAGCCATCATCATGGCCTATCAGGAAACCCTTCGCATGGTCACACGCGGGAGTACAATGGAGCACGATGATCGCCAAGGTCCACCGCCCATGAGCAAGAGCTGGGATGGAGAAAGGCAACATTCGGAGAAAATTCCATCGATCGGGAAGGCAACACAGAACCATTATCAAGCCGATGCCCAAGGCTTGATTCAAGCGCTTTGTAGCTAGAATGAGGAGGGACGTGGGGCAATAGTTCGTTGCACGAGCAAGGAGCCTACCAACCCACATTACCCAAACACCACTCACACGCCATCAGGTTGACTTCAAGATGCACCACACACCGAACCGTGACTATTTGGGAGTTGTCTCCTAAGAAGCACACGGAAGCTGTCAAGCGATGCCTTCTAGCACTATCAGAGGCATGAGAAGAATGATAACACTATTTCCAAGCAACCGAATAGTTGGTCACAACGTAAGACAAGCCTAGATGCCAAGATTGCAAGCCCAAGGTGCTCCAAGCCACCATGTCTAGGCAATGAACTATGCCGAGGCACCGTGTTCAGGGCATGGCATGGTACTAGGGTCGAGGCACCATGTCTGTGGCATGCACTCGCCAAGGCACCGCGCCCAGGCATGTCATGACACTATCCCGTGCACCGTGCTTAGCAAGGCACTGTGAGTAGAACCGCGTGCCTAGGCAAGGCACTGGGCCAAGGAACCTTGCCTAGGCAAGGCACTAAGTCAATAACCTGGTTTGTGCGCGCACTGGGTTGCTGAACCTCGCCTAGGCAAGGCACTAAACCGAGGAACCACACCTAGGCACGGCACTAGCACCATGCCCAGCATGCACTGTGCCGAGGCCTTCATGCCTAGCATGCACCAGACAGTAATCGTGCCTAGCCAAGGCACTAAGCGGAGGCACCATGGCTAGTGGAACGAGGCATGCTTGCAATGTGGGGAACATCCTATAGGCTCGAGGCCAAGGCAAGCAAAGATGGCGTTCCAGGGCAACGAGTCGACAAAGACCGCACGGGAGAAAGAAGCAACCCGGATCGCCTAGCCGTGCGTGCACCCGATGTCGAGGACTCGGGGTGGAATATGAGCACGCCCATGCCACAAGTGGTATGGGTGTGCACGCCAAAGGCGACGCTAGCGCGCATGCCCAGGCCATGGCACCATGCCTAAGCAAGGCACTGTCGAGGCACCATGCCTAGGCATGCACTAGTCGAGGTATCAGCGCCTAGGCATGCACTAGGTGAAGGCACCTTTGCCAGGCAAGGCACTAGGCTAAGGCACCATGGCTAGGCATGCACTAAACGGAGGCACCGTCGCGCCTAGGCAAAAGCCCGTGCCTAGGCACATGAATCCAGGGCCAGCACGTGACTAGGCCATGCACTAGGCCGAGGCACCCTGTCTAGGCATGCACTAGGCCGAGTGTCACACCCTCACACATGGAAAGCCCCTCTTGATCATATGGAGGCATGAGGGCTTATATAGGGAGGTGGGAAGATTCTAGAAACTTGGAGAGACCTCCCTTTGCTAGAAAGACGCTGAAGGTCTCTGTAAGACTCGAGAAGTCCACACTCGCGCTGAAGGGTATGGGAAGGAGAGATCATCCTAGGTTCTTCAGAGACTTCTTGTACATATGTGTACATAGTAGAATCTTCTAGAATTTTCTAGGTTTGTGGGGAACCTTCAAAGGTTCTACACACTTCCATGTGTGACTATAAAAGGAGGTGGTGGCCTCATTTGCAAACCACTGCCAAGAGCCTCTCAAAGCATTGTAGCATTCTTCAATATGTTTCTTCTTTCAAGGTTCTCTCAAGTTCTCTTCGGCCTAAGCCGTGGTAGAAGCCAGCTAGTAAGGCACCCGGGAGGTCGACTCTAGCAACATCGAAAGGGCGAGTTGTCTAAGTACCGCACGGGAGCTTAGCAAGGAAACTAAGTCCGTGATGCGCTGGCACGTGAGCTTCTGGCCGCGACGCGCGGGAATTACTGAGGATACAATGTCGAGCTCTCATGTAGAAGAAGGCCGAGCAAGTCCGGGAAGGGACCTCACCCTCCCGCCAAGGGAAGGGGAAAGAAGGACAAGTCTCGCGGATCCTCCCACAAGCTCGATAGTCAGACGCCGGGCCGAGATCACATGGCGACACCAAGGAGGGAGTGGACATCATGAGTTGCAGCATGGAGAGGTCGTGAGGATCTCAAGGTGCGCATCCAAGACCTCAAGAGGGCATGCATGGCTCACGGCCCCTATGGTGTCGCACGAGGAATTCATGAGGGTCCCAGATTACGCTCGCAGTTTAGAGTAAGAGTGGAGGTCTTGACCAAGCACGAAGAAGAGCGAGGCGTGCGGCCATTTATGAGGCGCCGCTTGTCGGCCGGTTATGGCCACCCATGAAGCGCCAAGGGTGGAGGTGCCGGCCACACACCTTCACCGGGAAAAAGGGATGCTAAGAGCTTGATAACTACCGGCGTGGCTACGGAAAGATATTTCGAGTAATACGCTAACCGACGAGGCTACTAAGGTACGACCCCGCTTACTTATCTCACCGGATAATGCTACTCTATGGTGGCGTAGAAGGTTTATAATATAGAAAAAGGACTATGTACCATGTATTGCCGTACGATTTAAAAGAGAAATCAAAAAGCAATTCTACCGAGGTGACGTGGGATACATGGGCATCGTGAGAAAGATCGTATCTCGTGCATACGGATCGATCCGCGACTATGTCAAGGAGCTCTTCCCTAATGCTTGAGGCGCCCGACATGAATGAGAATGAGCTTCTTCAACTTCACGGAGAACCCATAAGGTCGGGTCGAAAAAGAGTTGAGGAGACGGGTGTCCAAGACCCAGCCACAAACTAAGGCGCAGCGCAGCCCTCATGGATTTTCGCTGAGATTCGCCTCGCCCAAGACACCTTCAAGAGTAGCCATGTCAAAGGTGGGGAGACAAGGCCATGCAAAGCCAGCAACATCAAGGAAGGATCAAAGGGCTTCTACCAACAGAGAGGGCAAGAGAGGACAAACGCCGAGATTTCGCCAAAGACTAACCGGCTTTCCGCGGCAACCTGACCATCAAGTACCTGAATGTCCAAAAGGAAGGCCCTAAACGCCTCGACGAGAGGGAGATCTCAACAAGAGGGTGATGATGCTCACGTCAAATGCAACTCGTTGAATGCCCTCAAGGTCAAGCCAACAAAAGAGCAGCCAAAGGCTGTGACTCATGGGCCAGCGGATATTGAGGACCTGATGATCCACCAAGGCCATGATAGACACCGCGCTAACACACACAATTTTGTCTCGTAGGAGGAGGCAAGAAGACTCAAGCCCGTGACATCCATGAGGCGGATGGCTCATGCGCTTAACCCGCCGCCAAGCCATCACAAGGAGTAGCTCGGGCACAACAAAGATCGGGCCGCAAGGCAAGTGTTAACTTCACTGGGTGGGAAACATGGATGACTTTAAGATAGTGCTCTGATGGATCTCCTTCGCCAGTAAAAGCCGTGCCTTTTTACCTTTCTAATGCTCCATGGCTATCTTAGAAGAGGAGGCACCATGTATGGTTCCCACACCGAAGGCAAAGCTAAGACCCCTATGCTGTCATCGGCTATGCAACTAGAAAAGGGGTTGAAAAAGAAAGAGGTGACCTACATGGTGGCTCTTAAGGAGGACCCGACAGACCCTATGGGAGATCCTATGCCCATGGAAGTCAAGAAGGTTCTAGGATGGAATTCAAAGATGTAATGCCAACGTGAGTTACTCAAAAGCTCCCACCTAGAGCAGGAGGAAGATCATAAGATCAGAGTTGAACCCGATAAAACTCCGCTACGGGCCTGCAGATGGCACCCCGCAGCTGGAGGAGTTAAGAAGACAATCAAGGAGTTGTCGATGCCGGATTCATCCAACCGGGTCTACAGTCCCTACGGCGCACGGCCTTATTCCAAAAGAAGACAACAGTGGGTCACCACGGATGCATCGACTCACGCTCAACAAGGTGACTAAGAACAAGATCCAATTCCTTATTGCCGATTTATTTGGATCAACTTGGTATAAGGCACTTCACGGTCGGACTTTGCGATCGGGCTACTACCAAGTGAGGATAGCTGAAGGTGATGAGTCAAGACTACTCAGGCATTTGAGGTATGGCTCCTAAGGAGTTCCTAGTGATGCCCTTTGGTCTTACTAATGCACCGCTATGACTCGCACTTCATGAACAAGACATTCCATCCTTTCGATAAGTCTGCGGGTGGTATATCTAGATGATATTGTTATATATAGCAACACTCGAGGAGCACGTTGATCATCTAAGGTGTGTCTCACGTACATGCGTAACGAGCTATATGCGGCTAAGAGCTGCCTTCGCTCTCGAGAAGTGGGCTTCCTAGACATCGCATCACGATGGCAAGCCCATGATGGATGAGAGTAAGATCGTGCCATCCAGAATGGGATCCCCTACTAAGGTGCCAACCGAGGTCCTCGCCCTAGTCAACTACCACGCGGTCATCAAGGGTACTCAAGAAGAGCAGCCTCCCTGACCGACCTTCTCAAGAAAAGTAAGGCATGGACGTGGATGAGAAGTGCCAGAAGCCTTTGAAGACTTTGAAGAAGGCTATGCCTAAGAGCCTGTTGGCACCGCCCGACCACACCAAGGTATTCGGGAGGTACACACCTGGCTGCCTCCGACTTTGCGATCGGGAGGGGTTCTTATGCAGGAGAGACGCCCCATAGCTTTTGAAAGCCGCAAGCTCACCGACACGGAGAGGCGGTACATGGTCCAAGAGAAGGAGATGACGGCGATCATCCATCGGGCCATGGACATGGAGACACTCATCTCGCCTAGGTCACACTTCATAGCTAAGATTCGACACGTCGCTACTAGCTACTTCCGCATCTTAAGAAGCTAAGCCCCAAGGTGCAAGATGGCAAGACTTCCCGCCGAGCTTGACTACACGTTGAGTGGCGTTTCCAAGTACACTAATCACGTGGCCGATGCCTTGAGCCGTAAAGCAGAGCTAGCATCCATGACTAGCCATCCCCAAGGAGAGATGATGGATCTCATAAAGGACGGGTTGCAACATGATCCAATAGCCAAGAGTCTCATCACGTTGGCTCATGAGGGAAAGACGAAACGATTTTGATAGAGGACGGCCCATCACACTAAGGGAAGCCATCGCATGTGCCTAAGTGGGAAGCCTCGATAATCCATCAAGGAGTGTCATGATCTAAATCTGGGCCGACATCCGGTGGCAACGACGCACAAGCGGCCCTACTAGAGTCCGCTTACTCCCGGGTCACGATACTGATGATGTGGAGACACGTGAGGACTTGTCTGTGTGCCAACAAGACAAGTGGAGCAACATCGTTTCTGTGGATCGCTAGAGCCACTACCTATAGCAGAGCGGCCTTGGGAAAGTGTCACTATGGACTTCATCATCGGCCTACCCAAGTCCGAGGGACATGGATCTATCATAGTGGTGGTGGACCGGTTTTCCAAATATGCTACTTTCATAGCAGCCCCTAAGGATTGCACAGCAGAGGAGACGGCCAGACTATTCCTCAAGAACGTGGTGGTGGGGCTACCAAAGTTCATCATCGCTGATCGTGGACTCGCGCTTCACTCGAAGTGTTTCGATGGAGCTCTTCGCCTACGCACTTTAACTTCACTTCTCTATTAGCTTTCACCCTTAGATTGATGGGCAGACAGAACGGGTGAATGCACTATGGAGCTATACTTGAGGCACTTTGTGAGTGCTAATCGACGATCGGGCGGTCGCAGATGGCCCGCCTCTTATAATCTACGCAGGGAGCGAGGCGACCGAGAGGAGTCCGTTCGAGATAGTCGGCAACAAACCGATGACCTCACACCCTAAACATGTGGATACACCGGGAAGAGTCCAGCTACTTGCCAAATTTGTTAAGGATGGCACAGCCGACATAGCGCTCATACTGGAGAAGGTCGCAAGAAGATGAAGAAACTGGGCCGACAAGCAGTTATAGAGACATGCAGAGTTCCAGTCGAGACTGCTTGTCAAGCCTCATATCAAGAATGGGCTCAAGTCCTTTCGAAAGGTGCACAAAGGACTTGTGAGGAAGTATGAAGGCCCCTTTCCCATACTGGGACGGGTTGGGAAGGTGTCCTACAAGATCGAGTTACCGCCAAGGCTAAAGGTTCACCCTGTCTTCCATGTCAGCAATCTAAAGCCCTATCACGAAGATAAGGAGGATCCAGGCCGAGGGATTTCTACGAGGGCACCTACAAGCAGCGGGTCACGCCCCTATGACAAGGAGAGACTACATGGCGCAGACCGGTCCCGAGGAAGAAAAAACTTTCACCTACAAAGAATACGATGGCCGGGAAGCCGGACTACCGTGAGAGCCAAGCCGCTGGGATAGCAGATATCAGGCGCCTGCAAACGCATCGATCGCCAGTCGAAAGATCGACGAGGACGCTCAGCGGCTTCGTGGTGGGGAGAATGTCACACCTCACACATGGAAAGCCCCTCTTGGATCATATGGAGGCATGAGGGCTTATATAGGGAGGTGGAAGATTCTAGAAACTTGGAGAGACCTCCTTCAGAAAGATGTGGGAAGGTTCTAGAAGACTCGAGAAGTCCACACTTCAGGTGGAAGGGTATGAAGGAAGGAGATCATCCTAGGTTCTTCTAGAGACTTCAGACATATGTGTACATAGCAGAATCTCTAGAATCCCTCTGTGGCTCTGTGGGAACCTCTGTGCCCCACACACTCCATACATGACCATGCAAGCGAGGTGGTGGCCTCTATTTAAAAACCACTGCCAAGAGCTCTCAAAGCATTGCAAAGCATCTCTTCAATAAAGAGCTTTCTTCAAGTGTTCTCTCAAGTTCCTCTTCGCTTCCAAGCCGTAGCTTCGAGCTAGTAAGCAAGGCAATCGGGAGGTTGACTTAGCAACATCGAAAGGGCGAGTTGTCTAAGTACCGCACGGGAGCTTAGCAAGGAAACTAAGTCCGTGACACGAGGCACCTTGCCTAGGCATGCACTAGGCCGAGGCACCCTGTCGAGGCATGCACTAGGCCGAGGCACCCCGGTCGAGGCACGCACTCAGGCCGAGGCACCATGCCCGTGCAAGGCACTAGCCGAGGCACCCCGTCGAGGCATGCACTAGGCCGGCGCACTACGCCCGTGCAAGGCACTGTGTCGAGGCACCCGTCGAGGCATGCACTAGGCCGAGGCACCCCCGCCCAGGCATGCACCAGGTCGAGGCACCCCGCTCAGGCACGCACTCAGGCCAAGGCACCCCGGTCGGCGCATGCACTCAGCCGGGCACCATGCCCGTGCAAGGCACTAGGCCAAGGCACCCCGTTTGTGCGCCGCACCAGGCCGAGGCACTCGGCCGAGGCATGCACCAGCCAAGGCACCCCGCCGAGGCATGCACTAGGTCGGCGCACCATGCCCGTGCAGCGCACTAGGCCAAGCGCACCTCGCCTAGGCATGCACTCGTGCCAAGGCACCGTCGCAGGCATGCACTAAAGTCGGCGCACCATGCCCGTGCAAAGGTGAGCAAATCGAGGCAATCGCGGTTCAGTAAAGGTAATTAGGCCAGCGCAATTGCCTGGGTTAGTCGAGGCACCATGTTCAGGCAAGGTACTCAGGCCGAGGCACCATGTCTCAGGCAAGGTACTAGGCCAAGGCAACTACGTCTGGGCAGCAAGCGTACTGGCCGAGGCACCGCCTAGGCATGCACTGCATCGAGGCACCGTGTTCAGGCAAGGCTTCAGGTCGGCGCACCATGCCCGTGCAAGGTACTAGGCGCGTGCCTAGGAGGCATGCACTAGGCGAGTGCAACGGGGTAGAACGAGGGCGCCTTCGCCTCGCTAAACGGGGGCAACGGGGGGAACCAGAGGCATGCTTGCAACGTGGGGGGGAACGTCCTATTCATAGGCTGGTTTGGGCGGCCATGGCAAGCAAAGATGGCATCTTATAACGAATGACAACGATCAAGGTGGGAGAGCAAGCAACTGTGGTCATTGTCTACCTCTACCTAAGAATCTGATGTCGAGGGCTTCATGGTGGTATATGAGCACGCCCATGCCACTTCCAGTGGCATGGGTGTGTGCATCGCCGGGGCAGCACGCAAGGCCGCGTGCCTAGGCCGGTGCGCCCGCGCCCATAGAGGCAACCACCCCCTTTAAAGAGCAATATGTTTTAGAAAACTGAGGAGACATCACACATGCTCGAGGAGACATAATGGCAAATTTTAACCAGAGTTTATTTTAGTCCCGCGGCAGACGCTTATAATAATTATACATGGCCAAGAAAAAAAGAAGAAAAATTTGGACGTTAAAATATTTATTTTTATTTATTTACTAGAAAAATAGGGGAAAATAGGGAAAATAGGAGAAAATAGTAAAATATTTAAAATTCATTTTCACATGGGAAAAATATTTGGGACCAGAATCACCGACTGAAGTGGAGGAAATATTTTTATTTTAATTTATTTACTGAAAAATAGGCGAAAAATAGGTGAAAAACAGGGAAAATAGGGGAAAATAGGGGGGAAAAGAATTCCTGATTTAAGATTTGACTAATGGAATGCAATATTTTACTATAAAATATTAATATTCGATAATATTTAAATGAAAAATGATAATTTTAAATTTTTTTCTAAAAATATAGGAACATAGGGGAAAACATGGGAAAAGGTATTGAAAAAACATTTTTGGTCATGAGAATGATATTTTGAACAATGAACGAGAAGAGTAATGGAATAGAAACGAAAGCATGGTTGTGGAAGCGATTAAGGCATAAAAGTGAAGCCACCAATACTGTCGGTGCAATGGCACGGAGGACAACAAGGGTCGTGGCACCATCAATATTGCCGAGGCACCTATCAATATTGCAAATTACATTTCTTGGCACGATGGAACTGCCACGTGGCGTGGCAAAGCACTCTCAGCCGAGGCACCGCGGTGTCGCGGCACGGCACGCACGCTACCTGGGGTGGCGAGGCCCCTATGTTCAGGGCATGGCATGGCACTAAAAAGCCGAGGCCCCGTGTGCTCCAGCATGACAAAGCGCTAGACCGAGGCCATATGTCTAGGCATGGCATAGCACTAGGCCGAGGACCCGTGTGTCTATGCATAGCATGCCATAGCACTAGGCGCCGAGGCCTCGTGTGTCTAGGCACGGCATGCCATTAGCCCGAGCCCCGAGGTCTCATAGGCGAGGCATGGCATGCCATAAGACTCAGCCCGAGGCCCCGAGGCCCCGTGTGTTCCAGGGCATGGCATGCCATAAAGACTACCCCCGAGGCGCCTGAGGCCCCCGCGGTGTCTGGGGGTGCACTTAAGATGCCATAGCATTCACTCGAGGTCCCGTGCCCCGTGTGTCTAGGCATGGAATGCCATAGCATCACTCGAGGCCCCGTGTAGGCCGCAGCATGGCATGCCATAGCACTAGCCCGAGGCCCCGAGGCCGGGAGGCCCCGCGGTGTCTAGGCATGGCATGCCATAAAGACTAGGGCGCCGGAGGCCCCGCAGGTTCAGCATGGCATGCCATAGCACTAGCCCGAGGCCCGAGGCTCGGCGCCTCGCGGTGTCTAAAAATGGCATGCCATAGCACTAGGCGCGGGAGGCCCTCGCGTGTTCAGGGCATGGCATGCCATAGCACTAGCCCGAGGCCCTCGCGGCCCAGCATGGCATGCCATAGCACTAGCACGAGGCCCCGTGTGTCTAGGCATTACATGCCATGCTGACGCTCAGCCCGCCGAGGCCCTCGTGTGTCTAGGCATGGCATGCCATAGCAGTCTGAGCGGAGGCCCGCGGTGTTCAGCATGGCATGCCATAGCCCTAGGCGCGAGGCACGGTGTGTATAGGCATGGCATGGCATGGCATGGCGAGATAGTAAAGACTAGGCCGAGGCCCCGTGTGTCTCAGCATGGCATGCCATAGCACTACCGAGGCCCCGTGTGCTCCAGGGCATGGCATGCCATAGCACTAGCGCCGAGGCATCGCGTGCTCCAGCATGCATGGCATGGCATAGCACTAGCCCGAGGCCCCAGGCGCGGAGGCGCTGAGGTCTGCGAGGCCCCCGTGGTAAATCTAGGCATGGTATGCCATAAAGACTAAAGCGAGGCCCCAGGCGCAGGCATGGCATGCCATAGCACCAGCCCGGTGGGTCCCGTGTGTCAGGCATGGCATGCCATAGCATTAGGCGCGAGGCCCCGTGTGTCTAGGCACATGCGCAGAAACAGCGCGGAGGCCCCAGGTGTCTAGGCATGGCATGCCATAAGATTTCAAATTTCGAGGCCCCCGTGTGTCTAGGCATGGCATGCCATAAGATAGGCGAGGCTCCCCGTGGTGTCTAGCATGGTACGCCATAGCAATTAGGCCGAGGCATCGTGTGCCTAGGCATGGTATGCCATAGCATCAGCGGAGGTCTGCGGTGTTCAGGGGCACAGATGCTACAGCACTAGCCCGAGGCCCCGTGTGTCTAGGCATGGCATGCCATAGCATTAGGCGCGGAGGCCTCGTGTGTCTAGGCATGGCATGCCATAGCACTAGGCCGAGGCATCGTGGTGTTCCAGGCATGGCATGCCATAGCACTAGCTCAGAGGTCCCGTAGAACAGGCATGGCATGCCATAGCACTAGCCCGAGGCCCCGTGTCTAGGGCATGGCATGCCATAAAGAATAGCGCCGAGGCCCCGCGGTGTCTAGGCATGGCATGCCATAAGCACTACAGCGCCGAGGCATCGTGGTGTCTAGGCATGGCATGGCATGGCATAGCATGGCATAGCACTAGGCCGAGGCCCCGTGTCTAGGTACGGTACAAAGACTAGCCGATGCCCCGTGTGTCTAGGCATGGCATGCCATAGCACTAGACCGAGGCACCGTGTCTAGGCATGGAATGGCACATTCATGATAGAAATAAACCTCAACCCTAAAAAAACAATGTTTTTTAAACTAGGGCGAGTTTAATCTAGGCATGGCATGGCATGGCATGGCACTAGGCCGGTGGGCACCCGCTGCTGCATGCACTAGGCCAATCACCGCGGTCTAGGCATGTCATGGCACAAGGCCGAGGCACCGCCAATCGCAGTCGAGGCATGCCGCGCACCAGCCGCGCCACCGCGCTCTTCCAGGCAAGCACTCGGGCCGAGGCAATCGTCTTTAGAGGCATGCACTAGGTCGACCATCGTGCCTAGGCATGCCAATGCAGACTACAAATGAATCACCGTGCCTAGGCATGCCACGGCACTAGCCGGGAGCACCACCGCGCTGAGCAAGCACCGGGCCGAATCACCTGCCTAGGCATGCCACACACTAGGTCGAATCACCTGTCGCTCAGGCATGCCATGACACTAGGGCCGAATCACCTTGCCTAGGCATGCCATGACATTCAGTCAATCACCTTGCCCAGTACGCCATGGCACTGGGTCGAATCACCGTGCCTAGTACGTCATGGCACTAAAGCCGAGGAATCGCGCTTGTGCAAGCACCGCCGGCGCACCGTGCCCGTGCCATGACATTACCAGTCAATGCTTGCCTAGGCATGTCATGGCACTATCGAGGCACGCGCTCCATGCCATGGCACTAGGTCGGCGCATCGTGCGGCCCATGCCAAGGCACTAAAGTCGCAGGCACCGCGCCCATGCCATGGCACTAGACCGGTAAGTAATCGTGTCTGTGCCATGGCACTAGGTCGAGGCACCGCGCCTTGGCATGTCATGGCACTAGGCCGCAGGCAATCGCGCCAGCGTACACCTGCACCAGGCCCAGGCACCATGGTACGTCACTAGGCCATGGCACCGCCTGTGCAAGGCACTAAAGCGTGGGAACCCGGCCCAGTACGTCACGCACCAGGCCAAGGCACCGCGGTCTATTCATGGCATGGCACTAGGTCGTAGGCACCGTGTTTAGGCAAGCACTAGGCCGAATCACCGCGCTCCGTGCACGCCAGCGGCACTGGGGCTCCAGCAACGCGGCCCAGCATGTCACGGCACTAGCCCAGCAATCGCGGCCCGTGCATGTCACGCACTGGGGCTCCGTGCATCGTGCCTAGGCAAGCACAAGGCGGAATCACCGTGCCTAGGCATGCGTCATGGCACTAGGCCCAAAGGCCAGGCCTTGTAGAGCACAAGGCCGAATCAACGCGGCTCAAACGCATGTCATGGCATCAGCCGAGGCGCCGCGCGGCCTAGCATGAGCCATGGTACCAGGGCCTCGAGGCACGCCCAGGCATTGTGTCATGGCACTGTGCCGAGGCACTGCGTTCGGGCAAGCACTCGCCGAGGCACGTGCCTAGGCAAGCACTTTGGTCGAGGCATTGTGCCTAGGCAGCACTTCGGGTCGGAGAAGATCGTGCCTGCAAAGCACTCGTCGCAGGCATCGCGCCTAGGCAAGCACTTCGCCGAGGCATCGCGGCCTAGGCAAGCACTAAAGTCGACGACCGTGCCTAGGCATGTCATGGCACTTAGGGTCGT
This sequence comes from Tetrastigma voinierianum, assembly GCA_016808115.1. Taxonomy (NCBI): domain Eukaryota; kingdom Viridiplantae; phylum Streptophyta; class Magnoliopsida; order Vitales; family Vitaceae; genus Tetrastigma; species Tetrastigma voinierianum. Next base: position 51,728 of record JAEQBH010003466.1, on the reverse strand, counting down.
AATCATCGCGGCCTAGGCATGGCACTAAAGTTTAATCACCGCGCTCAGCATGGCACTAAAGCCGAATCGACCGCGCTCAGCATGCCATGGCATTCAAAGCCTAGGTCGGCGCGGGCACCGCGACTGCATGTCACGCATCTGTGCCGAGGCACGCTCTGCTCAGGGCACGACCCTAGGCGGGGGTACAAGGATTCAGGCATGCCATGGCACTGGGGGGCCGAGGGCACCGTGGTCTGGGCATGGCCTAGCTTAGCGACGGAGGCAAAGATGTAATATCACGGGGTGGGTAAGCAAAGATGTAATGGCATGGTCTAGCACAAGACACCACACCATGCCTCGGAACGGTCTACCACGTGATCGAGGCAACATGTCTACGAATGGACGCAAGCACGACCGAGGCACCATGGCATAGCCCGGGTGCAAGCGCAGTCGCTCCAACCGAATTCTTGCCTTGGATTTGAGCAAGGCAATCGTCACCCACCGCTTCTCATTCGCTTAGCTTTTTATTCCATACGCATGTTTATCCGTCGACCGAAGATTTGTTCAATCCATTATGGGCTTCCTGCAACTCACCTCGTAACGCCCGGTAACCTCTCGTCGGAGGGACGAAAAGGAAACGCGGTAATTCTGCCTGGCGGGGAGGGACGAATCTGGTTACATAGGTTGAATTCGGGCGGATCGTGAAGTGCCAGCGCCACTCTGCCACTTACAATACCCCGCCGCGTATTTAAGTCGCTCCGCAGCGATTCTACCCGCCGTCTGGCCGCACACAGCCAAGGCGCCCACACTAGCTATCCACCGCGAGACCTCGACCATGATCACGGCCTCGAGGCCGAGGGCCCCATCGAGGGCCTGAGACCTGGGCGACGGCACGCAATGCGAGTCCTGATTCGACTCAGAGGCGTTCACCATAATCCAACAAGATTCCGCAGCTTCTCACGCCACCGGCTTTCAACCAAGCCGATGACCACCGGCGGCGAATCAACGGCCTCTCGTACCAGTTGAATTACTATCACATTAATCGTCATCGCAGGGTAAAACTAACTCGTTTCACGACTGCCTAAAACCCAAATTTCACGCTCCCTGGTCAGGGTGAACAATCCAACACTTGGTGAATTTCCGCTTCACAATGATAGGAAGAGCCGACATCGAAGGATCAAAAGCAACGCCGCTTATGAACGCCGTCGCCATAAGCCGCTTATCCTCGGTGGGTAACTTTTCTCGACACTTAGCTTCAAATTCAAGGTCTAAAGGATCGATAGGCCACGCCACGGTCAGAGCCGTGATCGAAATCGAATCAAACGAAAGCTTTTAATTCTCGTTCCACACGATTGCTCGCGAGCCTATCTGCAGACACCCGCGCATTCTTTAAATGATGCCGCCCCACCAAACTCCCCACCCGACAATGTCTTCCGCTTCGAGACTGGACGCGCCGAGCGCGCCCTCAAACTGCGCGAGGATGTTCCCGCTCCGATTCACTTTAATAAGTAAAATAACGTTAAAAGTAGTGGTATTTCACTTTCACGCTTCCATCCACTTATCCCCATACACCTCTCAAGTCATTTCACAAAGCTCCACCAGTCAAGCCTACCAGGTCTTCTTTCCTCACGATTCGCCAAGCCCGCTCCTCGGGCCGTGGGTTTCGCCGGATAGTAGACGGCGGGATGGAATCTCGCATCCATCCACGCACAGTCACTAATTGTGACGACGAGCATTCGCTACCTTTAAGAGAGTCATAGTTACCCCGCCGCTTACCCTGGTCAATTTCCTTCACTCACATCCGTGCACCGCGTAAATCACACATGCTGAGTGCATCCGCAGGGATCCGCCTAATGCGTTTTGTTTTAATTAAACAACGGACCCCCTTGTCCGCACTCAGTTCCCGAGTCGACCGTTCGACGCCGGAAGGCCCCCGAGGGAGCCGCTCCTACCGTCTCTCGGCCAGCACGCTACACCCGCTCTCGCGGAGCAAATGGCGCCCAATCGACAGCCGACGGTTCGGACTGGACCCCGTGGCTCCCTCGAGCCAACTTTTTCCGAGGTTACTGATCCATTTGGCCGACTTCCTCGCTTACATTGTTCCATCGACCGAGGTCGCTCACCTTGAGACCTGATGCGGTTATGAGTACGACCGGCCGCGGAGGCACTCGGGTCCTCCGGGATTTCATGGGCCGTCGAGGGCGCACCGACACCACGACGCGGCGGCGCTCTTCCAGCTCATTGACCCTACCTCCTACCGAGCCGCTTTCCAGGCACAAGAACAAAAGATAACTTTTCCGAGGCCCTCGACGACGCTCTCCGACCCTGTCCTGCCGCCACCACGACGTTCCTGCTCGTGAATGCTAACCCGATTCCTTTCGATGCTCGCGCAGGCGCGCACGCCATCTGGACGGCCTCCCCGCCTCTGGGGATCGACTAACCCATGTGCAAGTGCCGCCTCACATGGAACCTTTCCCCTTCTACTTCTTCAAAGTTCTCATTTGAATATTTGCTACTACCACCAAGATCCGTTGACCGACGGTCGTCCGCCGGTCGCGCCCTGTAGTTTTATATGACCGCGCCTCCCACCATCGAGGCCCCGGCCCTTGCCTCGACGGCCGGCATAGCTCAAGGCTTCAAATACATCCATTTTCTAAGCATGGATTCTGCAGTGAGTCGTTACACACTTCTTAGCTGATTCGACTTCCATGACCACCGTCCTGGTTGTCTTAATCGACTAACACCTTTCATGGGTTCCAGGTTAGCGCGCAGCCAGGGCAATCGTAACCCGGGCTCCTGCTCATCCCGCATCGCCAGCTTCGTTTACCAAAAATGGCCCACTTGGAGTTTCGATTCCGTGGCCCTACTTCAACGGAGCAGCCGTGTCAGCCCTACCTATTTAAAGTTTGAGAATAGGCCGAGGGCGCTATGCCCGATGCCTCTAATCATTGGCTTTACTCCGATGAACTCGCCTCGCGGCCCAAATTTATCCCGAGGGAAACCGGAGTGAACCAATTTACTAGATGGTTCGATTAGTCTTCGCCCTATACCCAAGTCGATCGAACGATTTGCACGTCAAGATCGCCGCGGCCTCCACCGAGTTCTCTCGGCTTCGCCCGCTCGTGCATAGTTCACCATCGGTCCCGACACAGCATGTTCTCACCGAACCCTTCTCGAAGACAAGGCCTGGGCCGACGGCACCCCTCGAGGGGGATCCCGCCGATCACCTTCCACGCCCACGTTTACTTCAAATTAGCTGACTCGCACACATGTCGACTTGGTCCGTGTTTCAAGATCGGTCGAATCAAATCACACGACGCCATGAGCGCACAGCCGGGCACGCCCGGAGGGCGGCGCCGCATTCCACGATCGAGGCGACGACGCCTCCACTCCGTATGACTACAACCCGGCCGTCGCGCTCTAAAATCATAGGCCGGTCTCATACTCGAAAGTCGATCGGGCGGACCGGCGACGCCGCTCCACATCCGACACCGAGGCGCATCGCCACCCATCCGCCCTCCGCAATTTCAAGCACTCTTGACTCCTTTTCAAAGTCCTTTCATCTTTTCCCCTCACGGCATTTTTGTTTCGCCATATCTACCGCCTCGCATATTTAGCCTTTGGACGGAATTTAATGGGCCTCGACGGGGGCCGATCCCAAACAACCCGACTCGCCGACAAATACCGCGGAGCGACTGTGGTCCGGCACGACTGTGGCTCTCACTCCTCTCCCAGGCCGCCTCCAGGGATCCCAGTCCCACCCGCCTCGCGAGGACGCTCCGTACTACAATTCGACGGCTGGACCGCCTCCCGACTCTCGTCGGGCTTTTCCCTGCCTCGTCGTTACTAAGGGAATCCTCAGAAGTTTCTTTCCCTCCGCTTTATTGATATGCTTAAACCGCCGGGCGTTCCCGCCGACCTGGTCGCCGTCGAGGTTCCTCGGCCTGTGGTGCCCCCGTCGCGGCGCCGCGCCCCGACATGGAGATTCTCCTCCTTCCTCCGGGAGGGAAAGGATCAGGGGTCTGCTTCTCTCTTCAAACCAATCGTCACGAGGCGTGCATCGCCGCTGGACAGATTTAACCAACCACTCGGGACGCGATGTTCCATGGAGGCCAATGTCCGCCCCAACTCCAGGCCCCTTACTCGGCGGAAAGGGTGGAGGGGGCGACGTGTGCGTGACGCCCAAAGTGTGCGTGCCCTCGACCTAATGGCTGGTCGCGCAACTCGCTCAAAGACTCGATGATTCACTTCGGATTCTCGTAATTCACACCAAGTATCAGATTTTGCTACGCTTCATCGATGCGAGCCTAGATATCCGTTGCCGAGAGTCGTTTTTATGAGTTAAACGACCACGCCTTCCCGCGCACCCGTGACCGGGGCGACGGATGGCGCTGCTGCTAGATTGCCCTCGGGCGTTTCCACGGTTCGTTGTTGGATCTGGGAAGGTCCCCTAAGACACCCCATGCACTCCGGGCAAAGGGAAAGGGCTCGCGAGCCCACCGATCCATCGAGTGGAGTGGAGGGCTCACGCCCGCCCGCCTCTCGACGTTGTTAAACAACGTGTTCACGGTCGCTTCTGGCCGATCTGGTTCGACAATGATCCTTCCGCAGGTTCACCTACGGAAACCTTGTTACGACTTCTCCTTCCTCTAAATGATAAGGTTCGCGGGACTTCGCGACGTCATAGCGCGAACCGCTTCACGCCGCGATCCGAACACTCCCCACCCACCATTCAATTCCAGAGAGCGACGCTGTGTACAGCGGCAGGATCGTGAAGTCAACGCCACGATGACTCGCATTGCGGTTCCCTGAAGACCACCGTAATGATCTATCCCCATCACGATGAAATTTCAAAGACATCCGGCCCGGTCGGCCAAGGCTATAGACTCGTTGAATACATCAAGGTAGCGTGCGCCCCGTAACATCTAAGGGCATCACAGACTGCTATCGCTCACAACTTCCTCGCCTGCTCGCTCATAGTCCCCCTAAGAAGCCGGGTCGCGGAGGATCACCTTCGCATAGCTAGTTAAGAAGCCGAGGTCTCGTCGTTAACGGAATTAACCTGCATAAATCGCCTCCACCAACTAAGAACGGCTACGCACCACCACCCCATAGAATCAAGAAAGAGCTCTCGCCTCCGTCAATCCTTACTATGTCCTGACTGTAAGTTTCCTGTTTGAGTCAAATTAAGCCGTTGTGCTCCACTCTCGTGGTGCCCTTCCACACCTTTAAGTTTCAGCCTTGCACCATACTCCCGAACTCCAAAACTTTGATTACACAGCTGAGTCCCAGCACATCCGCCGATCCCCGGCTCCATCGCTGCATGGCCGAGACTGGGGACGGTATCTGATCGTCTTCGAGCCCCCAACTTTCGTTCTTGATTAATGAAAACATCCTTGGCAAATGCTGCAGCTTGTCTGCCTTTTCATAAATCCAAGAATTTCACCTCCGACTATGAAATACGAATGCCCCGACCGGTCCCTCGTTAATCATTACTCCGATCCCGGGTGCCAACACAATAGACTGAAATCCCATGATGTTATCCCATGCTAATGTATCCATAGCGTAGCTGCTTCAGCACCTAATTTCTTCAGCAACAAAGACCGAGGCACGCATCCGGGCCGCTTAAGACCGGGAGCGCATCGGCCAGGAAGGGACAAGAGGACCGTGGCGGCACACCGTAAGGCGACCGACCGACCCATCCCCAAAGTCCAACTACGAGCTTTTTAACTCCGCAACAACTTAAATATACGCTATTGAGCCGGAATTACCATGCATCAGCCGCACCGTAATTTGCCTCCAATGGATCCTCGTTAAGGGATTTAGATTGTACTCATTCCAATTACTGCACTCAAAGAGCCCGCATTGTTATTTATCGTCACTACCGTGTCGATTTGCACGGCGCGCCACGCTTTCCTGATGTAGCCAAGCCGCTCCCTCTCCGGAATCGAACCCTAATTGGCCACCCGTCAATACCATGGTAGGCCACTATCCTACCATCGAAAGTTGATGCGGCGTATATTTGAATGATGCGTCGCCGCAAGACGATGGCCGCGGCGATCCGTCGAGTTATCATGAATCATCGCAGCAACCGCATAGCCCGTCGACCTTTTATCTAATAAATGCATCCTTCAGGTCGGGCTTGTTGCACGATAGCTCTAGAATTACTACTTATCCGAGTAGCAAGTACCATCAAACAAACTATAATCGATTTAACGGTTATCTCGCAGCTTCACAAATCAATTAGTTCATACTTACACACGCATGGCTTAATCTCGGTGACAAGCATATGACCATCGGGCAGATCAACCGTAGCATTCTTGTGCAACGTCGAACCGCATGCACCTACCCTTAGACCACAATGCGCTCCGGAGGGCAAAGGTAGCCGATCGTCAGACATACGCTGTCTAGCGATGAACGCTTAAGCTCCTGGGCAATAGTGTGATCTTTGTGATCCCATGCCCGTGTTAAGGTTCCGTATCCGAGAGCACGAGCCATCATCATGGCCCATTAGAAACCCTTCGCATGGTCACACGCGTGGGGAGTACATGGAGCACGATGATCGCCAGGTAAGGTCCACTCGCCCCATGAGCGCAGCTAGATGGAGAAAGGCAACATTCGAGAGAAAATTCCATCGATCGGGAAGGCAACACAGAACCATTATCGGGCTGATGCCCAAGGCTTCATCTGCCGCTGTAGCCTAGAATGAGGAGGGACGTGGGGCAATAGTTCGTTGCACAGCAAGGAGCCACCAACCCACATTACCTAAACACCACTCACACGCCAACAGTTGACTTCAAGATGCACCACACAATCGAACCGTGACTATTTGGGAGTCAGTTCTAAGAAGCACACCTGAAGCTGAATGTCGATGCTCAGAGTACCATCAGAGGCATGAGAAGAATGATAACACTATTTCCAAGACCGAATAGTTGGTCAAGCAACAAGACAAGCCTAGGACAAAGAAGATTGCAAGCCTGGGGCGTGCCCAAGCCACCAAGTCTAGGCAATGAACTACGCCGAGGCACCGTGGTTCAGTACGGCATGGTACTAGGCCGAGGCACCATGTCTAGGCATGCACCGCCAAGGCACCGCGCCTGGGCATGTCATGACACTAGTCCCGTGCACCGTGCTTAGCAAGGCACTAGGAGAGGAACCGTGCCTAGGCAAGGCACACTAAGCCAAGGAACCTGCCTCCAGCAAGGCACTAAGCCAAGGAACCTTGCCTAGGCAAGGCACTAAGCCAAGGAACCTTGCCTAGGCAAGGCACTAAACCGAGGAACCACACCTAGGCATGGCACTAGCACCATGCCTAGGCATGCACTAGGCCGAGGCTTCATGCCTAGGCATGCACTAGGACAAGGCACCGTGCCTAGCCAAGGCACTAAGCGGAGGCACCATGGCTAGGGAACGAGAGGCATGCTTGCAATGTGGGGGGAACATCCGTCTATAGGCTTGGGAGGCCAAGGGCAGTATGGCGTCTTAGGGCAACGAGTCGACAAAGACTCCGCATGGGAGAGCTAGCACCCGGATCATTGTCTACCGCGGTGCACCTGGATGTCGAGGACTCGGGGGTGGAATATGAGACGCCCCATGCCACAAGTGGTACGGGTGTGCACGCCAGGCGCGACGCAAGGCAGCATGCCCAGGCCATGGCACCATGCCTAAGCAAGGCACTAAGCCGAGGCACCATGCCTAGGCATGCACTAGCCACGGCGGCATCGCGCCAGGCATGCATCAGGTGAAGGCACCTGCCTAGCGCGTACCAGCGGCGGCACCACGGCTAGGCATGCACTAAACGGAGGCACCGCCGTGCCTAGGCAAAAGCCCCGTGCCTAGGCATGAACTAGGCCAAAGCACCGTGACTAGGCCATGCACTAGGCCGAGGCACCCTGTCTAGGCATGCACTAGGCCGAGGCACCCTGTCTAGGCATGCACTAGGCCGAGGCACCCTGTCGAGGCATGCACTAGGCCGAGGCACCCTGTCGAGGCATGCACTAGGCCGAGGCACCATGCCCAGGCGCACTAGGCCGAGGCACCCTGTCGAGGCATGCACTAGGCCGAGGCACCATGCCCAGGCAAGGCACTAGGCCGAGGCACTTCGTCGGCGCATGCACTAGGCCGAGGCACTGCCTAGGCATGCATTCAGGTCGAGGCACTCGTGCCAGGCATGCACTAGGCCAAGGCACCCTGTCGAGGCATGCACTAGGCTGAGGCACCATGCCCAGGCAAGGCACTAGGCCAAGGCACCCTGTCTAGGCATGCACTAGGCCGAGGCACCCTGTCGAGGCATGCACTAGGCCAAGGCACCCTGTCGAGGCATGCACTAGGCTGAGGCACCATGCCCAGGCAAGGCACTAGGCCAAGGCACCCTGTCTAGGCATGCACTAGCCGCGCACCCCGCTGAGGCATGCACTGGAAGGCCGAGTGCACCATGCCCGTGCAAGCGCGGTGAGCAAATCGAGGCACCGCGGCTCAGGCAAGGTACTAGCCAGCGCACCATGCCCAAGCAAGGTACTAGGTCGAGGCACCATGTTCAGGGCAAGGCATCAGGCCGAGGCACCATGTTCAGCAAGGTACTCAGGCCAAGGCACCATGTCTAGGCAAGGTACTAGTCCGAGGCACCCTGTCTAGGCATGCACTAGGCCGAGGCACCGTGTCTAGGCAAGGTACTAGGCCGAGGCACCATGCCCAGGCAAGGTACTAGGCACTGTGCCTAGGGGAGGCATGCACAAAGTGAGGCAACGTGGGAACGAGGGCATGCCTTCGCCACAACGTGGGGGCAAACGGGGGGAACGAGGCATGCTTGCAACGTGGGGAACGCCCGTCCATAGGGTTTGGGCGGCCAGTGGGCAAGCAGCATGGCATCTTAGGCAACGAATGGCAACGATTGCGTGGGAGAGCAAGCAATCCGGTCACTGGTTTCAAATTTCACCCAAGAATCTGGATGTCGAGGGCTTGTGGGTGGCATATGAGCACGCCCATGCCACGAGTGGCATGGGTGTGTGCACGCCGGGGGCAGCACGCAAGGCTGCGTGCCTAGGCCGGGTGCGCTGCCAAGCCCATAGAGGCAACCACCCCTCCCTTAAAGAGCAATATAAGCCTTTTTAGAAAAAATCCGGGAGTGAGACATCACATGCATGCTCGGGAGGAGACATAATGGCAAATTTTAACCAGGAAAGCGATTTTAGTCCTCATGGTGCATTCGCTTTATAATAATTATACATGGCCAAGAAAAAAGAAGAAAAATTTGGACGTTAAAATATTTATTTTTATTTATTTACTAGGAAAATAGGGAAAATAGGGAAAATAGGAGAAAAGAATATTTTTAAAATTCATTTTTCAATATGGGAAAATATTTCGGGACCAGAATTGATCGATTTGAAGTGGAGGAAATATTTTATTTTAATTTATTTACTGAAAAATAAAGTAAAATAAAGTAAATGCGAAAAATAGTAAAATAAGTAAATAAGTGAAAAGAATTGATTTAAGATTTGATCATCGAATGCAATATTTTACTATAAATATTAATATTGATAATATTTAAAATGAAAAAGTGATAATTTTAAAATTTTTTTCTCTAAAAATATAGGAATATAGGGAAAACATGGGAAAAGGTATTGAAAACATTTTTTGTCATGAGAATGATATTTTGAACAAATGAACGGCGAAGAAACAATGGAATAGAAACGAGCATGGTTAGGGAAGCGATAAGGCATAGGTGCGAAAGCCACCAATATTGCTCTGGGTGCAATGGCATGCAGGACAACAAGGGTCAGGGCACCACCAATATTGCCGGAGGCAATTCCATCAATATTGCAAAATTACATTTTTCGCACGATGGACCGTTACCGTGGCGTGGCAAAGCACCAGTCGAGGCACTGCGGTGTCGGCATGGCATGCAATAGCACTAGCGAGGTCCCGCGGTTCAGGCATGGCATGGCACTAGGTGCCGAGGCCCCGTGTGTCTAGGCATGACAAAGCGCTGTAATCGGCGGCCATATGTCTAGGCATGGCATAGCACTGTGCCGAGGACCCGTGTGTCTATGCACAAGATGCCATAGCACTAGCCCGAGGCCCCGTGTGGCTAGGCATGGCATGCCATACATTCAGCCCGAGGTCCCGAGGCCCCGTGTGCCTAGGCATGGCATGCCATAGCACTAGCCCGAGTCCCGAGGCCCTCAGGTCTAGGCATGGCATGCCATAAAGACTACCCCGAGGCCGAGGGCCCAGGCGTTTAGGCATGGCATGCCATAGCACTAGCCCGAGTCCTGAGGCCCGTGTGCCCAGCACGTGAATGCCAGTACTAGCCCGAGGCCCCGTGTGTTCAGCATGGCATGCCATAGCACTACTCGAGGCCCCGAGGCTCTGAGGTCTCAGGTGTTCAGGGCATGGCATGCCATAGCACTAGGCGCTGAGGCCCTGCGGTGTCTGTGCATGGCATGCTTACAAGACTAGCCCGAGGCCCCGAGGCTCCTGAGGCCCCGTGTCTAGGCATGGCATGCCAGCACTCAGGCGCGGAGGCCCCGTGTCTAGGCATGGCATGCCATAGCACTAGCCCGAGGCCCCAGAGCAGGGCATGGCACAGCACTAGCACGAGGCCCCTGCGGTGTTCAGCATGGCATGCCATAAAGACTCAGCCCGAGGCCTCAGGTGTCTAGCATGGCATGCCATGCACTAGCGCCGGAGGCCCGTGTGTCTAGGGCATGGCATGCCATAGCCCTAGGCGCCGAGGCATCGTGTGTATAGGCATGGCATGGCATGGCATGGCATGGTGATAGCACCTAGGGTCAGCAACACATAAGACTATACTGAGAGGCCCAGTGTGTCCAGAGGTACGGCACGCCATAGCACCAGCGCCGAGGCATCGTGGTGTCCAGGGCATGGCATGGCATGGCATAAAGACTAGCCCGAGGCCCCGAGGCCGGAGGCGAGGCCCCGCGAGGCCCCTGTGTCTAGGCATGGCATGCCATAGCACTAGGGCGAGGCCCCGTGTCTAGGCATGGCATGCCATAGCACTAGCCCGAGGCCCCGTGTTTCAGGCATGGTACGCCATAAAGATTAGGCGGAGGCCCCGTGTGTGTCTCAGGGCATGGCATGCCATAGCACTAGGTGCGCCGAGCCCAGTGGTGTCTAGGCATGGCATGCCATAGCACTAGCCCGGTGGCCCCGTGTGTCTAGGCATGGCATGCCATAGCATTAGGCGCTGAGGTCCCGTGTTCAGATGGCATGCCATAGCACTAAAGCGCCGAGGCATCGTGTGTCTAGGCATGGCATGCCATAGCACTACAGGCGCGAGGCCCCGTGTGTTCAGGGCATGGCATGCCAGCAGCACCAGCCCGAGGCCCCGTGGTGTTCAGGCATGGCATGCCATAGCACAGCGCGAGGCCCCGTGTGCCCAGCATGGCATGCCATAGCACTAGGCGCCGAGGCATCGTGTGTCTAGGCATGGCATGCCATAGCACCAGGGCGAGGCCCCAGTGTCTAGGCATGGCACGCCATAGCACTCCAGCCCGAGGCCCCGTGTGCCCAGGGCATGGCATGCCATAGCACAGGCGCCGAGGCCCCGTGTGCCCAGCATGGCATGCCATAGCACCAGCGCCGAGGCATCAGGTGTCTAGGCATGGCATGGCATGGCATAGCATGGCATAGCACTAGCCGAGGCCCCGTGTGGCCCAGGAGGCCGAATCAATCGCGCCTAGGCATGTCACGGCACTAGTCGAGGCAATCTGGGGCCATATTTAAGCACCGCCGCGGCAGGGGCATCGCGCCTGTACAAAGACATCAAGTTTAATCAATTGGCTTCAGCATGCCATGGCACTAGTCAATCACCGCGTCTAGCATGTCATGGCACTTAGGCCAGGCACCGTGGTTTCAGGCAAGACCGTTTGAGACGCGCGCCGTTGTTTTAACACTGAACGTCAATGTCGCTTCAGCATGTCAAGACTTCAGCACTGGCGTCGAGGCAATCGCGCTCCATGCCATGGCACTAGACCAGTATCGCGCCCGTGCCATGCACTAGGCCGCGCACCGTAGTCTTTCTGGCATGTCAGCGGCACTAGGTCGGCGGGCATCGCGCCGGGCGTACACCGTGACCAGTCAGGCACCGTAGTACCGCATGTCATCAAAGCGCGGCACCGTCAGCAAGGCACTAGTAAACTCTGCCAGGCATGTCATGGCACTAGGGCCACCAAGGCACCGCGTGCCTTGGTACGTCAAGGAGCACCAGCCCGTGCACCGTGTTTGCGCACCGGGGTCGGCGCACCGCGGCTTAGGCAAGCACTCAGTCAATCACCGCCTAGCATGTCACGGCACTAGTTCGTGCACCGTGGCTTAGTGCCACCGTTTGAGGCACCGCAAGGCTGCAGCGCCACCAGGTTGAGAACCAACGCGCCTAGGGTACGTCATGTGCGTCGCGCCTGTGCGACCGCGCTTCAGTAACGCCCGTGCATGTCACGGCACTAAATCCGAGGCAATCGTGCCTGTGCATGCCATGGCACTAGGCCGGCGTTAATCGTGGCTCGTGCATGTCACGGCATCAGCCCAAAGTAACGCGCCTAGGCATGTCATGGCACTAGCCCAAAACGCGCTCAGTGCAAGCACGCTGACCACCGTGCCTAGCATGTCAGCGGCACTAGCCCAGCGCCAGGCCCAGGCGCGCCAAGTCAATCACTGCGCCCAGCATGTCAGCGGCACAGTCGAGCACCGCCTAGCAATGTTCATGGCACTAGGTCGGCAAGATCGTGTCTCGGCAAGACTGCCAGGCACTGCCCAGCAAGCACCGGGTCGTGGTGCACCTCGCGCCCAGTAAGCACTCAGCGTCGAGGCACCGCTCAGGCAAGCACTAGGCCGACGCATCTGCCTGAAAATACGTCATGGCACTAGTCGAATCACCGCGCCTAGGCATGGCACTAGTCAATCAATGCGTTTCAAAGTACGCCATGGCATCAGTCTAGGCCTGCGCTCGACTAGGCATGTCACTAAGATTTGTGTGTCGAGGCACGTTCAGGCAACGACCTCAAAGTGGGCGCTGACTAGGCATGCCAGCGGCACTAGGGTCGAATCGTGTTCGCTAGTTTGGCCTAGCTTAGCAATTCAAAAAGGCTAAAGATGTAACATCATGGGGCGGGGAGGCAAAAGATGTAGTCGGCATGGTCAGCACAAGGATTGTTCACACCATGCCCTCGGAACGGCCCACCACGTGGATCGAAAGTAACAACATGTCTACGAATGGACGCGAAGCACGACCGAGGCACCATGGTACAGCCCGCGGTGTGCCGCAAGTCGCCGGTCTCGAATTCGGCCGTCGATTTCAGCGGCGCACCGCCACCCACCGCTTCTCATTTCATGAAGCTTTTTTATTCCATACGATGTTTTATCCGCTGACCTAAGACGGTTCTAATCCATTATAGCTTCCTGGCACACCCCTGCACGCCCAACTCACTGAGGGACGAAAAAGGGAAACGCCGTGGATCTGGGCTCGAGGTGAGGGTGAACCTGGTTTTGATGATGGTATCGAATCTCAGTGGATCGTGGCGTGCCAAGGCCACCGCCACTTACAACACCCCCGCCGCGACGGCCCGTCACCCCAAAGACTCCACCCTGGTCGCTTCATTTGACACGTTTCATGGCGGCTTCACCTGGGCTTATCCACCGCGAGGACTCACCAAGGACACGTGCCTCTGTTATCAGGGCCCTTACCGAGGGTCGGTAATCGGCGACATGACGTTGCTGCTTAGCCCGGGATTCCGACTTAGAGGCGTTTTACCATAATCCAAATGCGATCCAGAGCTTCGCGCCACCGGCTTTTCAAACCAAGCGCGATGAATCAATCAGTGCAACTCAACCGCCTCTCAGATTTCAGGCTTGAATTACTATCGCGATAATCGCCATCGCAGAAACTAACCTCGTCTCACGACTTCGCCTAAAACCCGTACCACGCTCCCCTATTGGTGGGTAAATCCAACACTTGGTGAATTTCGCTTCACAATGATAGGAAGAGCCGACATCGAAGGATCAAAAAGCAACTACGCTTATGAACGCCATTGGGTCGCGGCGCCGCTTATCCCCGTGGTAACTTTTCACACCTCTAGCTTCAAATTCAAGGTCTAAAGGATCGATAGGCCACGCTACTTCGCTCAGATTCAGACTGAAATCGACAAACGAGCTTATACCCTTTTGTTCCACACGATTTCGCTCGCCGAGCTCATCTTAGACACCGTTATCTTTACTCGTACGTGTCATCTACCTAAACTCCCCACTCCGACAATGTGTCTTCCGCTCGGATCGACGCTGAGCGCTTTAGTCCAAAGGAGGGATGCCCCCGCCTCCGATTCACGAATAAGTAAAATAACGCTAAAAGTAAAGGGTATTTCACTCGTCGCTCTGGCCCCACTTATCCTACACCTCCTCAAGCTTGCTCACAAAAACACTGAGCCAAGCCTGTCAGGTCTTCTTCTCACATTCTCAAGCCCGCTCTCACGTGGCTTCACTGATAGTAGACAGTATTGTATTGAATCTCAGGATCCATTCACGCTGGCTACCAATTAGATGATCGAGGCATTTGGCTACCTTAAGAGAGTCAGTAGTTACCTCGCACCGCGCCGTCAATTTCTTCACTTTGACATTCGGGAGCACTGGCAAATCACATTGGGCGTGAGCATCCGCAGGGACCCATTCCAATGCTTTGTTTTAATTAAATGGATTCCCCTTGTCCGCACGCTTCGAGTCGATCAAGTTCGACGCCGGCACCTCAGGGAGCCGTTTCAGTCTCGCTTCTCGGCTGGGCACGCAGATAATTCGCTTCCTTTCGCCGCGGAGCAAACAGCAACAATCGATACCGACGTTCGGATCGACCCCGTGCCCAAAATTTTCCGTGAGCTAACTTTTCCCGAAAGCGCGGATCCATTTTGCTTCACTCCTCGCCTACATTGGGTTCCATCGACCAGAGGTCGCTCACCTCGAGACCCGACAAGTATGAGTATGACCGGCGTGAGGCACTCGTCCTCCGATTTCATAGCCGCCGAGGGCGCACCTGAGCATCATCACTGCCGACGCGGCGGCGTTTCTTCCAGTCACTGACTTACCTCCGCCACGCTTCCGGTGGTGGGCAATAAGAACGTAAGATAACCTTCCCGAGGCCCCACGACGCCTCCCACTTTAACGCTGGCCGGGCCGCCGCCACGTCCTTGCTCGTGAATGTTAACCCGATTCCTTTCGATGCTCAGGCGCAGATATCTGACGCTTCCCCGCTCTAGGATCGACTAACCCATGTGCAAGGGGCCGCCTACATGGAACCCTTCCCCTCTCGGCCTTCAAAGTTCTCATTTGAATATTTGCTACTACCAACATTAAGATCCTTGACTGACGTCGCCTCCGCCGGCTCGCGCTCTCTGTGCTCTTATACACCGCGCCTCCTACCTATCGAGGTCGTCCTTCTTGCCTCACTCGCCGTATAGGTCGCAAGGCTTCAAATACCATCCATTTTCTGGCTAGTTGATTCGGGCAGTGAGTTGTTACACACTTTAGCGGATTTCACTCTACACCACCCACCGGCCCCGCCGCCTTAATCGACCAACACCCTTTCAGGAGCCCGGAATAATGGCAAGTAGTCAAGACAATGGAACCCGCCTCCGCCCATCCCGCACGTCGCCCGCTTACTTCAAAATGGCCTACTTGAGCTCGATTCCGCGGTCTCTACTAATGAGCACCGTGCCGTCCCACCCATTAAAGTTTGAGGTCAGGCCTGAGGCGCGGCGCCTCGATGCCCCGAATCACTGGCTTTGACCTGATAACCGCCCGCTGGCTCCAGCCATCCCGAGGAAACTCGAGGGGAACCGGGCCTACTAGATGGTTCGACAGTCTTTCGCCCCTATACCCAAGTCACAACCATTTGCACGTCAAGACGGGCCGCTGGCCTCCAAATTGAAGTTTCCTTCCGCTTCGCCTACTGTGCATAGTCTAATTGATCTCTTCGTCCCATTGCATGCTCCTCACTGAACCCTTCTCAAGACACATCTGGCCGACCGGTGCACCCTCGAGTGGGATCCCGCCGACTCGCCTACGCCTTTACGTTTACTTAACACGACTCGCACACATGTCGGGAATTTTGGTCCGCGCTTTCAAGACGGCCTGACCGGGGTCTACCGGGCCACGCCATGAGCGCACAGGGTCGGCACCGAGGGCGTGGCGCCGTGATTCCACGATCGAGGCGACGACGCTCACTGTATGACTACAACCCTGCCAGTCGCCGCCTAAACCGCGCTTCTGGCCCATACTCGAAGCCGACGGGCTGATCGCTGATCGCGCCCACATCCGACCGAGGCATCGCGCCGCCCCCATCCGTCTCCCGACAATTTCAAGCACTCTCGACTCTCTTTCAAAGTCCTTTCATCTTTCCTCGCGGTATCTTGCTCGCTATCGGTCTCTCGCCTGCATGAAGCCTCGACGGAATTTACCACCCGACGGTCAGATTCCCAACAACCCCGACTCGTCGATGCCCGTGGCGCGACAGGTCCGGCATCGACTGGCTCTCACTTTCTCCCGCGCCCTTCCAGGACTCGGTCTGGCCCTCGCCGAGGACGCTCCGTGACTACAATTGACTATGGACCGCCCGATTCTCGTGTCGGGCTTTTCCCTGCTCGTCACTGCTACTAAGGGAATCCTTGTGGGTTTCTTTCCTCCGCTTTATCGATATAAGCTTAAACTCGGGTGTCTCACCGACCTGGGTCAGCTGGCCGAGGTTCCTGGGCTCATGGTGCCCCGTCGCGGCCGCCGCGCCCGACATGGAGATTCTCCTCCTTCCTCCTCTGGACGAGGGGGAAAGGATCAGGGGTTCGTTTCAAACCACCGCTTGTCGAGGCGTGCATCGTCGCGGATGATTTTTAACCAACCACTTGACGCTGATGTTCCATGGAGGTTACCGTCCGCCTAACCCAGCCCCTTACTCACGGCGCTGAGGGGCGACGTGCGTGGACGCCCAGCGTGCTGCAATTCTCACCCACTGGCGCTTCTGCTAACTTTGTCTTTTTCTCAAAGACCTCGATGATCCACTTCGATTCCTCGCAATTCACACCAAGTATCGTGATTTTGCTACGCTCTTCATCGATGCAGAGCCTAGATATCCTTGTTTAGAGTCGCTTTTGCGGAGTTAAACGACCACGCCTTCCCGCGCACCCGCGGACCGGGCGACGGGATGGCGTTGTTTCGTTGTATTTTCCTGGGCGCTTCACGGGTTCGTTTGTCGATCTGGGAAGGTCTCTAAGAAGACACCCCACGACCCGGGCAGTGGAAAGACACCGCGAGGCCCACCGATCCATCGAGAGCGAGCTGAGGGCTCACGCCCGCTCCGCCTCGAACACGGGTTGTTAAACAACGGTTCACGGGTCGTCTCTATCGGATACAGTTCGACACGATCTTCCGCAGTTCACCTACTAAACCTTGTTACTTACTTCTTCCCCAAATGATAAGGTTCAGCGGACTTCGCGACGTCGCGTTAGCGGCGAACCGCTTCACGTCGCTGATCCGAACACTTCAATCGACCATTCAATCGTAGGGAGCGACGCTGCGGTGTACAAAGGGCGTGGATCGTAGTCAACGAATGATGACTCGCTGCTATCAGAATTCGTCACACTACCAATCGCAGAATGATCTATCCCCATCACGAATAAATTTCAAGATTACCCGCCTGTCGGCCAAGGCTATAGACTCGTTGAATACATCGCTGTAGATGTATGCCCGTAACATCTAAGGGCATCACAGACTGTTATCGCTCTGAACTCGCCTGCGCCGCCATGCACCTCCCTCTAAGAAGCCGGGCCATGCGAGGGATCACCGTGATAGCTAGTTAGCAAGCCGAGGTCTCGCTTCAACGGAATTAAACTGTACAAATCGCTTCCACCAACTAAGAACGGCCATGCACCACCACCCATGTAATCAAGAAAGAGCTCTCGGGCCTCATTAATCCCATTTTATAACTGACCTCGTAGTTTCGTGTTTGAAGTCAATTAGTTCGCAGGCTCCACTCGGTGGTGCCCTTCCACACCTTTAAGTTTCACTTTGCGACCATACTCCCGAACTCCAAAACTTTGATTTATAAGGTGCCACGAGTCCTAAAAGCAACATCCGCCGATCCTCGCCTGAGATCGCTTATGGTCAGACTAGGACGGTATCCGGATCGCCTTCGAGCCCCTTAACTTTCGTTTGATTAATGAAAATATCCTGGCAATGCTTTCATAGCCATTCTGCCTTTTCATAAATCCAAGAATTTCACCTCCGACTCATGAAATACGAATGCCCCGACCGTCTCCTCAAGACCACACATTCGATCCCTGGCGCCAACAATAATAGACCGAAATCCTATGATGTTATCCCATGCTAATGTATCCATAGCGCAGTTTGCTTCTGGAGCACTCTAATTTCTTTCAGCAACAAAGACGGGAGGCACGACCCTGGCCAGTTAAGACCAGGAGCTGATCACGGTAGAGGACAAGAGGACCTGCACACCGTAAGGCGGACCGACCGACCCATCCCCAAAGTCCAACTACGAGCTTTTTAATCGCAACAGCCCTAACATACGCTTATCGAGCCGACTATCATACGCCGCAACGTGACTTGCCCCCTCCAATGGATCCCTCTCGTTAAGGGATTTGACAGACTATTCCAATTACCACTCAAAGAGCCCTGTGATTGTTATTTATTGTCACTACCTCCCTGTCGGATTGCACTCATACCGCTTCGATGTAGCCGTCTCGTGCCCCTCCTAATCGAACCCTAATTCACCAATACCATGGTAGGCCATCATCCTACCATCGAAAGCGATAGGCAGATATTTCACGATATACGCCGCGACGCATGGCCGCATCCGTCTATTATCATGAATCATCGTGAGCAGCCCGCATACCGCCGACCTTTTATCTAATAAATGCATCCCTTCCGTATTCGGTTTAGTCAGATCGTGATAAATTTCTAGGAATTCACTACTTTCGGGTGACCGAGTAAAGAAGTACCATCAAACAAACTATAATCGATTTAATGGTTACATTCGCAAAGCTTCATGTACCAATTAGTCTATACTTACATGCATGGCTTAATCTTTGAGATAAGCATACGACCACCGCAGATCAACCGTAAAGAGCCTCGCGCACCGCCGGAACGCATGCACCTACCCTAGACCACAATGGTGCTCGAGGGCAAAGCAGAGCCGATCGTCAGACATACGCTGTTTAGCGATGAACGCTTAATGCGCGTCAGTGTGATCTCTTTAGATCCCATGCCCGTGTTAAGGTTCCGTGATCCAGAGCACGAGCCATCATCATGGCCTGATTGTGAAACCCTTCGCATGGTCAGCGCTGGAGTACATGGAGCACGTATGATCGCCAGGTAAGGTCCACTCGCCCTATGAGCAAGAGCTGGGATGGAGAAAGGCAAATACATTCCGAGGAGAAAATCTACGATTGGGAAGGCAACACAGCAGCAACCATTACGCCCGATGCCCAAGGCTTGATTCAAAGCGCTCAGAGTTGTGGAATGAGGAGGGATTGGCACAGTCGGCACCGCGCAGCCTACCAACCCACATTACCCAAACACCACCACACGCCCATCAAAGCGACTTCAAGATGCCCTGCCACACCGAACCTGCGACTAGTCGAGTTGTCTCCTAAGAAGCACACCGAAGCAACAAGTGATGCCTTCTAGCACTATCAGAGGCATGAGAAGAATGATAAACTTCTAAGCAACCGAACAGTCAGGTCAAGCAATGTAATATCGCTTCTGACAAGAAGATCAAGCCTAAGCAGTCTGGGCTTCACCTTTTCGTTCAGGCAATGAACCATGCCGAGGCACCGCGGTTCAGTACGGCATGGTACCAGCTCGAGGCACCATGTTCAGGCACGCACTCTGGCCAAGGCACCGTGCCTAGGCATGTCATGGCACCAATTCCGTGCAATCACGGCTTTCAGTGCAAGGCACTAGCAGAACCGCATCAGTGCAAGGCACTAAGCCAAGGAACCTTGCCTAGGCAAGGCACTAAGCCAAGGAACCTTGCCTGTGCACTAAGCTGCTGAACCTCGCTCTAGGCAAGGCACTAAACCGGCGGAACCACGCCTAGGCATGGCACTAGCACCATGCCTGGGTGCACGCACTAAAGCCGAGGCTTCGCGCCTAGGCATGCACTAGGATTGGCACCGTGGCTCAGCCAAGGCACTGCCGAGGCACCATGGCTGTGGAACGAGACAAGATGCTCAATGTGGGGGAACATCCGTCTATAGCTCGGGAGGCCAAGGGCAGGGCAAAGATGGCTGCCTTAGGGCAACAGTCGACAAAGACTCCGCATGGGGAGAGCTAGCAACGTGGATCATTGTCTGTCGGCACAGCAATCTGATGTCGAGGACTCGGGGCGGTATATATCACCCATGCCACAAGCGGGCACGGTGTGTGCACGCCTGGCAAAGACGCAAGGCGCGCCGTGCCTGTGCCATGGCACCATGCCTAAGCAAGGCACTAAGCCGAGGGCACTGATGGGCCCAGGCACGTGCATCCAGGCCGAGGCATCGCGCCCAGCACGATTTGCGGGAAGTGCACCTCGCGCGCCAAGACCAGCGGCGCACCATGGCTAGGGCATGCACTAAACTGGAGGCGAATCGCCGCGCCCAGGCGAAGGCCCCTGCCCAGGCACTTAACCAGGGCCAGCCACCGCGGACCAGGCCATGCACTCAGGCCGAGGCACCCCGTCAAGGCATGCACTAGGTCAGGCACCGGTCGAGGTACGCATCAGCCGAAGATCATGTCTCGTGCAAGGCACTAGGTCGAGGCACTGTCGAGGCATGCACTAGGTCGGTAAAACTCGCTCCAGGCATGAAAATCTGTACGAGGCACCTCGTCGGCGCATGCACTATGTCGCAGGCACCATGCCCGTGCAAGGCACCAGGCCGAGGCAACCTGTCGCAGGCATGCACTAGGTCGGTGCGCACCACGCCAGTAGCGCACTAGCCAAGGCACCGCCCGTACGCACTCAGCCGAGGCACCGGGGTCGGCGTACGCACTAGGCCGCGCACCATGCCCGTGCAAGGCACTAGCCGAGGCAACTTGTCGCAGGGGCATGCACTAGGCCGAGGCAAGGCACTAGGCCAAGGCACTCGTCTGTGCATGCACTAGGCCAGGCACTCGCCGAGGCATGCACTAGTCGAGGCACCACGCCCAGCAAGGCACTCCAGGGCCATGCGCACCCCCGCCTAGGCATGCATCAGGCCGAGGCACTCGTCGAGGCATGCACTAGGTTTCCAGGCACCATGCCCGTGCAAGTGAGCAACCGAGGCAATCGGTTCGTGCAAGGTACGTCGGCGCACCATGCCTGCCAAGGTACCAGGCCGAGGCACCCGCTGTTCAGGCAAGGTACTCAGGCCGAGGCACCATGTTCCGGCAAGGTAATACTAGCCAAGGCAACCATGCCCAGGCAAGGTACTCAGCCGAGGCACGCTCAGGCATGCACTCGGCAGGCACCGCGGCTCAGCAAGGTACTGTGTCGAGCACCATGCCCGTGCAAGGTAATTAGGCACCGTGCTCAGGAGGCTGCACTAGGCGGAGGCAACGGGGAATGAGGGCATGCCTTCACCAAGCAACGTGGGGCAACGGGGTAAACGAGAGGCATGCTTCAGAATAATGGGAATCGCCCGTCCATAGTACTGGGCGCTAAGGCGTTAAAGATGGCATCTAGGTAACGAAGTTCGACAACGAACGCGGCAGAGCAAGCAACGGGTCATTGGTCTAGCCTTCACCTAAGAATCGAACGTTCTGTGCTTCTGTGGGTGGCATGGCAAAGACCCATGCCACGGTTGCATGGGCGTAGCATCGCCGGGGCAGCACGCAAGGCTGCGTGCCTAGGCCGGGTGCGCTGCCAAGCCCATAGAGGCAACCACCCCCCCCTTAAAGAGCAATATGTTTCCTTTGAAAATCGGGAGGAGACATCACACATGCTCGAGGAGACATAATGGAAATTTTTAACCGTGAGCGATTTTAGTCCCGTTTTTGCGCATTCTCTTTATAATAATTATACATGGCCAAGGAAAAAGAAGAAAAATTTGGACGCGTAAAATATTTATTTTTATTTATTTACTAGAAAAATAGGGAAAATAGGGCAATAGGAGAAAATAGTAAAATATTTTAAAATTCATTTTTCACATGGGAAAAATATTCGACCAGAATTTGACGATGAAGTGGAGGAAATATTTTATTTTAATTTATTTAATAAAAATAGGCGAAAAATAGGTGGAAATAGGGAAAAATAGGGAAAAGAGGGAGCAAATAGGGAAAATAATTGATTTAAGATTTGACTACTGAATGCAATATTTACAATTTGGTAAAAATATTAATATTTGATAACATTTTAAATGAAAGTGATAATTTTAAATTTTGTTTTCTAAAAAATATAGAATATAGGGAAAACATGTAAAAGGTATTGAAAACATTTTGTCAAGTGAGAATGATATTTCAACAAATGAACGAGGAAGAAACAATGGAATAGAAACGAGCATGGTTAGGAAGCGATTGCTGCATAGAAAGGAAAGCCACCAATATTGTTCTGGGTGCAATGGCATGGAGGACAACAAGGGTTGTGGCACCATCAATATTGCCGAGGCACTCATCAATATTGCAAATTACATTCGCACGATGGAACTGGGTTACCGCGGGCGCGGGGCAAAGTACCAGCCGAGGCACCGTGTGTCGTTTGGGCATGGCAAGCACAGCACTAGTGGCGAGGCCCGCAGGTGTCTAGGCATGACAAAGCACCCAGACCGAGGCCCACCCAGTGGCGGCATGGCACTGAGCGCCGAGGCCCCGTGTGTTCAGGCATGACAGCGCTTAGACTGAGGCCATATGTCTCAGCATGGCATAAAGACTCAGGGGCCTCGAGCCCCGAGGCCCCGTGTGTCTATGCACAAGAAGCCACAGCACCAGCGCCGAGGTCTCGTGTGTCCCAGGGCATGGCATGGCATGCCATAGCACTAGGCGCCGAGGCCCCGTGTAGCCTAGGCATGGCATGCCATAGCACTACCCCCGAGGCGCCAGGCTCCCGTGTGTCTAGGCATGGCATGCCATAGCACTAGCCCGAGGCGCCGAGGCCCCGTGTGTCTAGGCATGGCATGCCATAGCACTAGCCCGAGGCCCCGTGTGTCTAGGCATGGCATGCCATAGCACTAGGCGCCGAGGCCCCGTGTGTCTAGGCATGGCATGCCATAGCACTAGCCCGAGGCCCGCGGTGTTCAGCATGGGGCATGCCAAGAAGGCACTCAGCGCGGAGGTCCCGTGGTGTCTAGGCATGGCATGCCATAGCACTAGCCCGAGGCCCCGAGGCCTAAGGTGTTCAGGCATGGAATGCCATAGCATCTAGCGCCGAGGCCCCGCGTGTGTCTAGCATGGCATGCCATAAGACTCAGCCCGAGGCCCCGAGGCCCCGAGGTCTAGGCATGGGAATGCCATAAGACTAGCCCGAGGCCCCGTGGTGTCTAGGCATGGCATGCCATAGCACTCAAATTTCGAGGCCCCGTGTGCCCGTGCATGGCATGCCATAGCACTAGCCCGATGCCCCGTGTGTCTAGGCATGGCATGCCATAAAGCACTAAACTCGAGTCCCAGCCAGGCATGGCATGCCATAGCACTAGCCCGAGGCCTTCGCACGCTCAGCATGGCATGCCATAGCACTAGGGCGCCGAGGCCCCAGGTGTCTAGTATTTAAGATGCCATAGCACTAGGCTGCCAGGCATCGGTGTCCAGGCATGAACGCCATAGCACCAGCCCTGAGGCCCCGATGTCTAGGCATGGCATGCCATAAAGACTAAAGGCCGTGGAGGCCTGCGGTGTCTAGCATGGCATGCCATAGCACTAGCACTTATAGCATCAAGTCTAGGCATGGTGGCATGGCATAGCACTAGGCCGAGGCCCCAGGTCTAGGCATGGCATGGCATAGCACTAAATTTCGAGGCCCCGCGGTGTCTAGCATGGCATGCCATAAAGACTGTACCGAGGCCCCGTGTGTCTGTGCACGGCATGCCATGACTAGACCGAGGCACCGTGGTCTAGGCATGGAATGGCACATTCATGATAGAAATAACCTCAACCCTAAAAACAATGTTTTTAAACTGTGGCGATTTTAATCTGTGCATGGCGATGGTACGGCACTAGCCGAGGCACCTGCGCCAAGGCATGCACTCCAGCCGAATCACCGTGTCTAGGTAATGCCATGGCACAAGGTCGAGGCAATCACAACAATCACGTGTCGAGGCATTACGCCAAGGCACTAGGTCGGCGGCCACCGCTCAGTGCAAGCACTTACCGAGGCACCGTCTCCTGGGAAATGACTCAGTCGAATCAATCGCGGCCTAAACACGCCATGGCACTAGTCGAATCACCGTGCTCAGCATGTCATGGCACTAGTCGAGGCACCGCGGCTTGTGCAAGCACCGGGTCGAGGCACCGCGCCCGTGCCATGACACTAGGTCGAATCACCTTGCCTAGTACGCCATGGCACCAGTCGAATCCACCGCGGCTCAGTACGTCACGGCACTAAAGTCGAGGCACCAAATAAGGTTTTAGGCAAGCACCGTCGAGGCACGGCCCGTGCCACACACCAGTCAATCACCTTGCTCAGCAAAGCATGCACTAGGTCGAATCACCGTGCCTAGGGCATGTCATGGCACTAAGTCGAGGGCACCGCAGGCTTAGGGCAAGCACCGGGTCGGTGCAATCGCGCTCAGCCATGCACACTGGGGTCATCGTCGCTTAAAGTACGTCATGGCACCAAGATTAGTCGCAGGCACCGCCCATGCCATGGCACCAGACCGAGGCACCGCGCTCAGGCCAGTGCACTACAGGTCGAGGCACCGCAAGGCCTTGCGCATGTCATGGCACTAAATGGTGCACCGCACGCGCGGCATGCCTCAGACTAAAGTCGAGGCACCGTGGTAGCATGGCATGTCACTGTGCCATAAAATCCCGCCTGTGCAAGGCACTGCAGCAGTAAACCTTGGTCTAGGCATGTCATGGCACTAGCCACCAAGGCACCGTGCCTTGCATGTCATGGCACTAGCCCAGCAACCGTATTAGGCAAGCACCTGGTCGAGGCAATCGCTTCAGCAAGCACTAGTCGAATCAATCGCGGCCCAGGCACGTCACGTGTTCAGCCCGTGCACCGTGCTTCAGCAAAGCACCGTCGAGGCACCGCGCTTTAGGCAAGTACCAGTCGAATCACCGTGCCTAGGCATGTCATGGCACCAAAGCCCAGCACCGCGTGCCCAGCAATCGCGCCCGTGCATGTCACGGCATCTGGGCCGAGGCACTCGCGGCCCAGCATCATGGCACCGCCGGCGCACCGCGCCCAGCATGTCACGGGCATCAGCCCGTGCACCGCGGCCTAGGCATGTCATGGCACTAGCCCAGCACCGTGCCTAGTGCTACTGCTGGGCTGAATCACCGTGCCTGCTACGCCACGGCACCCAGCCTCAGCGCCGTGCCCAGCAAAGCACTGCTGCTCAATCAATCGCGCCCAGGCACGCCGCGGCACTCAGCCGAGGCACCGCAAGGCTCAGCACGTCATGGCATTCAGTCGATAATCTGCGGTCTGGCAGCGACTTCCGCCAGGCGCAATCGCGGCCCAGCAAGCACCGTCGTGCACCGCGGCTCAGCAAGACTAAAGTCGAGGTTAATCGGCGCCAGCAAGCACCAGCCGACGCACCGCCTAGGCATGTCATGGCACTAGTCGAATCAATCGCGGCTCAGCATGGCACCAGCCGGACCAATCGCCTAGCATGCCATGGCATCAAAGCCTACGAGGCGCCGTGACTAGGGCATGTCACAAGACTCAGCCGAGGCACGCCGTCTAGGCACGACCCTAAAGTGGGCGGCCAGCGGACTAGGCATGCCATGGCACCAGCCGAGGGGCACCGTGGTCTAAGCATGGCCTAGCTTAGTACTGGGAGGCAAAGATAACATCATAAAAGCGGTGAGGCAAAGATGTAAATGGCATGGCCTGGGGCACAAGGATTGTTCTACACCACGCCTGAATCCGCCTACCACGTGATCGAGGCAACATGTTCACGGATCGGACGCAGCACGACCGAGGCACCACGGTATAGCCCGCGGTGCAAGCGCAAGTCGTACGGGTCTCGGAATTCATTGCCTCGATTTCAAAGCAAGGCAACGGCCACCCAATCGCTTCTCATTTCGCTAGCTTTTTTTATTCCATACGCATAAGCTTTCATCCGTCGACCTAAGATTTGTTCAATCCGGCCAAGGGGGCTTCCCGTACCACCCCTAACGCCCGTAACCTCTTGCCTGAGGGACGAAAAAGGGAAACGCCGTGGATTCCGCTCGAGGGGAGGGATTTAATCTATTTACATACGGCTGACCGCGGATCGGGCAGCAAGGCCACCGCCACTTACAATACCCCGCCGCCAGATGGCCGCCCGCAAAGGATTCACCACGCTCGGGTCGGAATAATGTTTCAAGGCGGTCCACACGGTTTGTCCACCGCGAGACCGACCATGACACGCAGCCTAGGGCCGAGGGCCCCTACTGTGGTCTGCAACGGCACTCGCGCACGCTGTCAAGCTTCTAGCCCTGATTCGACTGAGGCTGCTTCAAATTCATAATCCAACAAGATCTTAGCTTCACGCCTTTCACCGGCTTTTCAACCAAGCGCGACGACCAATCAGGCGAATCAACCCGCCTCGCACTAGGTTGACTACTATCATGACACCTGTCATCGCAGGTAAAACTAACCCGTCTCACTAATTCCGCCTAAACCCACCACGCTCCCATCGTGGGTGAACAATCCAACACTTGGTGAATTTCGCTTCACAATGATAGGAAGAGCTTACATCGAAGGATCGTGCTAACGCGCTTATGAACGCTGGGTCGCTACAAGCCGCTTATCCCCGTGGTAACTTTTCGACACCTCTAGCTTCAAATCTTGATACCTAAAGGATCGGCAGGCCACGCTTTCACGCTCAGATTCAGATCGAAACTCGACCAAACGAAGCTTAATTTTCGCTCCACACGATTCGCTCGCTTGAGCTCATCTTTAGACACCTGGGCGCGTATCTTTTAATGTATGTGCCGCCCGTACCTAAACTCCCCACCCGACAATGTCTTCCGTCTGATCGACGCGAGCGCCTCGGGGTCCAAAAAGGAGGGGATGTTCCCGCCTCCGATTCACTCGACAAGTAAAATAACGCGGGTGCGTAGTGGTATTTCACTCGGGCCGCTTCCACCCCACTTATCCTACACCTCTCAAGCCGCTCTTCTACAAAGTCGGACTAGAGTCGGCGCTCACAGTGGTCTTCTTCCTCACTGATTCTGGCTTCCTGCCTCGCTGGCCGTGGGTTTTTACCGGATAGTAGACAGATAAAGTGGGAATCTCGTTAATCCATTCTGGCGCGCCATTACTAATTAGATGGACGAGGCATCGGCTACCTTAAGAGAGCTCATAGTTACTCCCGCCGCTGACGCGCTTGGTTGAATTTCTTCATTTTGACATTCAGAGACCGCGTAAATCACATCAAGGCGGAGGACCGCAGTGGACCATCGCAATGCTTTGTTTGACTTAAAACAATGGATTCCCTTGTCTGCATCGCTTCCTCGAGTCGACGCTCGACGCCCGGGAAGGCCCTTTGCGGAGCCGTTTCCTGGGCCGTCCCGGGTCGCAAGACGCTGGCACCCGCTCTCGCCGCTGGAGCACCGAGCAGCCCACCGACAACCGACGGTTCCCGGACTGACCCCGGCCACCCGTGAGCCAATCCTTTTCCCGAGGTTACGGACATCCATTTTGCCGACTTCCTCGTCACATGCTCCATCACCGCAGGTCGCTCACCTTGGAGACCTCGATGCGGTTATGAGTACGACCGCCGCGGAGGCACCTGGCCCTCTCGGATTAATGTCAGCCGAAAGACCGGACACCACGCGACGCGGCGGTATTCTTCCAGTCACGACCTACCTACCGAGCCGCTTCCGTGGTGGGCGGCCGTTAAACAAAAGATAACTTCTTCCTGAGGCCCGACGACGCCTCCGACTCTCGGTCGCTACCGCTACCGCCACGTCCCGCTCGGGAATGTTAACCCGATTCCTTCGATGTCATGGCGTAGACGCCATTCTGGGACGGGCTTCCCGTCTCTTGGGGATCACTAACCCATGTGCGTTGCCACATGAACCTTTCCCTCTTCGCCTTCAAAGTTCTCATTTGAATATTTGCTACTACTACCAAGATCCGTGATCGACGCCGCTCCGCCGTCGCGCTTCAAAGTTTTACAGCGACCGCGCCTCCTACTCATCGAGGTTCCCGCCCTGCCTCGACGGTCGTATAGGTCGCGCTTCAGCGCCATCCATTTTCAGGGCTGGGCTTGATCTGCAGCAGTGAGTTGTTACACACTCCTTAGCCGGATTTCGACTTCCATGACCACCGCCCCGTCAAGGCTCTTAATCGACCAACACCCTGCGGGTTCTGTGTTACTATAATGGCACCGCGAACCCGCTTCCAGGCTCATCCCGTGACGCTGCCGCTTACCAAAATGGCCCACTGAGCTCTCGATTCAGGGTCTCATTAATGGAGCAACCGCAAGGTTGGCCCTACCTATTTAGTGTTTGAGATCAGTCGAGGGCGCCATACTCGATGCCTCGAATCATCGCTTTAATTCGATAGAACTCCCGCCTACGGCCCAAATGGTCCCGAGGGAAACTTCGAGGGAACCAAATTTACTAGGCCGGTCTGATTAGTCTTTCTCGCCCCGATACTCCGCCGACGAACGACGGCACGTCAAGATCGCCGCGGCCCCACCAGAGCTCTCCGGCTCGCCCGCCGCATAGTTCACCATCTTCAACCCCGCTGCATGCTCACTCGAACCCTTCTCGTAAGATCATGGGTCGGCCGACCTGCACCCTCGAGGGGGATCTCACGATCACTTTTTCCTTACGCCACGTTTACTTAGCCCGCTGACTCCGCACACATGTCGACTTCGTCCGTGTTTCAAGATCTGGTCGAATTTGGGGCCCACCGGCCGACGCATGAGCGCACAGCCGGCACGCCGGAGGGCGCGGGCAACAGATTCCACGATCGAGGCGACGACGCCTACTCCGGGCATGACTACAACCCGGCTTGGGTCGCCTAAACTCGCTGTCCGCGCTCGGGAAGTCGACGGCGGATCGGCCGGATCGCCGCTCCACATCCGGATCGGTGCGCATCACGGCCATCCGCTTCCCTCCCGACAATTTCAAGCACTCTTTCGACTCTCTTTCAAAGTCCTTTCATCTTTCCCCTCGCGCAGACTTGTTTGCATCTGCGCCGCCTCGTATTTAGCCTCGTGACGGAATTTACCGCCCCGATTGGGTCGCATTCCCAAACAACCCGATTCGCCGACAACAATGGCGCGACAGGTCCTGCACGACGGCTCACTCCTCTCCGGCGCCTTCCAGGACTTGCCCTATTCGTCGCGAGACGCTCCAGATTACATCTGACGGCCGGACCGCCCGATTCTCGTTGGCTTTTCCCCGCCACACAGCATTAAGGGAATCTCAGAAGTTTTTCCTCCGCTTATTGATATGCTTAAACCTCTGGTGTTCCCGCCCCCGACCTGGGTCGCCGTCGAGGTTCTCGCTCGTGGTGCCCGCCGGCGCCGCGCCCGACATGGAGATTCTCCTCCTTCCTCCTCCGGACGAGGCGCGATCAGGGGTTCGCCTAAACCACCGCCATGAGGCGTGCATCGCGCGGATGTATTTTTAACCAACCACTGACGATGTTCCATGGAGGCTAATGTCCGCCCCAACTCCGTGCCCCTTACTCTACGGAAGCGGCGTGGAGGGGGCGACGTGTGCGTGACGCCCAGCAGCGTGCCTCGAATCTAATGGCGCGCGCAACTCGCTGCTCAAAGACTCGATGATTCACTTCGGATTCTCGTAATTCACACCAAGTATCATTTTGCTACGCTCTTCATCGATGCGGAGCCTAGATATCCGCTTGCCGAGTCGCTTTTGTGGAGTTAAACGACCACGCTTCTCTCGCCAAGACTGACCGGGCGACGGGATGGCGTTGTTTCGCTAGGATTCAGCGCTTCACGCCGGGGTCTGCTGTTGATCGAAGGTCCCCGGCAAGACACCCCCATGCATCGGGCAAAGGGAAAGGCTCAGCGAGGCCCACCATCCATCGAGCGGAGTAGGGCTCACTCGCCCGCCTCGACGCAAGTTGTTAAACAACGTGTTCACACGGTCGCTCTACGATAGGTTCGACAATGATCCTTCCGCAGTTCACCCACGGAAACCTTGTTACGACTTCTCCTTCCTCTAAATGATAAGGTCTGACTTCGACGCCGCAGCGGCGAACCGCCACGCCGCCGATCCGAACACTTCACCGACCATTCAATCGGGTAGGAGCGACGCTGCGGTGTACAAAGGGCGTGGATTTAGTCAACGCGAAGCCGATGACTCGCTTACTAGGAATTCCTCGCTGAAGACCAACAATTGCAATGATCTATCCTCCATCACGATGAAATTTCAAGATTACTCCTACCGTCGGGCCAAGGCTATAGACTCGTTGAATACATCGCTGTAGCGCGTGCGCCTTAACATCTAAGGGCATCACAGACCAAGTATCGCTCAAACTTCCCGCCTGCGCCATACCTCTAAGAAGCCGTCATGAGATCACCTTCGCATAGCTAGTTAGCAAAGCCGAGGTCCGCTCAACGGAATTAACTGCATAAATCGGCTCCACCAACTAAGAACTAGTCTACGCACTGTACCACCCATAATCAAGAAAGAGTTTCACTCATTAACTTACTATGTCCTGACCTCGGTAAGTTTCGCGGTTGGACAATAGTCGCAGGTTCCACCCCGTGGTGCCTCACACCTCTTTAAGTTTCAAATTTTCATACTGCATACTCCCTGAACCCAAAACTTCTTTGATTTCTCATAAGGCGCCGAGTCCTAAAAGCAACATCCGCCGATCCCCGGGCTCCAGATCGCTTACGGTCGAAATTAGGACTGATCCGATCGCCTTCGAGCCCCCAACTTTCGCTCTGATTAATGAAAACATCTCGCCAAGTAAATGCTTTTCAGCCGTCACCTTTCATAAATCCAAGAATTTCACCGACTATGAAAGTCACGACGCCCCGACCGCCCCCGTTAATCATTACTCCGATCCCGAAGGCCAACACAATAGACCGGAATCCTATGATGTTATCCCAGCTAATGTATCCATAGCGAGGCTTGCTTTGTGAGCACTCTAATTTCTTCAGCATGAAAGATCGAGGCACGATCTCGCCAAGAAGACCAGAGCGCATCGCCAGAGAGAAGGACAAGAGGACCCAGGCACACCGTAAGGCTGACCGACCGACCCATCCCAAAGTCCAACTACGAGCTTTTTAACCCGCAACAACTTAAACAGATAATTTGAGCTGGAATTACCGCGGCCACAAAACCCGCACTTGCCCTCCAATGGATCCGTTAAGGGATTTAGATTGTAATTATTCCAATTACCGCACTAAAGAGCTCCTGTGATGTTATTTTATTGTCACTTACCTCCCGTGTCGGATTGCAATTTATGCGCTACCGCCGCCTTCCTTGATGTGGTAGCCAGTTCCCTCCGAATCGGAACCCTAATTCTCCGTCACCCGCCAATGGCGGTAGCCACCATCCTACCGAAAGCGATGAAGATGATTTGTAATGATGCGTCACTGCAAGACGATGGCCGTAGCGCATCCGGCCGAAGTTATCATGAATCACGTAGCAACGCATAGCCCGCCGACCTTTATCTAATAAATGCATCCCTTCCGTAAGTCGGGCTCATGCACGATTAGCTCTAGAATTACTACGTTATCCGAGAAGTACCATCAAACAAACTATAATCCATTTAATGAGCCATTCGCAGCTTCAAGGCCTCGAATATAATTATACTACACATGCATGGCTTAATCTTTGAGACAAGCATATGACTACCGGGCAGGATCAACTGTAGCATTTCAGGCAACGCCGGGAATCCGCATGGCACCTAATTCTAGACCACAATGGGTGTGTCGAGGGCAAAGCAGAGCCGATCGTCAGACATACGCTGCCTAGCATGAACGTTAAGTCGCAATAAGGTGATCTTTAGATCCCATGCCCGTTAAGGTTCCGCATCCGAGAGCACGAGCCATCATGGCCTATCAGGAAACCCTTCGCGATGGCTGCCACGCGTGGCGCGCATGGAGGTCAATGATCGCTTGCAAGGTCCACCCGCCCCATGAGCGCAGCCAGATGAGGAGCAACATTCGGAGAGAAAATTCATCATTAAAGGCGCAACACAGAACCATTATCACGATGCCCAAGGTTTGATTCAAGCGCTTTGTAATTAGAATGATGAGGACGTGGGCAATAGTTTCGTTGTACGAAAAAGGAGCCTACTAACCCACATTACTCCAAACACCACTCACACGCCACAAAGCTGACTTCAGATGCAAACTGCTACATTCAACGTGACTGTTGGCCTTATTCTAAGAATACACTTTTGAGCAATGTTTCATGCCTCAGAAAATTATTTGGGGGCACAGGAAGAATGATAACATTATTTCCAAGCAATCAATGAGTTGGTCAATAATATTGAGCGCCTCCAGATGCACAAGCTTCCACAAAGCTCCCGCTTCACCATGTCTAGGCAATGAACTATGCCGAGGCACCCGTTCAGGCATGGCCGGCATCAGCCTGGTGCACCATGTTCAGGCATGACACGAAGGCACCGTGCCTAGGCATGTCATGGCATCAGTCCTGTGCACCGCGCTTTCAGTGCAAGGCACTAGGAGAGGAACCGCGTTTCCAGCAGCGCACTGTTGCTGGAACCTTGCTCAGCGCGCACTAAGCCGGGCGAACCTTGCCTAGGCAAGGCACTGAAGCCAAGGAACCCTGCCTAGGCAAGGCACTAAACCGGAACTATTTAGGCACGGCACTAGCACCATGCCTGTGCATGCACTGTGCCGAGGCTTCATGCCTCAGCATGCACTGGTGATACACCGTGCCTAGCCAAGGCACTAAGCGGAGGCACCATGGCTAGGAACGAGGCATGCTTGCAATGTGGGGAACATCCGCCTATAGGCTTGGGAGGCTAAGGGCAAGCAAAAGATGAAGGCCTTAGGCAACGAGCCCACAAAGACTCAAGATGTGGGAGAGTTAGCAATCTGGATCATCGCCTAAAAACAGACAGCACCCATGTCGAGGACTCAGTTATCACCTCACGCCACATGGCATGGGTGTGCATCAAGAAGACGTTAGCGCGCCGGTTTCAGCCATGGCACCATGCCCAAGGCGCACTGTCGGCGGCACCATGCTCAGCATGCACTGGGCAGTCAGCATCGGCGCCGTACGCATCAGGTGAAGGGCACCGCTTCGGTGCAAGCACCAGCGAAGGCACCATGGCTAGGCATGCACTAAACGGATGACCGCCGCGTTTTAGGCGGCGCCCCCGTCGGCATGAACTAGGCCAAAGCACCTGACTAGCCGCCGCACTAGGCCGAGGCACTCGTCAAGGCACGCACCAGGCCAGCACCCTCGTCTGGCAGATGCATCAGGCCGAGGCACCATGCCCGTGCAAGGCACTAGGGCCGAGGCACTCGTCAGCACACTAGGTCGAGGCACTGCCCAGGCATGCACTCAGCCGAGGCACTCGTCGAGGCATGCACTAGGTCGAGGCACCATGCCCGCGCACTGTGCCGAGGCAACTTGTCGAGGCATGCACTCAGCCGAGGCACCATGCCCAGTGCGCACCAGGGCCAAGGCAACCTGCCCAGGCATGCACTAGGCCGAGGCACCGTCGAGGCATGCACTAGGCCGAGGCACCATGCCCGTGGCACCAGCCGAGGCAACTGGTCGAGGTACGCACTCAGCCCGAGGCAAAGGAACCAGGCCAAGGCACCCCGGCCTGCATGCACTAGGCCGAGGCACCGCCGAGGCATGCACTAGGCCGAGGCACCATGCCCGTGCAAGGCACTAGGGCCACCCCGTCTAGCATGCACTAGGCCGGTGGCACCGTCGAGGCATGCACTAGCCGAGGCACCATGCCCAGCAAGTGAGCAACCGAGAACCGTGGTTCCAGCAGCGTACCAGTCGGTGCAACCATGCCCAAAGCGCGTACCAGCCGAGGCACCAATGCCCAAAGGCGTACTAGGCCGAGGCACCATGTCTGTAGCGGAAGGTACCAGGCCAAGGCACCATGTCTGTGCAAGGTACTGTGCCGAGGCACCTCGCCCAGTACGCACAGTCGAGGCACCGCGGTTCAGGCAAGGTACTCAGTCGAGCACCATGCCTGTGCAAGGTAATTGTGCACCGTGCCTAGGAGGCATGCACTCAAAGCAGGGCAAACGCAGGGAATGAGGGCAAAAATGCCCTTCACTCAAGCACTAAAGGTCGTGGAACGAGGCTGCTTAACATGGGGAACGTCCGTCCATAGGTTTTGGCGCGGCAAGTTAAAGAGCGGCATCTTAGTAACGAGTCGGTTAACGACCGCGCTGTGGGAGAAAGGCAACTGGTTGTCTAAATTTCTACCAAGAATCAATGTCGAGGGCTTGTGGGTGGTATGAGCACGCCTGCGCCACGCAGTGGCATGGGCAAGGTGTGCACACGGGCAAAGACGGGCGCCTGCGGCAGCCAGCCTGGGCGCCGCTTCCATAGAGGCAACCACCTCCCCTAAAGAGCAATATAAGCCTTTGGAAAACTGGCGGCACATCACACATGCTCGGTGGCATATAATGGAAAATTTTGAATCCAGAAAGCGATTTTAGTCCTGCTTTTTTTGCGTATTCTCTCAATAATTATACATGGCCAAGAAAAAAAGAAGAAAAAAATTTGGACGTTGGTAGTGCATTTATTTTTGTATTTATTTACTAGGAAAATAGGGGGGAAAATAGGTAAAATAGGAGAAAATAGTAAAAATATTTTAAAATTCATTTTTCACATGGGAAAATATTTGGGACCAGAATTGATCGATTTGAAGTGAGGAAATATTTTATTTTAATTTATTTACTGGAAAAATAAAGTAAAAATAGTAAAAATGTGTGGGAAAATAGGGGAAAATAGGGGAAAATAGGGGAAAATAATTGATTTAAGATTTGACTACTGAATGCAATATTTTTACTTAAGTAAAAATATTAATATTTCATAATATTTTAAATGAAAAAGTGATAATTTTAAATTTTTGTTTTCTCTCTAAAATATAGGAATTATAGGGGAAAACATGGGAAAAGGTATTGAAAAACATTTTTTGTCAGCAGAATGATATTTTGAACAATGAATGAGGAAGAAACAATGGAATAGAAACCAAGTATGGTTAGGGAAGCTTATTGTGATAAAAGTGAAAGCCACCAATATCGTTTCAAAAGTAATGGCATGGAGGACAACAAGGGTTGTGGCACCATCAATATTGCCGAGGCACCATCAATATTGCAAATTACATTTCATGGCACGATGGAACGGGTTATCGGGGCGTGGCATAGCACTAAGCCGAGGCACCGTGTGTCATGGCAATGCGTTAACGCACTAGGGCGAGGCCCCGTGTGTTCAGCATGACAAAAGCACTACCGAGGCCCCATGTTCAGCATGGCATGGCACTAGCGCCGAGAGGCCCCGTGTGTCTAGGCATGACAAAGCGCCTAGACCGGGAGGCCAGCATGTCTAGGGCATGGCATGCACTAGCCGAGCCCCGAGGCCCCGCAAGCATGCATAGCAAGCCATGCCACTCAGCGCCGAGGTCTCGTGTCTGGGGGTAATGGCACGGTGGCGCCATGGGCACTAGGCGCCGAGGCCCCGTGTCTAGGCATGGCATGCCATAGCACTCCACCCCGAGGCGCGAGGCCCCCGCGGCGGTTCAGCATGGCATGCCATAAAGACTAGCGCCGAGGCCCCGTGTTCAGCATGGCATGCCATAGCACGAGGCGCCAGGCCCTGCGGTGTTCAGCAAGGCATGCCATACATCTTAGCCTGTGTCCTCAGGTGTCTAGGCATGGTATGCCATAGCACTAGGCGCTGAGTCCCTGCAGGTTCAGGGCAGGCATAATGCCATGTGATTTGAAATTTCGAGGCCCCGAGGCCCGTGTGTTCAGGCATGGAATGCCATAAAGATTCAGGGGCGCCGTGAGGC
The DNA here is from genome assembly GCA_016808115.1 of Tetrastigma voinierianum. Lineage (NCBI taxonomy): Eukaryota > Viridiplantae > Streptophyta > Magnoliopsida > Vitales > Vitaceae > Tetrastigma > Tetrastigma voinierianum. The sequence continues at coordinate 15,613 of JAEQBH010003466.1, read as the reverse complement.
CCCGTGTGTCTCAGCAATGGCATGCCATAAAGACTCAAACCCGAGGCCCCGAGGCCCCGTGTGTCTAGGCATGGAATGCCATAGCACTAGCCCGAGGCCCCGTGTGTCTAGGGCATGGCATACATAAGACTAAATAGGCCCCGCGGTGCCCAGCATGGCATGCCATAGCACCCAAATTCTCACGCCTCGTAGGCCTAGCATGGCATGCCATAGCACCAGCCTCGAGGCCCCGTGTAAGCAGGCATGGCATGCCATAGCACTAGCCCGAGTCCCGTATCTAGGCATGGCATGCCATAAAGACTAGGCGCTGAGGCCCCAGGTGGTGTCTAGGCATGGCATGCCATAGCACTAGGCGCCGAGGCATCGTGGTGTCTAGGCATGGCATGCCATAAGACTAGCCCGAGGCCCCGTATGCCCAGGCATGGCATGCCATAGCACTAGGCGCCGGAGGCCCCGTGTCTAGGGCATGGCATGCCATAAGCACTTCAGCGCCGAGGCATCGCATGTTCGTGGATGGCATGGCATAAAGACAAAGCCGAGTCTCGTGTAAGTAGGCATGGCATGGCACAGTGACTAGCCCGTCCCGTGTGTCTAGGCATGGCATGCCATAGCACCAGCCCGAGGCCCCGTGTCTAGGGCATGGCATGCCATAGCACTAGACCGAGGCACCTGTTCAGGCATGGAATGGGCACATTCATGATAGAAATAAACCCCCAACCCTAAAGTTAACGTTTTAAAACTAGGCGCATTTTAATCTGCATGGCATGGCATGGCACTAAAGTCGGCGCAATCGCCAAGGCATGCACCTGTGTCAATCACCGCGGTCTAGGCATGTCATGGCACGTCGGTGCACCGCCGACCGCCGGTCGAGGCATGCCAAGGCACCAGGTCGCGCCAACGCGTCTAGCGCACTTCGCCGGTGCGCACCGCCTTGGGGGAGGCATGCACTAAAGTCGAATCACCGTGCCTAGGCATGCCATGGCACTAAGCCTAATCACCGTGCCTAGGCATGTCATGGCACTAGTCGAGGCGGACCGGGCCATGTTTAGGCGAAGCACCGGCCGAGGCACCGCGTCTGTGCCATGACACGTCGGGACCACCTGGTCAGCATGCCATGGCACTAGCTCGAATCACCGCCCAGGCATGTCAGCGGCACCAGGCCGAGGCACCTGCGTTTAGGCAAGCACCGGGCCGCGCACCGCCCAGCCATGACACCAGCCGAATCACCTCGGCCTAGGCACGCCACGGCACCAGTCGAATCACCGCGGCCTGTGCATGTCATGGCACTAGGTCGAGGCACCGCGGCTTAGGCAAGAATCGCCGAGGCATCGCGCCCAGCCAGCGACATCAGCCAATGCTCGCCTAGGGCATGTCATGGCACGCACTTAGGTCGAGGCATCGCGGCCCATGCTACGCACAGATCGAGGCAATCGCGCTTCAAAGCGCGCACCAGCCGAGGCAAATCGGCCTTGGCATGTCATGGCACTAAAGCCGAGGCGCACCGCGCCAAGGCATGCTTTCAGACCAGTCGAGGCACCTCGTAGGCATGGCATGTCACTAGGTTGGCGCACCGTCTTGCGGCGCGCATTAGGTGCGGAACCTTTGGTTTCAGTATGCCTTTGACCCAGGCCACTCAAGGCACCGCGGCCTTGGCATGTCATAGCCGAGGCACCCCTGCAGTGTGCATGGCATGTCACTAAAGCCATGGCACCGCTTCAGTAAAGGCACCAAAGTGTGGGAACCCTCTGCTTCAGCATGTCACGGCACCAAAGCCGAGGCACCGCGGCTGTGCAAGCACCAGCTGAATCACCGCGCTCAGGCATGTCATGTCACTAGGTCGAGGCACCGCAAGGCCCGTGCATGTCACGCACCCGCGCCCAGCACCGCGCCCGTGCATGTACGGCACTAGCCCAGCAATCGCGCTCAGCATGTCATGGCACTGTGCCCGTGCACCGCGCCCGTGCATGTCATGGCACCAGCCCGTGCACCGCTGCCTGTGTCATGGCACCAGCCTGCGCTACGGCTCTGCAGCAATGCGCCGAATCACCGCGCTCAGGCATGTCATGGCACTAGGTCGAGTGGCCCGGCAAAGTTCCCTGTCGAGGCACCGGCGGCTCAGCAAGCACTGTGCCTAATCACTGCGCTCAGGCATGCCACTAGGGCCTGGGTCGAGGCAACCGTGACCAGGCATGTCACGCACACGCCACCAGCACCGACCCTAAAGTGGCAACGGATTGCATTCCATGGCACTCCAGTCGAGGGCAATCGTGGCCCAAGATGGCCTTACCAAGATTGGGAGGCAAGATGTAATATCATGGGGGTGGATAAAGATGTAATGGCATGGTCGGGCACAAGCCACAATTCATGCCTCTAACTGTCTACCATCGTGATCGAGGGCAACATGTTCACGAATGGACGCAGGCACCTAATCGAAAGCACCATGGCACAGCCCTCGTGCAAGCGCAGTCGTGCTGGTCTCTCGCTTGCTCCCGATTTCGAGCAAGGCAACTCACACCCACCGCTTCTCATTTCGCTTAGCTTTTTATTCCATACGCATGCTTTATCCGTCGACCCAAGATTTGTTCAATCCACAAGGCTTCCCTGCACCACCCCTGCAACGTCTTAACCTCTCGCTTCGAGGACGATAAGCAAAACGCTGGTGATCGGCTCGAGGGAGGGATTTAATCGAGCGACATAGGACCGCGGATCGTGGGCGCTAAGGCCACCGGGCCACTTACAACACTCGTCACAGATGGAGTCGTCAGCAGCGATTCTACCCGTCGCCTGGCCGACAAGCCACATGCCCACACCTGGGCTTGTCCACCGCGAGACCCGACCAAGGACGTGCCTCCAGCCGAGGGCCCCTACTGAGGGTCGCAACGGCGACCGCTAGCCCTGGACTCCGACTCTCAGAGGCGTCACCATAATCCAACAAGACGGCAGCTTCGCACACCGCTTTTCAACCGTCACCACCAGGCAATCACGTACTGCATCAGGCTGGAACACATCAAACATCGCAGGTAAACGCTCACGCCATGGCAACCCACATGTCGCGATCACTGCACTCTGTCAAAGATGGCGAAGATACATCATGATCAAAAAGCAATCGCCGCTATGAACGCTGCTGCCACAAGCCGCTATCCCCGCGGGTAACTTTTTCGACACCTCTAGCTTCAAATTCGGCGTCTAAAGGATCGTGATAGCCACGCTTTCACTGTCAGACTGTGACTGAAATCGAATCAAACGAAGCACTTTTTGTTCCACACGAGATTGCTCGCCGAGCTCATCTTAGGACACCCGCTGCTATCTTTAACAGCATGTGCCGCCCGTACCAAACTCCCACCGACAATGTCTCGGCCGGACGACGCCAATGAAGGCCGCTGTCCAAAGGAGGATGTTCCCGCTCCGATTCACGAATAAGTAAAATAACGCAAAGTAGTGGCATTTCACTGGGCTGCTCTGGCTCCCACTTATCCTACACCTCTCAAGTCATTTCACAAAGTCGGACTAGAGTCAAGCTCAACAGGTCTTCTTTCCTCGTCGATTCTCGCCAAGCCCGTTCCTCGTCGTGGTTTCGCCTCGGATGCTGGTACGTGACGTGGGAATCTCGCATCCATTCATGCGCGTCACTAATTAGATGACGAGGCATTCGCTACCTTAAGAGAGTCATAGTTACTCCCGCCGCTTACCCGCTGCTGAATTTCTTCACTTTGACATTCAGAAAGACCGGGCGTAAATCACATTGCGTTGAGCATCCGTTGCGGACCATCGCAATGCTTTGTTTTAATTAAAACGGATTCCCTCGTCCGTACCAGTTCAGTCGATCGCTCGACGCCGCCCCCTCGGTGGGAGCCGCCCACCACTCAGCCGGTGACCGCTGGCGACCGGGCCTCGCTGAGCGTAGCCGAAAGCAACCAATCGACACCGACGGTCGGATCGGGACCCCGTGCCCGTACCGTGTAGCCAATCCTTCCGAGGCCACGATCCATTTTGCCGACTCGCCACATCGCTCCATCACCGGTGGCCGCTCACCTTGGAGACCGATGCGCGGTTATGAGGCACGCACGGCGTGAGGCACCTGCCTCCTGATTTTCATTGGTCAGCCGAGGGCGCACCTGACACCACGACGTGCGGCGCCCAGTCACTGATCTCTACCTCCTACTGAGCCGCCTGTGGTGGGCATTGCTAAACAAAAGATAACTTCTTCCGAGGCCCTCGACGACGTCACCGACTCCCTAACGTCGCCGTCACCGCCACGTCCTACCGGGAATGTTAACCCGATTCTCGATGTCAAGGTAAGGCAGACGCTATCTGACCGCTTCCGTCTCTCAGATCGACTAACCCATGTGCAAGTGCCGCTCACATGAACCTTTCCTTCTCGGCCTTCAAAGTTCTCATTTGAATATTTGCTACTACCACCAAGATCCGCATCGACTACGCTCCGTCGGCCTCGCCCAGTTTTACGCGACCGCCGCGCCTCCCACCACGTCTCGCCCTTGCCTCGACGGCCTGCATAGGTCGCGCTTTCCGCCGCCTCATCCATTTTCTGGGAAGAAGTTGATCGCGTGAGTTGTTATCACTCCCACGATTAATTTCCATGACCACCGCCCCGCCGTTTTAATCGACCAACACCCTCGTGGGTTCTGTGTTAGCGCTGCTAGCCAGCAATCAGAATCCTTCCGCTCATCCCGCATCGCCGCTCCCGCTACCAAAACGGCTCCACTGGGAGCTTCGATTCGTGGTCTCTGGCCAATGGAGCAAAATTATGGCCGTCCCACCTATTAAAGTTTGAGAATGTGGTCGAGGGCTGCCGCGCCCGATGCTCCTAATCATCGCTTTACCCGATGTAACTCGCCCGCGGCCCAAATATCCTCGAGGAAACTTCGAGGAACCAGCCTACTGATGGTTCGACAATACCTTATACCCAAGTCGACGAACGATGCAGACACAAGATCGCTATGGCCTCCACCGTAGTTCTCCGGCTTCGCCCCGCCACAGTTCACCATCTTCTGTCCCGACAGCATGCTCTCACTCGAACCCTTCTCAGAAGATCAAGGTCTGGCCGACGGCAAGACCCCTCGACAGGATCCCGCCGACGCCTTCCCACGCCCACTGCTTACTAGCCCACCGCACACATGTCGACTCTGGTCCCGTGTTTCAAGACTCGCCGAATTCAGCCCGCCGGTCGACGCCATGAGCGCACAAAGCCGAAGCACGCCGAGGGCGTGCGCGCATTCCACGATCGAGGCGACGACGCTCCACTGCATGACTACAACTCCGTTGGTCGCGCCCAAACCGCGTCTGCCTCACGCCCAGTCGATCGGGCGATCGGGCGATCGCCGCCCACATCCGACCGAGGCGCACGCCGGCTCCCCATCCGCTTCCCTCCGACAATTTCAAGCACCCTTGACTCTTTTCAAAGTCCTTTTCTCATCTTTCCTCGCGTACTTGTTTGCTATCGGTTCTCACCAGATGAAGCCGACGAATTTACCGCCCGATTGGCTGCACTCAAACAACCCGACTGCCGACGCCGTGGTGCGACAGGGTCCCGCACCCGGGCCCACCCTCTCCGGCGCCCTTCCGGGACTCTCGTCCGGTCCGCGCCGAGGACGCTCCGTACCACACTGACCTACGGACCGCCCCGACTCGTCGGGCTTTTCCCTGCTCGTCACGCACAAGGGGAATCCTCAGAAGCTCTTTTTTCCTCCGCTATTGATATGCTTAAACTCGCCGGTGTTCCCCGCCCGACTGGGTCGCCGCCGAGGTTCCTGGCTCAGGTGCCCCGTCGCGGGCGCCGCCCCGACATGGAGATTCTCCCCTCCTTCCCTCCTCCGACGCAGGGGGAGCGACGTGGGTTCGCTTCAAACCACCGCTTGTCAAGGCGCAGCATCGCCACTGACAGATGAACCAACCACCCGACGCCGATGTTCCATGGAGGCCAATGTCCCCAACCCGTGCCCCTTACTCTACGAAGGGGTGGAGGGGGCGACGCATTTCAGACGCCAGCGCGGCGTGCTCCTCGACCTAATGGCGTCGGGCGTTAACTCGCTCAAAGACTCGATGATTCCACGGATTCCGCAATTCACACCGCACGCATTTTGCTACGCTCTTCATCGATGCGAGAGAGCCTAGATATCCGTTGCCGAGTCGCTGCGGAGTTAACGACACGCTCCCCGCCAAGACCCGTGACCCGGGGCGACGATGGCGTTGTTTCGTTGTGTTTCCTTGGCTTCCACGCCTGGTTCGTTGTCGACCCGAAGGTCCCCAAGAAGACACCTCATGCACCCGGCAGAGGGAAAGGCTCGCGAGGCCCACCGATCCATCGAGCGAGCTGGTGGCTCACGCCCGTCGCCTCACAACGGGTTGTTAAACAACGTGAAACACGGGTCGCTCTGGCCGATAAGTTCGACACGATCCTTCCGCAGTGTCTTCACCTAATGAAACCTTGTTACTAATTTCTCCTTCCTAAATGATAAGGTTCGCGGATCTCTCGACAGTCGCAGCGGCGAACCGCCACGCCGCCGCTGACCGAACACTTCACCCGACCATTCAACTCCAGAGCGACAAGCAGGTACAAAGGGCGTGGATCGTAGTCAACGCGAAATGATGACTCGCGCCACTAGGAATTCCTCGTTGAAGACCAACAATTGCAATGATCTATCCCCATCACGATGAAATTTCAAAGATTATCCGCCCGCTTCGCCAAGGCTATGTGACTCGCTAATACATCGCGTACCTGCGGCGCCCGTAACACCCAAGGGCATCACTGCACTGCTATCGCTCAACTTCGCCTGCCGCCATAGTCCCTCTAAGAAGCCGGCCGCCGGAGGATCACCGCGATAGCTAGCGTGCCGGTACTGCTAACTAATTAACCGCATAAATCGCCCCACCAATCCAAGAACGGTTGCACCACCACCCATAGAATCAAGAAAGAGCTCTCAGTCCGTCAATCCTTACTATGTCTCGACCGTAAGTTTCCCGTGTCGAGTCAATTAAGCCGCAGCTCCACCCCGTGGTGCCCCTTCCTCACACTCCTTTAAGTCGCACTCGCGACCATACCCTGAACCCAAAACTTGATTTCATAAGGTGCCGGAGTCCCAAAAGCAACAACCGTCGATCCCCGGCTCCGCATCAAGCATGGTCGAGACCAGACGGCATCCGATCGCTCGAGCCCCAACTTTCTGGACACGAAAACATCCTTGGCAAATGCTCGCAGTTGTTCGCCTTTCATAAATCCAAGAATTTCACCTCGACTCAAGTGAAATACTAATGCCCCGACCGTCCCTCGCACCACATTCGATCCCGAAGGCCAACACACACAGGACCAAATCCCATGATGTTATCCCATGCTACTGCATCCATAGCGCAGGCTTCGTTGAGCACTCTAATTTCTTCAGCAACAAAGACGAGGCACGACTCCACGTTAAGACCAGGAGCGCACGCCTGCAGAAGGGACAAGAGGACCGTGCACACCGTAAGGCGGACCGACCACCCATCCCAAAGTCCAACTACGAGCTTTAACCGCAACAACTTAAATATACGCTTACTGAGCTGAATTACCGCTACTGCACTGCACTTCGCTCCAATGGATCTCGTTGGCGATTTAGATTGCACTATTCCACTACCGATCAAAGAGCCCGCATTATTTATTGGCTACTACCTCCCCGTGGTCGATTTGGTACTTGCGTCGCCGCTGCCTTCGACGTGGTAGCCGCCGCACCCTCTCCCGAATCGAACCCCTACTCCTCCGCACCCGTCAATACCACAGGCCACTATCCTACCATCGAAAGTCGATAGGCGTATATTTGACGATAAGGCCGCCGCACGGCGGCCGTATGTATCCGCCGAAGTTACTGCGAATCATCGTATAAACCGCATAGCCCGTCGACCTTTTTTATCTCACAAATGCATCCCTTCGTAGCTCGGGGTTTGTTGCACGTATTAGCTCTAGAATTACTACTGCTATCCGAGTAAACAGCACCATCAAACTATAATCGATGCACGAGCCATTTCGCAGTTTCACAAATCAATTAGTTCATACTACACATGCATGGCTTAATTCTTGAGACAAGCATATGACTAATGGCGTGATCAACCAGGTAGCATTTCAGGCAACGCTTCGAACCCATGCACCTACCCTAGACCACAATGGGCGCTTCTGAGGGCAGCAAAGCCGATCGCCGCATACGCTGTTTAGCGATGAACGCTAAGTTTCGCAATATTGTGATCTTTAGATCCCATGCCCGTGCTAAGGTTCCGCATCCTGAGAGCATCGAGCCATCATCACGGCCCATTGCGGAAACCCCTTCGCATGGTCACACGCGTGGGAGTACTACGGAGCACGATGATCGCTGCAAGGTCCACTCGCCCCATGAGCGTAGCTAGATAGAAAGGCAAACATTCGAGAGAAAATTCCACGATTGGGAAGGCAACACAGAACCATTATTGCCGATGCCCAAGGCTTGATTCAAGCGCTTGTACCTAGAATGGCGAGGGACGCTAAGTACAGTTCGCTAACGAGCAAGGAGCCTACCAACCCACATTACCCAACACCACCACACGCCATCAAGCCGACTTCAAGATGCACCACACACCGAACCGTGACTGGGCTGGGGAGTTGTCTCCTAAGAAGCACACCTACAACAAGTGATGCCTTTAGCACTAACAGTGTGCATGAGAAGAATGATGTAACACTATCAAGCAACCGAATAAGCCTAGACAAAGAAGATCAAGTAGTTTCAAGCAGGTCTAAGCCACCATGTTCAGGCAATGAACTATGCCGAGGCAACCTGTTCAGGCATGAAATACCAGGCTTCAGGCACCATGTTCAGGCATGCACTCCTGGGCCATGCACCGTGCTCAGGTGCATGTCATGGCACTAGTCCCGTGCAAGCTTAGGCAAGGCACTAGGGAGAGGAACCGTGCCTAGGCAAGGCACTAAGCCAAGGAACCTTTGCCTAGGCAAGGCACTAAGCTAAGGAACCTTGCCTAGGCAAGGCACTAAACCGAGGAACCACGCCTAGGCATGGCACTCAGCAACCATGCCCAGGCATGCACTGTGCCGAGGCTTCATGCACAGTACGCACCAGTGACAGACCGTGCTTCAGCCAAGGCACTAAGCGAGGCACCATGGCTGGGGAACGAGAGGCATGCTTGCAATGTGGGGAACATCCGCCCATGTGCCGGGAGGCCAAGGCAAGCAGCATTACTGCCTTAGGGCAACGAGTCGACAAAGACCGCATGGGAGAGCTAGCAATCCGATCATTGTCTACCGCACCTGATGTCGAGACTTGCAGACAGCACGCCCATGCCACAAGGTGTGCACGCCGGGGCAGCACTGCAAGGCAAATGCGTTTCAGCCATGGTGCCATACCCCAAGCAAGGCACTAAGTCGAGGGGCACCATGCCCAGGCATGCACCAGCCGAGGCATCGCGCCTCAGCATGCACCAGTGAAGGCACCCTGCCCAGGCAAGACACTAGGCGAAGGCACCACGGCTAGGCATGCACTAAACGTGAGGCAATCGCCGCGCCTAGGCGGCCCCCGCGCTGTGGCATGAACTAGGCCAAAGCAATCGTGATCAGGCCATGCACTAGGGTCGAGGCACCCTATCTAGGCATGCACTAGGCCGAGGCACCCCGCCCGTGCATGCACCAGGCCGAGGCACCCCGTCCGTGCACGCACCAGGCCGAGGCACCCCGCCGAGGCTCGCACCAGGGCCGAGCCACCCCGTCGCGGCATGCACTGTGCCGAAGCACCCGCCTCAGGCACGCACCAGGTCGGCGCACCCCCGCTTCAAGGCATGCACTGTGCCGCAGGCACTCGCCGGCGGCACGCACTGTGTCGCAGGCACCATGCCCGTGCAAAGGCACTAGGCCGAGGCAACTTTGCCGAGGCATGCACTAGGCCGCGCACCCATGCCCGGGTAGCGCACTGCGCCAAGGCACCCTGTCTAGGCATGCACTAAAGCCGCAGGCACCCGCTTCGAGGCATGCACCAAAGCCGAGGCACCACGCCTGTGCAAGGCAGAGCAACCGAGGCAATCGCGGTTCAGTAGCGTACTCAGCCGAGGCACCATGCCCAAACAAGGTACTGTGCCGCAGGCACCATGCTCAAAGTAAGGTACTAGGCCAGGCACCATGCCCGTGCATTTCAGGCACCATGCCTAGGAGGCATGCACTAAAGTGAGGCAACGCTAAAGGGAACGTAGGGGCATGCCTTCGCCGCAACGTGGGGGCAACGGGAACGAGGCATGTTGCGAACGGGGAACGCCCCGCCCATGCTTGGGCGGCCATGGGCAAGCAGCATGGCATCTTTTAGGCAACGAGTCGACAACGACCAAGGCGGAGAGCAAGCAATCCGGTCATTGTCTGCCCCACCCACCTGATGTCGAGGGCTTGTGGGTGGCATATGAGCACGCCCATGCCACGAGTGGCATGGGTGTGTGCACGCCGGGGGTAGCACGCAAGGCTGCGTGCCTAGGCCGGGTGCGCTGCCAAGCCCATAGAGGCAACCACCCCCTAAAGAGCAATATAAGCCTTTTGGAAAATCAGATGTAGACATCACACACAAGCCGAGAGACATAATGGCAAATTTTTAACCAGAAAGCGATTTGGCCCGCTTGCAAGTATTCTCTTTATAATAATTATACATACAAGAAAAAAAGAAGAAAAAATTGGGACGGCAGAAAATATTTATTTTTATTTATTTACTAGAAAAATAGGGGAAAATAGGGAAAAATAGGAGAAAATAGTAAAAATATTTTTAAAATTCATTTTTCACATGGGAAAAATATTTGGGACCAGAATTGATCGATTTGAAGTGGAGGAAATATTTCTTATTTAATTTATTTACTGAAAAATAGGCGAAAAATAGGTGAAAACAGGGGAAAATAGGGGAAAATAGGGGGGAAAATAGGGGGAAAAGAATTGATTTAAGATTTGACTATCAGAATGCAATATTTTACTATAAATATTAATATTTGATAATATTTTAAATGAAAAAGTGATAATTTTAAATTTTTTTTCTCTAAAAATATAGAATATAGGGGAAAACATGTGGAAAAGGTATTGAAAAACATTTTTTGTCATGAGAATGATATTTTTGAACAATGAATGAGGAAGAAACAATGGAATAGAAACGCAGCATGGTTAAAGGGAAGTATTAAGGCATAGGTGTGAAAGCCACCAATATTGTCGGTGCAACGGCATGGAGGAGAACAAAGTGGTCAGGCACCATCAATATCGCCGAGGCACCTATCAATATTGCAAATTACCGCCAAGTAACGATGGAACTGTTACCGTGGCGCGGCAAAGCACTAAAGCCGAGGCACCGTGAGTCATGGCATGGCATGCACGCACTGCATGAGGCCTGCAGGTTCAGGCATGACAAAGCACTGTGACCCGAGGCCCCATGTCTGGGCTGGCACGCACTCAGCGCCGAGGTCCCGTGGGTATCTAGGCATGACAAAGCGCCAGACCGAGGCCCTATAAGTAAGGCATGCATGGCACTAGCGCCGAGGCCCCGCGGTGTCTAGGCATGACAAAGCGCTTTAATCGAGGCCATGTCTAGGCATGGCATAGCACTAGGCCGAGGCCCCTGCAGTCTATGCATAGCAAAGCGATAAAGATCAGCCCCGAGGTCCCGTGGTGTCTAGGCATGGAATGCCATGCACCAGCCCGAGGCCCTGTGTCTAGGCATGGCATGCAAGACTCAAACCGAGGCCCCGTGTGCCCAGGCATGGCATGCCACAGCACCAGCCCGAGGCCCCGAGGCCCCTGCAGGTCTAGGCACGGCATGCCATAGCACCATCCCGAGGCCCCGCAGGCAGGCATGGCATGCCATAGCACTCCAGCCTCGAGCCCCGAGGCCCTCGGTGGTGGCCCAGGCACGGCATGCCATAGCACCACTCCCGAGGCGCGAGGCCCCGTGCAGCATGGCATGCCATAGCACCAGCCCGGGCCCCGTGTTCAGTACGGCATGCCATAAGATCACCGAGGCCCCGAGGCCCCGTGGTGTTCAGCATGGCATGCCATAAAGACTCACCCCGAGGCGCCGAGGCCCCGTGTGCCTGTGCATGGCATGCCACAAGACTGTACCGAGGCGCGAGGCCCCGGCGGTGCCTGTGCATGGAATGCCATAGCACTCCAGCCCGAGGCCCCGAGGCCCCAGCAGGCTCAGGCATGGCATGCCATAGCATCAAATGAGGCCCCGCTGGCCTAGGCATGGCATGCCATAGCACTAGGCGCCGAGGCCCCGCGGTGTTTGTGTGCATGGCATGCCAGCACTGTGCCGAGGCATCGTGGTGCTCAGTGCATGGCATGGCATGGCATGGCATGGCATGGCATGGCATGGCATAGCACTAAAGCGAGGCCCCGCGCTCAGTACGGCACGGTACTTAAGACAAGACTGGGGCTCGAGGTCCCGCGGTGTCTAGGCATGGCATGGCATGGCATGGCATGGTGACAAGACTCAGTCGAGGCCCCGTGTGCTCAGCATGGCACGAGACAGCACCAGCCGAGGCCCCGCGGTGTCTGTGCATGGCATTTAAGATGGCATAAAGACTGTGCCGAGGTCCCTCAGCAGGCCCAGTACGGCATGGCACGGCATGGTGACAAGATCAGGCCCAGCCCGTGCTCAGCATGGCATGGCATGGCATGGCACAAGACTGTGCCGAGGCCCCGTGTCTAGGCATGGCATGGCACAGCACTGTGCCGAGGCCCCGTGTCTAGGCATGGCATGCCATACACTGTGACCGAGGCACCGTGTCTGTGCATGGAATGGCACATTCATGATAGAAATAAATCCCTCAACCCTAAACAATGTTTTTAAACTGTATGAAGCGCACTCCAGGCATGGCATGGCATGGCACTAGGCCTAATCACCATGTTCAGCATATCATGGCATCAAGGCCGAGGCACCGCGCCGACCGAGGCATGCCAAGGCACCAGTCGCGCCAATCGTGCTCAGGCAAGCACCCCGCCGAGGCAACGCTCCCAGGAGGCATGCACCGCAGGTCGAATCACCGTGCCTGTGCATGCCATGGCACTAGGCCGAATCACCGTGCTCAAACACGCCATGGCACTGTGCCGACCATCGCGTTTCAGCATGCCATGGCACTCCAGTCGTAATCACCGTGCTTCAGCATGTCACGGCACCAGCCGAGGCACCAATCGCGGCTAGGCAAGCACCCGGCCGAGGCACCGCGCCCAGGCCATGACACTCAGGGCCGAATCACCGCTTACACCGCGCTCTACTTCAGTGCCATGACATGTTTCAGGCAGCACGGTGATATGGCTTTCAGGCACCGCGGCCCGTGCCATGACACTAGGTCTAATGTCATTTCAGGCATGTCATGGCACTAGGCCGAGGCACCGTGTCTATGCATGGCACTGCATCGAGTTAACGCGCCCGTGCCATGACACTAGCTAATGCTTCGCTAGGCATGTCAGCGGCACTGTGTCGCAGGCACCGTGGCTCATGCCATGGCACCAGATCGGTGTTAATCGCGCTCGTGCCATGGCACTAGGTCGAGGCACCGCGCTCGTGCCATGGCACTAGGTCGCAGGCAATCGCGGCTCGCATGTAATGGCATTCAGTCGGCGGCACCGCGGCATGCCTCGCGACTCAGCCGAGGCACCCCTGCGGTAGGCATGGCATGTCACTAAAGGCGGCACCCCGCTTCAGGCAAGGCACCAGCGTGGGGAACCCTTGTCTAGGCATGTCATGGCATCTAGGTCAGGCACCGTGGGCAAGCACTGCCGGCGGCAATCGCGGCGCAAGCACCAGTCGTAATCACCGCGCTCAGCATGTCATGTCACTTCAGTCGGCGCACCGCGGCCCGTGCATGTCAGCGGCACTGTGCCCGTGCACCGCCTGCATGTCATGGCACTGTGCCCGTGCAATCGCGTTTGTGGCATGTCGCGCACTAGGCCCAAACAATCGCCCGTGCATGTCACGTGCACTAAAGCCCGTGCACCGCGCCAGCATGTCACGACTCAGCCCAGACCGCTCTGTGCAAGTATCAAGGTCGAATCAACGCGCCTAGGCATGTCATGGCACTAAAGCCGCAGGCACCGCGGCCTCGGGCAAGCACTCGTCGGTGCACCGCCTAGGCAAGCACTAGGTCGAATCACCGCAGCTCAGGCATGCTACGGCACTCCAGTTTCAAAGCCGAGGCACCGTGACTGTGCATGTCACCCGCACACGCCGTTTGTAGCACGACCCGCCAACGTGACTTGGCATTCCATGGCACTAAAGCCGAGGCACCGTGCTCCGCTACGGCCTAGCTAGTACGGGGGAGGCAAAGCATGTAATATCATGGGGTGGGGAGGCAGATGCAATGGCATGGTTCGGGCACAAGGACACCACAACCATGCCCCTGAATCCGCTTCAACACGTGATCGAGGCAACATGTTCAATAATGGACAGTTAACGATCGAGGCACCATGGCACAGCCCGTGCAAGCGTTAAGTCGTATGGTCCGAATTCAAGCTTGTCTTGATTTCGAGCAACCCGCCACCCAATCGCTCATTCGTTTAGCTTTTTATTCATACGCATGCTTATCCGTCGACCTAAGATTTGTTCGCGTCAAGGCTTTCCTGCACCACCCTGCAACGCCCAACCTCTTGCCTGAGGGACGATAAAGGGAAACGCCGTGGATCTGTCGAGGAGGGATCTAATCTGAGCGACATAGGCTGAATTTTGGCGGATCGCAAGAAGGCCACCGCCACTTACAATACCCCGCCACAGATTAAGTCGTCAAGAAGGATTCTACCCGTCGTCGGCCGGAATAATGCTTCAAGGCGGCCCACACCCGCTTGTCCAATCACAGACTCGACCAAGGACACGCGGCCTCCGGCCGAGGCCCCACGATGGCCCAAGCAGGCGACCTGGCAAGACGTCGTCGTTTTCTAGCCCTGGGACTCCGACTTCGGGGAGGCGTCGCCATAATCCAACAAGACCCAGAGCTTCACGCCACCGGCTTTTCAACCGCCGTATGACCAATCGCGCGAATCAACGGTTCCTCTCGCACTAGGTTGAATTACTATTGCGATTAATCGTCATCGCAGGGTAAAACTAACCTCGTCTCACCTACCTGCCTAAACCTACCACGCTCCCATCGTGGGTGAACAATTCAACACTCGTGAATTCTCGCTTCACAATGATAGAAGAGCCGACATCAAGGATCGTGCTAACGCCAACCGCTATGAACGCTTGGCCGCCACAAGCCGCTATCCTGCGGGTAACTTTTCGACACCTCTAGCCCAAATTCAAGGTCTAAAGGATCGACAGGCCACGCTTTCTACTCGCTCGTGATTCGTGATCGGAAATCGAATCAAACGAAGCTTTTACCTTTGTCTACACGAGATTGCTCGCTGAGCTCATCTTAGGACACCTCGCTGCTATCTTAACAGATGTGCTCGCCCCACCAAACTCCCCCGATCGACGCCGCGAGCGCCGGGTCCAAAGGAGGATGTTCCCCATCCGACTACCCGAATAAGTAAAATAACGTTAAAAGTAGTGGTATTTCACTTTCGCCGTCGTCCCACCTCATCCCACACCTCTCAAGTCATTTCACAAAGTCGACTAGAGTCAAGCTCAACAGTGGTCTT